>MARA01000029.1:0-540572 GCA_001792895.1 Lentinus brumalis | reverse complement strand
ACGTCGAGGCAGGTGAGGTCGGTGTCGAGGAAGGCGAGGTCCATGTCAAGGAAGGCGAGGTTCACATCAAAGAAGGTGAAGTTCACATTGAGGAAGCCGAGGTCGACATCGAGGATGGTGAGTTGCAGGAGTCGTCAATGGGCGAGGTCGACGAAGGCGAGGCGCAAGGATTGTGATTGCGAACGGCAGCTATAGCGGAGGTCACGGACATGGACCCCAAGCATATTGAAAATTTCCTCTCATCCATCTTGCTTGTACCAATGTATATCACAGCCGTATTTGAAGTTCACATGCGTCCATAGCCTTGCCCACTGTGCCCGCTGTGCTGCCCGCCGTGCCCATATGGAACTTTGCGTCTAATGCCCCATCCAGCTGACTGGCTGAAACCATTTGCGATATGGTAAGTTATGATACTATGACACCCTTGAGTGTCGTATCTATCATAGCTGTGGTACTGGCACGTTGAGATTTGGCAAAGCCAGGCATGCAAATAATGCCCGTGCTGCCCGGGGTGCCCGTCTGCGACATTTGTGCCAAAGGTTTGCATACTGTTATTGAAACAATACATGACAGAAATAACCGAAAAGAGTACCCGTCCCTCTCCTCACACCTTGCGTTTACCAGCAGTGGTGCGGTTCGTTCGGCGGAGCTTTGCAGGTGGCGGTGACTCGGGGTCCTGGTCGGCGCTATGTTCCCCCTTGCGCTTGCGCAACTCCCGCGGTTCCGGCTGTGTGCCTCGCGAGCGAGTCTGTCGAGCCACAGCGCCAGGTAGATTCTCCGCATTGGCCCACTGTTGCCGGCCTCCGCGTGTGTTCGCCTCCACCACCTGCCCTGCAAGCCCCTCCAAGATTGACTGTGGCTCAGGGTCGATAGAGCTAACAGCCATCTCCCGTTCCACCTGAGCAGCCGAGGATGTGGAGGACGAGGCTGTGGGGATGCTTTGGCTTGGAGTGACGGCTGGGCCGTCGTCCTTGCCCTTGCCCTTGCCCGTGCCCGTGCCCGTGCCCGTGCCCGTGCCCGTGCCCGATGCTATGCCCATGCCCGATGCTGTGCCCATGGCCAATGCGGTCCCTGCGGTCGTGCCCGTGGTGCCCGGGTGAACGGACTTGATGCAGGCAGGCAGAAGTGTCTCCACAATGTGCGAGAACCTTGCCTCACTGTTGGCCAGGTAGTCAGGGCCACCATATGGCACGGACTCACCCTCCTCACATGAGTTAGCAATGTGGGCGTCGCGAAGAGCTAGACCCATGGCTAGTGCCCATTGCTGAACTTCACTCATGGAGGACGACCCGCACAGCGTGTGAGTGCTGAGCCATGTCATGACAGCGTGCCACTTCTCGCTGTCTGAATGTATTGCAGGTGGCATGCCGAAGTCCGACGAGTCCCAGGATGCCCAACTACCTGGCCCAACATCCTTGAACGTTGACCGGTGGCGGAACTGCAGGTGGCATGGTCAGATTTGCATTGAAGGCAGCAGCGGCAAACTCACCATGTGGACCCACGATCTCAGCACAGCCTGATAGTCAGGCTCGGTGCTCAATGCCCATAGGAACGGGAAAAGCCGTTCAGGCTTCTGCCCGACCCAGGTGGGGGGCTTGGCCTGCGCCTTTACAACCAAACGGGGATCTGGGAGGGTGGCACCAGCTCCGCGTGTCTTGCCGGCTGACCTGGACCCATGATTGGGCGCCGGAACAGGAGGTGCACCATCCTCCTCACCAGAGACATTGATGTCGATCTCCTCTTCCCCAGGGGAGTCTTCATCCGACCCAAGATCAGGCGACGATTCGCCCGGAGACTCATCGCTAGAGGTCGCATCCGGCTCCTTCTCCAACTCCGAGCGGGATGCCCGCCGTGCCCGCTCTGCCCGCTTGCGCTGCCCGGTGCCCTTGCCCTTGCCCTTGCCCGTGCCCTTGCCCTTGCCCTCCTCGCTCTTCTTGGCATTCGCAGCCATATTCTTCTGAGGACGAGGAGCAGGCTGACCGGACTTCTTCTGAGGTCGAGGAGCGGGCCGACCAGACTTCTTCTTCGGGGCAGGACGGGCAGCAGGTTCTTCATCAGAGTCAGACGAGGCTGCACTGCCCGCAGAGCCCTTGGGAGCAAGGTCCAGGACGGCCTGAAGGTCCCAAGCACCTTTGGGCGGAGCTACAACACAGCGTACACGTTTCTCATGCTGCTCCTTCTCCGCGTTCTTGGCCACTGTGCCGTTGTACTTCGCCGTATGACGAGAGCTGCCGTCCCACCAGTGAGTGAAGCGGAAACGAAGAGTGGGGTCATCTTCTTCCTGTAGCTCGAGAACCCTCTCCCACCACTGGCACATGGGCACGACATTCATGCGAGTGGGCTCCTTGACCGTGATGCCGCCTGAGAAGAGCCCTTCACGGAAGTAGAGCTCTGGGTGAGCTGCAATCGTCGCCCAAGCAACACTTGCGTTCTTGAAGCCACAGGCAAGAGCTAATAAGTCCGAGTGAGTGACCGGGCAAGTGCGAAGACGAAGAGGCACCTACACCAGTGAAGCGAAACAAATGCACGCATGATGCTCTCCTTCTCAACCTGGCGACGGAACTCATCCATGGACGGCAGGATGGGGGTGCCGTCGGGGAAGAGTTTGAACTCATATTTTGGCTTGAGCTCCGTCAGGTTCAGGCCGGGCTCCTTGCGGAGGTCATGACGTTCCGGGAACAAAGAGAGCTCAGCAAACCGGGCGAAGAGGTTGTAGTAGTCCGTCTTCCAGTTGGGAAATGCTGTTGTGAACTTTGGACACTCCGGCTTCACTGAGTTCCACTGCATGCTGATGTCGTATCTAGTGCCTGCCCGGTCAGTGCCCGTCGTGCCCGTAAGGGTGCCCGTAGCACTCACCGGCCCCAGTTCAGCTTTGATAGCTTGTCACGGTAGTAGAATGTGAGCTCGCTAACTGCACCAGCTTGGGTGTATAGTAGGACAATGAAGGACTCGACCCAATCAGCAAGTCGTCGCTCGGCAATGCTGTATAGGTGCAAGGTGTCAGTGCAGGCAAAATTCTCGCAGGAATAAACACGCACAGCGATTGCAACTCTGGGTCAGCACCATCCTCAGTCCATTCATCTGCCTGCCTCTCAAAACCAGACTTTTCCTCCGGCGCCAGCTCTCCCCACATCTGTGACCGGGCAGTGTTGAGTGCGGCAATGAAGACCTTGCCCTGCTCTTCGATGATATCGGCCACCCGCTCCATGATGTCCTTCTCACGCACAATGTAGAACACTTCACGTGCGGTCCAGACCGTGCGAAGTGAGCGAGGGAGCCGGGAGTCCTTGGTGGGGGCGTTGTTGGAGAACCAGTGTGTAACCTTCTGTGGGCAGATAAGCATGTACACATGGAACAGGTGGTTTCATAAAATGTACCGTGCGAATGAACTGTATGCATACGGGTTGTTGTCGTCGATGCCACGCCCGCGGACAATAGTAAGCACCAAGGCCGCTTTGGCCTCCTGCTTCTCGAGGCGAGACTTTGTCGCCCAGTCTTCAAGGGCAGCTCGGAGGAGCTCAATTTCATCATGAGTTAGGGAGATGTCGGTGGGCGCGGGCATACTGAGTCGACAGCAGTCAATGGACGATAGCAGGCAGTGGACAATGACAGTCAGTTGGCACCGAGCTGAGGGGTGGGCACAGTCAGACCGGGCCAGCACGGTAGTCCAGGACATCATGTGAGCGCGACTTGGCATGATAAAATCACCTAATCGATCATCATGTTGGGTCTCGGCCTGGGTGATCTTTGTGCAGGACATGATTGCACTAACATCTAAAGAGGAACAAGTCATATCTGTAGGCCCCAAAACGGCTCCCTTTGAATGCGCACAAAGTATGCCACGTACTTAGAGCACTATTCGGTCTTTCTGCGGAGGCAATGCCTATTGTTATAGGCTGAAAGAGTGACAGTGTGCGATATCGAACTACGCTCTTTGTGCGGCGCGGTAAAGCACAGCCACACATGCCGGGGCAACGTTTAAAAAGAGTGGTTGCAATATCTTTCCCCCCAAAAAAACTATGGGCGACGAGGAGTTAGCTGACGTGCTAGCGCAGATCCGGTTCACTGACCGGGTCTCGCATTATCTCGTTGAGCTATTCAAGTCTGTGCTCGCCGGGCAGAAGGTTTGGCGCGCAGCAGAGCGTCTCTCAGCCTTGCACGACCCGACTTGGCCCCATGAGTTCCATGAAGATCTGCAGCGTGCAGCCAAGGTGCTTGCATCGGCGTGGTGTTATCAAGGTCAGTCCTGCTATAGTGGCGTCATGTTCCCGGTAATGACCGCATGTTGTCAGTCCCGGTGCCCTGGAATGCAGAGACCTCCGGGCATCACTCTCCAAGCAGCCTCGCGGTCTGAACATGGAACACGAGAATGAGCTGTTGCAGCGATTTCCACCAATTTCATCGATTGAGCATGTCAAACGTGGTCATTATGCCCTACTCCAGCGGCCGGGCATATTTGTGGACACGTCCGGGCATGTCCTCGCGTGGATGTTACCCCAGATTCTGACACCAGCACGACAGGTATGCTCCTCTCCCCTGCGCCATATCAAAACACATATTCATCTCCGTCACAAGTCCAAGATCCTGCGTGCTACAAAGCATCTGCAGGAGCAGTTGAAAACCACGGGCAAAACGGGCACGGGCAAGAAGTTGATGATACAATGGCGCACCGCCCCGACATTCTACCAACCCGGGCAGGAATGGCCTGCGGGAAGCTGGCTGGGCACTCCGGGTGGATATGCCGTTGGACACAAGGTGCGCATACATTTCTCCAGGCCGGTGCTATCCTTGAGCTAACCTAACCCGGGCAGACGGCGGCATACACTCCCCGTCCGAGTGTTTCACTGAATGCAGCTGGCAGCCTCGAGTGGTGCAAGGACATGAAGGAATCGGGTGCACTTCTGAGTGCCATACTTCGGGTTTGCCATCCCAAACAGTATGAAGCCGGACGGACGTCCCTGCTGCGCATGGCTACCCTCCCTCGGGTCGCTGAGGTATTGCCCGTATGGCCCAGTATCTTCAACACGGTGCAGATTATATCCAACCGGGCTAGTCCGTTCCATCGCGATACAGCAGGCCAGCCCTCGTGGTATGACTTGCTTGTTGCGTTAGGAACTTACCCGCGGGCGGAGCTTGTGTTGCGGAATCTCGGTGTCCAGCTGGGGTACAAGCCGGGCACAATCGCTTTGTTCTGCGCCATGATCATTCATCACGGCGTCGGAGCCGTTCCGCCGGACCGTCTCTGTTTTTCCTGGTTTATGTCATCAGCTGTGCATACCAATTTGGGGGTCCCGGCAGTGCCCTGGATGTCTTTGCACTCGTACCCTCTGTAGCTTCTCTTTCCCTTGCTCTATTTGCCGTTCCTTGACTTCGCTACCCTCCCTTGCATGTTCCAGTCATGGCTCGTGTACGCATTGAAGAGTATTCGTCAACTACCGAACGTGAGATTGTGCCCAAGAAGAATTCGCGCGGGGTCCGCTATGTTCTGCGGCAAGCGAAGAACCAACCAGGGATGGCAACAGATCAGGGTCCGGTGCCTCCCAGCCCCCCTCCCACATATCTCCGAGTAGCGCCACATCCCGCAGTGTATCCACTGGGCCAGGCGTTCTCGACAATGCCAACGAGGTTCAATTCACAGTCTACAGTGATCCACGCTCGTATACAAACACTCGCATGGTAAGTTTAGACTGCGATGTTTGACCAGAATGCTCAATTTTAGCATCATCAGAAACCACATGACTACCAGCGGATGTGGGCTGAAAGGCTACGTGAGCCGTACCTACAAGCCCTGTACGACTCTGAAGCCGGCGGTGATACAGCCCTGTGTCGCTGCGGATGTCCTGCATTGTGGCGTTGTCTCGACTGCACTGGTGTACCGAAGATGTGCCGCACATGCATGTGCGATGGGCATATGCTGAATGCCTTTCATCGCATCGAGTTCTGGTCCATCGATCACTATACGGCAGCCTCCCTGCGAACTCTTGGCATCCGCATTTGCCTCGGCCATGACGGCGCAATGTGTCCACAGCACCGTGACAGTTCCACACCCCGTACGCCTGCAGCATTTTCCACTGATAGCCGACCACCATCACAACCCAGTTCTTATCCTCCCGAACCACGACAGACGACAGACGACAGTGCACCATCTTCGGGTTGGGAACCATCGGATACTCCGGACTCCGTTCGCAACACGCAACCATTGTCCTCTACGTGTGATCAGGAAAGCCAGAGTGGAGATTTGCCACGGGTTGTGCTTCCAAATCCTCGGACCCCCCCAGTGCGCGAGCTCGTGCCGCTGCAAAGAAGGTCACGAGCAATGCAGACAGGTGAGTACCATCATGCTGCAAGGCAAGAGGCCTTATGAGGTGCTGACAATGAACAAAAGCTCAACTGTGCGCAGCTCACTCCCTCCTCCTGCTCCATGGAGCGTCGCTCGCCATCACAAATCTGGTAGCAGCTCAGCGGTGAGCCCCGAATCACTTGCGGTAGTCACTGCGGGCACCGCGGGCACGCCGGGCACTCGCGCGGGCAGTCCTAATCCCCACACAATGCGCGTTGACGACCCAGCCATGTCCCCACGTACCGTCCTGTCAGCCTCCCACATGTCTTCAGATGCACTTCGGTTACACGAAACACCCAGCCCAGGCCCCCCTCACCGTAGCAAGCGCACTGTCAACGACGCCGAGCTTGCGGAGCTCAGTCCAGAGGATGATGACCTCGACCTGTCGTATCCCGAGGAAGAGAACGAGGTACTCCCTGAAGAGCTCGCAGATGAGGATGAGTTTGACAATGATGATCCGTCATCGGATCCAATCGTGCGCGATGAGCTGCTCGAGGACATGCCTCGTGTAGGCGAGCCAGTTCTTCGGCCATTTGGGACCCACCACAGACGACGGCGGCCACGCTTTGGTACAGCGCGGACCATGGTCATTGTTGATATTACGGGTGTACATGAGGTCCCTGTGCTGTTCTGCTCATGCCAAGGGTCCGAGGCACCCGACATGCAACTCCTCCGCATGGGGCTCTATCCAGCTACATCGACCCGGCCCTCGACGGCATTTACATTCCGGGTTCTGGACGACTTCCTCCTAACCAACAAAACATGCAAAACACCGGCGCTGTCATACTACACCCGCCTGCGGCGTCTCACAAATGACGCATTTCCACACATGGTCCCGGTGAGCCTCCCAAGTCCCCAATATGTGTTCTTCATACCTCAGCACATTGACATCACGACCATCTGCAGGATCGATATCGAGACCTCCTCCGCGTATCTAGACAGTGGAGAAACCTCAAAGCGCGGAAGGCTACTGGTGTAGGCTACGAGGATTTGCCTGAGCCCGGGCGCGGAACCTTTGCGATCCGCTGCCCGGCATGCCCGCGGCCAGGTGTCAACATGCCCCATGATTGGCAAAACGATGCCAAAGCGTGAGTGATGCAGTTCATTCTGGACAGGGTCAGGCTAACAAAGCGTGCAGATTCATTCACGCAGCATCTGCCATTATGGATGGTAACTTCGGGGCACAACATCAAGCAATGAAACACCCCGAGAACGATGTCCGCTTTGCAGATGGACACTGCTTCATGGTGACGAGTGGCCCATACAAGGAGCATTTAAAAACTGCTGTGACCTTCCGACAGGTTCGTTCACTATTATCTGCCTACATGCTCTTCCTGACCACTACTTTGTAGACGCTAGATTGTAACGAGCACCGGGCAGTCCTTGCGGCATCGGCAGAGCGTGCAGCAATGGAGTCTACTGGTATTGGTGCAGCTGCGTGCAGCAGGCATGGGTTCTTCTTCCCGCATTGTGTTGTTGACTTTCAGAGAGGGGAAGGGTACGCATCTATATTGCATGCTCAAGCACTCCTTGATGTGCTCATGGTGCTTGTTCTAGCCAGCGGAACATGGACTACTGCTTCTTCTGGGTGATGCAGTACCTCACCGGTATCCAACTTCTCATCATGCTCTACGACATCTGGTGTCACTACTGGATCCATATGGTGCATCGCTTCACTGAGAGCCCAGCCCTCTCTCTGCCAGATGGCATGAAGATCACTGGAGGCATCGGGCAGTTCCACGTACATGCCCACCGCCGCGAGTGCTATGCTCGCTTCTCTCCCAACTTCATCCCTGCTGCCGGCGTGACCCTCAACGAAATCATCGAGTCACTCTGGCCAGAGACCAATGACATTGCAGGCAGCACACGGGGCATGGCTACAGGGCACCGCCAGGAGAGTATTGACGACCACATGAACGACTCCAACCACATGAAGCTCATCCGCTTACGTGCGTGCTAGATCTACAGCATATGTTGCTGGTTATACTAACCCCCACACACACAGCCGCAGCGCTGGCGCGGAAGTGGCGCACTGCATGCACTGAGCTAGGGCCTGCCCGGGAGGCGCTGGAGTCCCTTGCTGCCCAGTTCCCACCATCCAAGGTAAAGGAATGGGAGAAGGATGCCAAAAGGGCAGCTAAAAAACGACACCGAAAGCCAGAGGTGATGGACATCTACGAGGTGCAGGATGCCAAGCGTGAGTGATACGAAGTGCTCTTGCCCATTAGATCTGACACAAATGTGCCCGTATTGCCCGCAGTGCCCACTCGTGCCCAGATTCAGCTTGAGTTGGCCAAGAAGGAGAATGCTCGTACAGGTGGATCAAAGGGTGCTGCCGCATGGATTGTGGTGGGTCTGAAAATTGAGGAGGATCGGTGGGTGTCCTGGGTATTTACTTCTAAGTATTCCTGCTAACCTCATTATTCAGCCTTGCAATCGCCAATAAGGCGCGCCAGATCCGCCCTACAAGCTCTACCGAGGAGAAGATCGCACTTGAACGTTCACGTGCTGCCCTCCTGAAGAGCATTGAAAAGTTCCACAAAGATGCCAAGAACTTCCTGCCTGTCCGCGCACTCGTGGATTTTCTGGCAATGCCTACAGTGTCGTCCTCTCTTGGAGCAGAATGGGATAGCATTGAAGAAGCCGCAGGCATCGCACAGGCCCCTACCAGTGATGACGAACCAGCCTCTACAATCACCCCTGAACGGATTGCCATCGCCTTGCCATCAACCCTCGGTGCTTCATTGTGTCGCTCTCACGGACTGACAAACCTCCTCACCAGTGAACGCGAGCTGCGCATTGGTCAGATGAACGACTGCCTCCACAGTGTTCGCGTAGGAATTGGGTACAAGTCCTTCCTTTACCGCACAGAGGTCCGCACAGCCACCTCTACACGGCAGAAGCTGCGAAGCTTCGACGACGTCCATCTGGCTGACGCTGGCATCCTCTCAAATGCTCGGCTATACCAAGCCTCACGGTCTGCAATAGGGAACCTGTACGATGCACAAGTTCCCTCCGATGCTGAGGAGCTTGCTGCCGTGCATGCACGCTACCGTGTCCTGGAGAAGAAGGATATGAAAGCCAACACAGCACTTGTTGAGCATGCTGTGCGAGGGGTCTCTCTGTTGCATCTTCCCTGGTTCTGGAATATGGCATCTGGAGAAGCGGAGGAAGGATCATGGATGGAGGAGAGTACGTGCACCATGTCCCCTCTCATCGAACCAATTCTGATCTATCATACAGTGTACCGTGTTGTATATCTGCGAGCCCATGCCCGTCTTGCCCGTTGGGATGAGGAGATTGCCATCGTACCGGCAGAGATGGACAGGACACTTCGAAGCTACCAGATCAGTGAGGACGAGTGGCTCCGACGTGGTAGAACCACACAGAAGGGCCTAGGACATCAGGCATGGGCTGCCCGGCAGGCTGCAGTCTGGCATGCCCTGCACGCACATTCAGATACACTGTTCACTGTTGCCCGTGCAAACTTCCAACCTACTTAGACCATGTAACTGCACAGATTCCTATACAAGATTGCAGAATGTTCACCAAAATATCCAGCTCACCACCATGTAGACCTGTAGCATACAGTGCCCACATGGGCAGGCCGGAAATCAGTGCCCAAAGCGGCTGCGGGCACGGGCACGGGCACACAGTAGTGACCGAGGTGGGCACAGGCACGGGCACGGGCACGGCACGGGCACGGAGGGCATAAACATGAACATGGAGGGCACGGACATGGGCACAGGGGGCACAAACACGGGCACGGGGGGCACAGACACGGGCACGGGGGGCACAGACACGGGCACGGACAGAGACATGCCCACGCACATGGACACGGACACGGGCACGGACACGGGCATGGACACGGGCACGGACACGGACCCGGACGCGGTCACGCACACGGATACAGGGAGGAGGAATATTGAGCGAGCAGCGAGGAGAAGTCCTCAAAGATACAATATATAGAGATATACTACTACTGACCAGGAAGTTCATGTTGGAATATAGGTGTACCCGTCTGTCCCATAGTCTCCTTGTACAAGTAGTACTCCTGGGCTTCCTCAAGCGTATGGAACCGCCTGATCTTCCGCCCAGGATGGTTCCCTGCCATCGTGTAAGCGGTGATTCTGCGTAACAGTCAAAACAAGTTACAAGATAACGGTGTCGATACTCACTTGTCCATAAAGATGCCTGTCGTGTCGCCAAGCACAACAACATATGCAGGGCCCTCCGGGACAATGATGCTGGACGTATTTGTTGTTGCAATTGAGCTCACCGTGGTGGAAGGGGTATTGAGAGCAGAGGTAGATGGGAGAGCAGGATGCAAGCCATGGAAAGACGGCTTGGCTGTAGATGGCATTGCGGGGGTGGGAAGAGATGGGGCAGGATGCAAGCGTTGAAAAAACGGCTGGGTTGTAGATGGAAATAGTGAGCGCGGGAAGAGATGGGGCACGGTGGGTGCTCACCTGCCTGTCGGGTGGCCTCACTTCCGCCTCATGTGCCACGGACTCCATGACGGTCGCCTTGTTGGCCGACTGCGCGTTGGCTGGTTTCTGTTGAGGCTTCCAGTGGCGTGCTCTCCCCGCAGACTCGATGAGGAGCGTCGTGTGGGGATCAGATGCGCGAGCACTGAGATATGTGGCCGATGTAGAACTAGTACCCGTGGGGGCAGCAGCAGAAATTGTGCTCCGAGGGGTGCTCATGGCTGATGCAACGGGGCGGCGATTGGTGTGGATGACGAGGTCAGTAAGGATGGGTGCTCGTGCTCGGGGGGCCATCCAGTGCGGATCTCGTGAAGGGCCATTGACCCAGGCGCGTCTGGCAGCATCGACATTCTTGAACTTCTTGTAGAGCGCACCAGGAAAGCCAATGACCATGGGGCCGGCAAGTCCCCTGCACGGAGTATGTAGGATATTCGAACGGTTGAGAGAAAACACTCACCAGCCCATATAAACCCCAACACAGCGACCTTTCCAAATCGTATAACCCTTTCCATCATCGATATCACCAAATACCATGATCAATCCATCCTCCTCGTAGACCGGCGTGGGTCCCACGCTGAGCGCAGCGCGATCAAAGTCTTCACGTTGCTCCTTTGTCAGCATTTGACACAAGCTTGTGGCAGTTGCAAGAATGCCGTTGGTATTGCACAGATTGCACGATAGGGAGGGAGGCGTGGAGACGGTGTGAGATGGGAGCTAGATGCATGCAAGAAATGTAGACGCCGGAAGAGCCACGGTGGCCTGCCTGGAAGGGACGCCCTTCTGTCGAGTTCAGCAACCCGCAGGGATGCAGCAAAAGACATGTATGTGATTTTGCTTGGCCGTCTGTGCCAATTGCAGCAATGGGCATGCAATACTCAGTGGGATTCAGTACAACTGGGGCATGGGCAGGCAGCCTCCGGGCAGCGAGGGCAGCACGGGCAACATGGGCAGTCCCGGGCATGGCCAAGTCAGCAGGTGTTATTAATTGCCTTTAAAGGGATGCAACCAAAAATATATGGGCGGTTATCGATCTCAACTGCGACCAACCATCTCCCGTCACTTCAGCATGAGAGCCGCCTATGCCGAACTACAGTACATTGCATGGAGAATCGTGGAGGCTCTGAAGGCCTACCCTCTGGACCCGAGCCATACCACGCAGCGCCGCTTTGCTACAGGGTTTGCCCGTGAACTGGTGTGTATCTACATATGTTCATGTGCAGTCGGTCACTCACAAATCACAATTTAGTGGCAAGCAACTTCAGCCATAGGTTTAGCAGGCGCTGCTTCTGTGTCCAGGGGTGGTGCGGCAACCTGTGAAATTGTGCCAGCTGTGATTCGCATCATGCTGGAGTGCGCCACATTCCAAGGCACAGGACTTCTCGTCAACATGGCAAAGGTTGACAGGCAGAAGGTTATCGAGGCTTACGACAGCAAGTATACGTTCCCAGAGGGCATGACCGACTTCGCCCGATGGTGGGAGTTCAATGAGCCCCAAGCTGGGGATAGCAAGCCTCGTGCACTGTGGTGGGAGATTCCCAGTACGGTAATGGTGAGCACGGTTCTGACCATGTGTGTGGATTGATCATTTTAACCTTCGACATGATGGCAGGCAAGACCGATGCTCATGTGGCAGGAGGATGCTGTGGATGCCGTGCAACTGGCAAGTGAGATGAACTCCACCATTGCCTCCCGGTACCAGCAAACCGAGCAGGAGATCAGTGCTGAGAAGAAACGGGGCCATGCAGCGAAATCCTGCTATGTCCGTACGCGGAGCTGGCCAATCGAGTGGAAGCGCCGTGAAGAAAGTACCACGCGGTCCCATGGTTCCAGTGGCCCAGAGGCAGGCCCCTCATGCATACAGCAGGATAGGACAGGGATGCCGACCAATGGGGTGACGGGCACAACAGCGGGCAATGGGGGCACTACGGGCAGCCGTCCGATGGCGGACCAATCGGGTTCCGCGGGCAGCACGGGCAGCACGGGCATCCTCGCGGTGGATGTACAAGCCACAGTGGATATAGCGGCAGCGGCTGTGCAGGGGCAGTCAGCTGACTTGGATGTGTTGGGGCGTACTGAACAACTGGTGCCTGGGCATGCAATGGATGTAGATGTAGACCGTGCTATGTGAGCTTTGTAACGGACATGATATGAAATATACTGAGCAGCTGCGACTCCGGCCCTAGACCATAACTCACAGAAGACAATCAAACCCCCTGTATATAGTCCCTGCAGTGCACACAGGAATATATAATCAATATAATGATAGCTAACACTGGAGCCAATGAGGGGTGAGGTGTCCCCTGATGCGCCGTCCAGTCACCTGCGCACAGACCTACTCGCTTGCCTGATGCTTGTCTGCTTGCTCTGCTGGTCTATATGCCTGGAGACTTGAAAGCCCCAGTCTCTAGTGTCCTTCCTCGGCAGTGTGCTGGTCAGCATTTAATTTGGGACAAAGATACTACATGTCTAGCTAGTCGGGATAGGGTGATAGTATAGTCCTCCGTTACATGGCAGTCAATAGCCCTATGCATAGCCTTTCGAGCGTGCTTGTGATGGGCAGTATGAGCTTGCAGCGGGTAGTACGAGCAGGCTTGGGACGGCCAGAGTGAGGTAGCAGCGGGCAGATTAAATAAGTCTGAATGACCGGAGGGCATAGCAAACGAGCGGCGGGCAGGGTGAACGAGCAGCAGGCGGAGGGAACAAACCACAGGATGAACAAGCAAGAGGCGGAATTAAGAAATGGCTGAAAGTACAGGGAAGCAACAAGAGTCATGAGGGGGTGATAGGTACAAGGAGGTGGCTGGAGATACAAGCAAGCAGCGGGCAGGCGGTGAGCAGGATGGGCAGGCGACGGGCACGGCGGGCACGGCGGGCAGGTGACCGTCAGCAATAAAGGACTTGGACAGGTCATGCAGCTAACACAGAAAAGAGCGACTAGGCAGGAGTTCATTGAAATCGCAAGCCGGGTAATGACAGTATAAATCTGAGCGGGCGAGAGGTAAGACAACTAGTTATAAGCATAGTTGTCAATATTCTGGGGACCTTGGGCATAGAGAACAAGAACAACGGACAGCACAAGAGAGGAAGAGCGGCAATTATGAAGAATGCCAGATGGGCAAAGCAAGCTTGTGATGAGCAGGACGGGCTTGTGGCAGGTAGTATGAGCCTGCAGTGGGTAGTACAAGCGTGCAGCGGGTAGTACCAGAGGGCTTGGGACGGCTAGAGTGAGGTAGCAGTGGGCAGATTAAACAAGTCTGAATCACCGGAGGGCATAGCAAATGAGCGGCGGGCAGGGTGAACCAGCGGCAGGCAGAGGGAACAAACCACGGGATGAACAAGCAAGAGGCGGGATTAAGGAATGGCTGAAAGTACAGGGAAGCAACAAGAGTCATGAGGGGGTGGTTGGAGATACAAGCAAGCAGCGGGCAGGCGGTAAGCAGGATGGGCAGGCGGCGGGCACAGCGGGCACAGCGGGCAGGTGACCGTCAGCAATAAAGGACTTGGACAGGTCATGCAGCTAACACAGAAAAGAGCGACTAGGCAGGAGTTCATTGAAATCGCAAGCCGGGTAATGACAGTATAAATCTGAGCGGGCGAGAGGTAAGACAACTAGTTATGAGCATAGTTGTCAATATTCTGGGGACCTTGGGCATAGAGAACAAGAACAACGCACAGCACAAGAGAGGAAGAGCGGCAATTATGAAGAATGTCAGATGGGCAAAGCAAGCTTGTGATGAGCAGTACGGGCTTGTGGCAGGTAGTATGAGCCTACAGTGGGTAGTACAAGCGTGCAGCGGGTAGTACCAGAGGGCTTGGGACGGCTAGAGTGAGGTAGCAGTGGGCAGATTAAACAAGTCTGAATCACCGGAGGGCATAGCAAATGAGCGGCGGGCAGGGTGAACGAGCGGCAGGCAGAGGGAACAAACCACGGGATGAACAAGCAAGAGGCGGGATTAAGGAATGGCTGAAAGTACAGGGAAGCAACAAGAGTCATGAGGGGGTGGTTGGACATACAAGCAAGCAGCGGGCAGGCGGTAAGCAGGATGGGCAGGCAGCGGGCACAGCGGGCACAGCGGGCACGGAGGGCAGGCGGCGGGCAAGCAGCGGGCACGGTGGGCAGGTGCCAGGCAGTGCATGGGGGCAGCAAGTAGAGTACAAGGATGGCGGGCATGAGAAACAAGCAGCAGGCAGGGCGGTGGAGTTCTACGAGCAAATTAGCCATGGAATTCACATGTAGAGTCATCACAAGTAGACACTCACAGAGCCTTTGACTGGAGATCTTGCATGATGAACGCTCAGCCACGCTGCTGCTCACCAGCTCACTTTCTTGCATGCCCGTTAGGGTCAGACCCTGCTTGCCTGGTCATCCGTGAACTGGTCTACGCACTCCCCTATATGCCTAATTGTGCACACACTTGCTCGACTCTTTGTTTGCCTGGTCTTCATTTTAGTCGAAACTCAGGATGGAATCTGACTTGCACCTGGTGCAATATGTCACTGATGAGTTCCATGTCCTGCAGATGCACAGTTAGACATGCACGTATACCTGTGATATCAATAGCAAGAGTGAGACAACCCACGCAAAGTTTAAGTACGAACTGTACCGTATACCAACTGTACCGTCTACCAACTTATCTGTCCTGTGACCCACTGTGATTCTGCCTGCTGTTCTGCTGTTCCTTGGTCGCTAACTGACCCATGGTTACCAAGCCATCTTGATAGCTGACCCATCCCAAGCCCCTATGTCATGCGGCACTGGCACTGACCTGTATCGACTCCTTGCAGTGCAGAGGATGTCCAGCAGGCTGGAAGCTTGTCGGAGGATAGCAATGATAGTGATGTAGGGAAGGGAGGGAATAAGCATGGGGGAGGAGTCCCTGCCAAGCGGTATAGGAATATGATGTCAATAGAAGCTGACTGAAGCACACTATAACCACCCTATAGTGCCCCAGGCAGGCAAATATAAGGATGCAGATTGATAGGACACTTGACACTCGAGGAACTGATATAGCAGCTCACCGTGGTACCCCGTATGACAACAGCATAGGCAGCCGCACGCCTGCCCGGTCGGACAAGTGCACTGCCCAGCGTCAGTGCCCGGTCGGGGAGGTGCGCTGCACAGCTTCTGGGCATTGCCGGGGCAGCTCAATGGCCATGGCGCCGGTCAGTAACCAATCCCTGACACTCGAGAAACTAATATAGCAGCTCACCGCGATACCCCGTATGACAACAGCATAGGCAGCCGCACGCCTGCCCGGTCGGACAAGTGCACTGCCCAGCGTCAGTGCCCGGTCGGGGAGGTGCGCTGCACAGCTTCTGGGCATGGCCGGGGCAGCTCAATGGCCATGGCGCCGGTCAGTAACCAATCCCTGACACTCGAGAAACTAATATAGCAGCTCACCGCGATACCCCATATGACAACAGCATAGGCAGCCGCACGCCTGCCCGGTCGGACAAGTGCACTGCCCAGCGTCAGTGCCCGGTCGGGGAGGTGCGCTGCACAGCTTCTGGGCATGGCCGGGGCAGCTCAATGGCCATGGCGCCGGTCAGCAACCAATCCCTACCAATTCAGGGACCAATGTAGCACCCCGCTGGGGTACCCGGTGTAAAAACAGTATGGGCAGCCGCAACCCCGGTCGGGCAAGCTCACTGCCCAGCGTCAGTGCCCGGTCGGGGAGGTGCGCTGCACAGCTTCTGGGCATGGCCGGGGCAGCTCAATGGCCATGGCGCCGGTCAGTAACCAATCCCTGACACTCGAGAAACTAATATAGCAGCTCACCGCGATACCCCGTATGACAACAGCATAGGCAGCCGCACGCCTGCCCGGTCGGGCAAGCTCACTGCCCAGCGTTGGCGCCCAGTCGGGCAAGTGCGCTGCCCAGCTTCTGGGCACGGCCGGGCCAGCTCAATGGCCATGGCCCTGGTCAGTAAATGGTACCTATCGAGCCAGGTACCAGTGTAGCAGCCTACTATGGTTGGAGGTATGGCCACCATCAAGGCTTGAATACATTGCACTAATAGTCAATCACTAACACAGCAACAAAGACGGTTGGCGCCCGAGCCGATCGGACCAGCTCAACGGGCAGCCTTGCCCGTCCGACCGGGTCCGACTGCCCCACTATAGTGGGGTTTAGTGAGTCCGATTCACACAGGTCAGTGGGTGGAACTACTGAATGGGCTCAGGAGATGACATCGGGCCATCGCCATGATTATCACAACGACGCTTACAATGACTTCAATGTACGCAAAGTGCACAGTATGCGTACGTAGCTTGGACGTGGAGTCTGCCGGTGTCTAGCTGACCTTACGAATGCGGCGTGCAGCACGAGAACTGACACGCAAGTTCATTCGGGCCGAGAAGCAGCATGCGGCAGCAGAGGCCCATTTAGCAAGTGTCACGGCCGGGATTGAGCCGGAGGTCGTCGAAGAGATGGAGGCCGAAGAGAAGAAATGGCTAGCGGCGGTCGTCGACATGAAAAATCACAAGACGCTCACCAACCCGTATGAGCTGAGCGTGGAGCGAGGTAAGAGACTTGCATTTGTGGATAAATTCGCAGCTGACGTTGCCGTAGCCCCATCCACCAAGGAGCTTCTTGTGAGTGCGGCAAAAACTCGCACGACCACCGGACGAGACGCGGCCGGGATTCTCGACGCTGTGTACGAGGGTGTGCAACTACAGGCAATGAGGCGAGTCAAAGATATGCGTGAACATCGTTCGACAGCTGATAGACGTACACAGAGATGACCTGCTGGACGCAATCGAAGAAAGCGACGGGACGGACGACACGCTCGCCGAGCTCTCCAAGGCGAAGAAGGAACTCCTCGGGCGCCTCTCTGACTGGACGGATAACTTCAACAAGTATTTGCAGCCCGCTCTGGAAGACGCCGCGCAGGACGTAGTGGACGATCTCGTAGATGTGTCTCCATCCCCTCTCCACGGGAGCTTCCCGCTACGAGCAGAACCCCAGCCGATGCCTGAAGTCACTGGTCGCCTCGCGCGGGCGGGGCTCGGTCTGCCGCCGCTTCGGAACCCCGCGAAGGTGGACGATATGTGGCAAGAAGTATTCGCTATCGATATCCCATTGCCTTCGTCCTACGACTCTCGTCTACTCTGCAAACCTAGCGTCGAGGCGCTGGTTGGGTGGGAGCGGAAGGTTCGCGAAAGTCAAGCTAACGACGCCTTGAATGATGTGCGCGCACACATCGTGACTACGGAGATGCTGAAAATCAAGAAGATGAACGTGTCGGGGACGACTATGACGACGAGAATGGGCAAGAAGATCAGACGTAAGAATGACGAAGTCGTTGCAGCCGCAGACGAGTATCGGCGTGCGTGGGTGGCCTTGGTTGCGTTAGGGATGGACGAGGGCGACCCGTTCTTCAAGCTGTTGCGCAAGCGCGACTTATCGAAGTTCACCATGTCTACTGAGCACCAGACCCTTGGAGAGAGCAGCAAGAGCGTGTCATGGATATGGGAGGACTTCTCGTTTGTGAACGCGCCGGATCAAGACGAGCGGCAGCAGGCGTTCATGCGTGAAGGTGCATTGTCGTCGCGTCTCGCGGTGTTGTGCGCTCAGGGGCGTGGGACAAGTAGTGCGCCGTGTGCATTGGTTCCGAACGCGGGCTCTCTACCAGCGGTGGGCGGAAGAGAAGAAGCTCGTGACCGAGGAGATGGCCCGTGCTGTACGATTCTTCCGACACTTCCGTCGGCAGTGGACTCGGACCGGTGAGAGCTATGAGGCCGCCGGAGATATGGCGAGGGCGGCGTATGCAAGGAAGTGAGTTCTCATGTTGCCGTGATGATCCCGGTGCTGACCTTAGTCAGGCAAGCGCACCGGTACTTGCGCCTGCTTCAGACCTGCCAGCGATGTTTCGCAACCACATCAGTTCAGATGGTGAGCGCGACGTTGTGTAAACTCTTCACCTTGTTCGTTGCGCCTGCTCATCCTGACATGACAGACAGAGGAGACTTGGAGGTGGGCATTTGAATTGAATTAGGGCCGCAATGGGCGATACGTTGGGATTATTGGGCTGGGGCATAGTGTAGCGCGGTTGCTCGTGTACGACATCAGTCATTGTGGAATTCCGAGAGGATGCGGTGTTCCTCTCAATGCAGACGGGTGTGTGGACATGGGGATACGGGGACGAATCTTATCCAGGAGGAAGTCCATGCCGTCGACGACTCTTATGTGTGTCATTGTGCCATCTGCTGCGGCTGCCGTCCCGTATGCATATCTGAACCAACCCACCCTCATGAGTAAGCTGATCTCGAACACTAAGTCTCGCACGCAACAGACATACATAGTACGCCGGGTATGGACGCTTACACCGAGTTGGTACATCCAGAGGCTTCTTCAACCATGGATATTCGCACGAACTTGGTGCCGACAACTACGTACTTACCTATCTGCAACGCCCTGTCGCGTTGATAAGCCAACATGATCAGTACGCACACCGGATGCCACTTACAGGATCCTAGCGCCACTCAACCCTCCGACTCGGAAGAATGGATGTGGCCCAATCCTGATGACGGTAAGTCACGGTATAGGTTGGAACCTTGACCAATACATGTTAATACAACGACTCGGGCAACGAGCCTGCTTGTGACTCACCTGTTTGGAAGCTGCATGCCATGCTGATGCTCATGGGCCAGTGGCCAAGCTGACCGTTGCTTCGCGGGGTATATAGAGACACAGATAAGGATCCAAATTGATGCGGAGCAGCAAGAAGGACGTACGTGAGGCCCGAGGAAACATGTTCCACGATGTGGTCCGACGGGCGATATGGTACGGAAGGCCGGCGGAGTACTGAGCTTATTGTCCTAAGTGCATGAAGTGGTCCCGGACGTCCAGACTGGATACACGATGGGAAGCTGAGAGTCCAGGTCAAGAGCAACGCAGAAATGGTACATGATAGATCGCGAGCGTATGTATACCGACGAGTGTGTCATTGACGAGTCTGTACGAAGTCGCGAACAACATAGCTATCGTGTCGGTGCAGCTTGTGGCCAGGTTGCGATCATGACTTGATCCACGGAGTTGTGGGAGTATCAATCGTATATTGACTAGGTCAGTACGAAAGGGCTGTCACTTATGTAGGTCAGTACGTACGGGTCGTCACTCGTGTCTGTTTCGCAGTCAATAATCTGAGGTCGTGCGGGGCATCTCGGGTTGTAAGTCGAGTCTGACTGACCTCTAGTGGGGTGCCCGAGCGTCGCTACGTGTTACTGCCAAATGCACATGTGGTTACATATGTCCGAACATGTCACAAATGCCGAGGTGGGCGTGATCGCGGCGAGTTCGTGGCGCGGCAGTTCACCGGACACCAGTTGCCATTCCTTAGGCGGAGGACTCCACGAGCCTCAGCGTAACTTACCTGGATGTGCTGCCTGACCCGGTATACCGGTGTTCTGGGTCAGCGCCTGTGGCAGTGCTATGGGCGCCCACTCAGGTGCATCCTCGTTGGTCGGATGCATCCTCAGCCTGGAAGTGCATCCTATAAGGTGCATCCAGTGTACTGAGACTCTACCCTTCAAGCAGCTTCAGCCCTTCCTTGCAGCGATTCCCTCCTCGGCCTCCGCAATACGCCATCTAATCATCTCCGGGCAAGCCACGCTCACCATCGACGAAGTCAAAGTTGCTCTATGCTCCCTCCCGGAGCTGCGCGAGCTGAAACTTGTCGACTGTACGTTGATGCCATACCGCACGGACCGCGGTCGGCCCACCCCGTGCGTCTCGCACGTCTCCGCTCTCAGAATCATCCATTGCAACACCACAGCGGACGACCTGGACCCGCTCCTCGACCTCATCGCCCTCTTCTCCCAGATCGACTACCTTGCATTGCAAAACAACAACTTCGAGTTCTTGAAAGCCCCGCGCGAGTCCGGTCCGGGACTGTCGGCTACCTCCTTTCGCACCATCTCGGCTGTGATGGTCCCGCTCTCCTTCCTCTCCTGTCTGATACTCCAGTCGAAGACTCCGGCGGAGATCAAGCGCGTAGAGCTAGTCGCCTGCACAGTTCGATCTCGTCGCGACGACGGCGCTGCTCCATTCGCCGCTCTGCTGGCAGCCATCGTGCCTACGCTGGAGTCCTTCGGGGTTACACCCGGGCTCTATTTCATGTTCAACGAGCGCCACGGTGAGTCTCTTCATCCACTTGCCCGGATTTGTGCTACGGAGCGGGCTTGTTCAGGTGATGCACGCTGACGCTATCCGTTTTACAGTGCTTGCGGGCACTGCAGAGTCATACGCGATCTCGCGGTGCGCGCACTGGCAGCTCCAAAGCCTCGACATCTTGCTTCCCAAGTTCGCGGACATGCAGCAGCTCATGAAGCTCATGCTCTCATTTACGTACGACTTCAGGATGCGCGCGCTGCCGCCCGTGGTCCGCGCCGTCCGCTTCGTAGTGCCCGCAATTGCGAGCGTCGAAGAGGCTGCTCCTCCGCCCGGATATACGGCGCAGAAGCACGAGGAGGAGGTAGCGTTCTACTGGCTCTACATCGACCATAACTTCGAGTGCACCGAGTTCGCTGGCCGCACCTTCGAGATTGTGATGGCCGACGACGCTTCCCCTGCTTCTAGAGCGCGGGTTGCAGCGTTGAAGGCGTATCTTGAGAAGAGGCTGGCGGTGATGGTGAGACGCGGTCAACTGACGATCTTCCCGGGGTTCTCTGGTATGTGCAGCAACTGCTCTGCCCTCGATCAATCGTGCCCACTACGTACTGCAGGCTGACGGGTCCGGCCGAATTGCTCGTCTTGGTGGCTGCATGCGCAGTTTTGTTCGAAGATCGTTCTCGAGTCCGTTTGTCGTCCGGAATCCCTCGTCCGCAGTTGTGCTCTAGTAGTGAGTGGATACCGGTGCTCAGATCGTGACCGTACGCTGACGACGATGACCCGCAGAACTTTCCATCGGCTATGCCGCGGTGTACCTCAAAGTCTTTAGTACTGCACGTCGATCCCTGTTGTATTTTCCTATCGCGTCGTCTTTTGCAATGCTGTACTACCTCAAATCAAAAGGCAATGGATCACGTCCGGAACATACGAACCAGCAGATTTTTCGTCCTATCATCCCGCCATATAAACAACCAACCCCTGCCGTTCCAGCTACCGGCCTGTCTGTCCTCGCCGATTGCCTGCAGTTCCGAGCCCGCGACTTGAAGGTGGTGAAATGACGGCAACCAGCCAAGCGTCCTCAAATCATCATGTCGAGGAGATCTCGTTACGTGAAGCTAGACTGGTAAGAGCTTGGAGCGTAGGTGATGCGGACAGCCCGCAGATGAGGACTCAGGAGAGACTCTTTGGTCCTCCCCGACCGTGACAAAACGCGTGACATAACGCGTCCGAAGACGGCGCTTATAGGTTTCCTCCCGACCGTCGTTGCTGAGCTGGCCCAGTCCCGGTGACTCCGACCCACACCTCGTAAGTGACTTCAGATCATCCAAGACTCGGAAGTAGCTTACTTTCATTGGTATACAGGATCAGTGCAATACGTGTTTCGTCAGTCCAGACTGGGAGTCAGGACACTGACAATTTTTTCTTGGTCTCCTCGGAACTTTTGATTGTCGCAGGTAAGCTCCCAGGCACATATTGAGGACTCGACATCTCTGCTTCTACCAGCTCGCGAGGACCATTCTCGTTGGCTGATGAAGTAACATGCTGATTTGTGACCCTTTAGGCCCAAACAATGGCCACGGATCCTCCATATGGACCGCACCGCAGGCTAAAGCCCTCCCTGCCCCATGGACTCTCTCGGGAAGCTCTCTCTTCTTTACTCGCAGAACTCGTCAAGCAGAAAGAAGAATTGACCGAGATGATCAGTAGCACCACTGCCGCCCTTAACGCATTATCACCCGTAAACCGACTACCCGACGAGCTCCTGATTGATGTGTTCCTTCACGTTCAAGCAGCGACCCGGTCATGGCCCCGCATCCTCGTGATATGCCGGCGCTGGCGCACCGTCGCACACACGTCGGCCCGTCTCTGGAGCAGACTGGATGTCGGGACCAGGACACCGCATGCAAGGATCACCGCCTCCTTGACGTACTCGGGCGATCTGCCTCTGGACGTGACCTTCGACCGCAACGTAAAGGTGTCCGCAATTTTGGACGAACTCACCCCTCACATCTCTCGCGTCCGTGCGCTCTGCTTCGTCGAAGCTTCGCGCGACGAGGTTTCAAGTGTCGAAACGTTCCTTCGGAACAGGATGCCATCTCTGCGGACGCTCCATGTTCGCTTCGACCCGTACGACGAGGACTCCGAGTACGACTCCGATTCCGATTTCGATGAGCGCGAAGAAGAGATGGCCTTCTGCTTTGCCCCCGTGTCCGGCCAGTTCCCTTCTCTCGAAGAGCTCGTCCTCCGTGCTGTGGGGCTCCGCGCTGCATCCGCCGCATTCCCGCTCCTCAAAGTGGTACAGTTGAGCGATTGCAACGACGAAGAGATGTCCCTTCAATCATTCGTCTCAATGCTGTCAGGCCTCCATGGACTCCGAAGCCTATCCATGCGTCGATACCACTCGACCAGGGATGACGGCCCCCCGCAGAGCCTCCCGCAGAGCCTGCGCACCCTGACGCTGGAAGACGAGGAAGAGTGGACATGCACCTATGTGGAGCGTCTTGTCCTACCGCCGAACTTGAGCAGGCTCTCGGTTTCCAGGGACGCAGTCCCTGACTCCCCCGCTGAGGGTCTATTGTCGACGCGGGCGATCTCCGCCTGCATTCCGCAGTTTCCGGATCACCCGGAGTCGGTTCAAGTGTTACTGGATGCGGTCCAGAGCGTGCGCATCGATCTGCGAGACGCGTTCAACAGGGTCTCAGTCGTAGGGACTGCCGGGACGCACACCATCTCGCTGGCTGCCGTCGCAAGGAGGCGCTGCATCATGAGGCCCAACCCGGCGGACGAACTCGTAGAGCTCTTCTCATGCGCACAGGTGAAGGACATACAAATCTTCGGCATCGACGACGAACACGAGACGACGGAGGACGACTGGTGGAACGTGGTGTGTTGGCTCCCGTCTATCAAGCGACTCGCGTTCACGGTGGAGTATGGGGCTGGGGACGTCCGCGACAGCATCCTGTGGCGGCTGGGGTGCAATTTGAATGACGCAGACGAAGACTACCCGCTCGTGCCACGAGACCTCGAAGAACTTCGGATCAACGCGTTCGTCGACGACAGCGAGGAGCTCCTCGAGAAGCTTTCCCATCTCCTGTGGTATCGACAGGAACACGGGGAGCGGCTCAGTCGCCTCTTCGTGGCTATCTCCCCAAGACCCGGCAGGTCGAAGACCCAGGAGAGCAACGCTTTTCCCCACGCAAAATACCAGGCAACCCTCGCACCATTCGTCGGCGTCGTTCACTGCAGGACGTATGGGAAGTGGTTCGCTGACTGGAGCTACACCGTGAGACTCTTCCTCCTGAAGTCCGGGACCATTGGCTGACAATAATATTCTCCAGCCTCCGCCGGCCCCGATGGTCGATGCCAACATCACTCAGTGATACCGCTCGTAGTGCTCAAGTAGAGTACATACCTAGTACGTCGGCGGACTTCCCACAAGTACCTTTCACTACAAGTAAATGGCCTCTGATGTTACGGTCCCCTCATGTGCTCCTTATGTGCGACTCCCATCTTCGCCTACTGATGCGCTATTGCCAGTGTCACATCGACTAGCTCAGAGATGAGCGTAAGATGTCTCGCAGCCTGCACGGCCGTCAGCCGCACATCCTATCCTGACGCGTCCTTGTCTCCCTGACGAGACAGGTTACTGACGTGCAGAGAGGACGGCCCATGAATATTTGAATGCATGAACAATGTCCGAGTCCGAACTGTACCACGTACACGTTAGTGCGACAGCGAGGTGATGAGATAAGATCTATATGTAGTCGCCGCAACCGCATGGCAGCTCTGGCGTTGTGGGGAAGAGCCTCAACTTCCTGCGTACAGGCCTCATCCGCTCGAAAGGGCTCACCATCGGAGTCTCGGTCATCGAGCGCGACACATTAGGCTTCCAGCCACCGCAAGGACGATCCTCCCTCACGTGCACCGCATCCACCGTCTCTCCGATTCGGGCACCTTGATCCTTCATTGCGGCCCTCATGCAACGACCCATGCCCGCCTTAGAGCGCCACACCGTGGTTGTCGAGGAGCCCGTTACCTGGATCGTGAACGTCGAGAACCCCTCAATCACCAAGTATCACTTGGATGCCCCTCACGGTCGACAAGTTCCCCAAGCTGCGGTACTTTGCTGTCGAGAATATCTTTGTCCCTCCATCCCCCGACGCCGTCTACCAGCAGCTGACTGCGCTCCGTCTCTTGACCCCGGGGATCCGCGACCACGCGGAGTTTGACCAGATTTTGCGCTCGTGCCAAAACGTAGAGGAGTTGGAGCTAGAAATCGACAGTGGCTCCGGCAATGCAGACCCCAGTATGGAAAAGATCACGCTTCCGAAGCTTCGTATTGTACGTCTCTCCGGCTGGCGATGGCCTCTCAGCAATGTCTTCGAGACTCTCGCGATACCCCCGAACGCAGATCTAGCCGTCCATCTCAGCGGCCCCGACGACGAAGTCCTTCGTGAGCAGAGCATCTCCGCTGTCCTTCCCGAGGACTATCCGACATCATTGCCGATCTTTTCCTCCGTCACGGAGATCCACGCGCAGGCCCGCCAGTCGGAGGACGTCGTCGTCGCCTACGCACCGGCCTTGGCTGGTGGCACGAAGGCGGCCGAACGTCGGCGGCTTTCTCCCCGCATGCCCATCAGCCACAAGAAGGGTGAAGACCTGCAGAGGATGCAGCGGAGTCTCCGCAAGCTCAGCGTTCTCGCTGTCGCGCCTGCGGAGTCCCTTCGCATCGACATCGAGTTCAAGCAGGTTGATCGCGTGAACTGGCGCTCGGTGTTCGAGCACTTCCCTCTTCTCCGCAGGCTGGCCATCACGGTCCAAGAGCATCCGCGAAAGCTGAGCCGTGTGTCATCTGCGCTCGCCCCGCTTGATGCCAACGTTGCGACGCAGGACGGCCACGAGACCATGACAGGCGGTCGCGCAGCGGCCCCTTGCCCTCGCCTCCAGGTCCTCCACCTGCACCGTTTCATCTCAACCTTGCATCCCGACGACAGGTGGAAGTACCTAGTGCGGGAGATGGACTTGTCCGCCGACGTCTCGGGGCTTTTGATCAAGCGGGACGCGGGGTGCGATGTTCTCGAGGAGCTCGTGTTGGATCTGGACTGCGTGGACGAGGAGAAGTGGGCGGCGGTCGAGGAGCGACGGGCGGCTTGCACGAGTGTGCTGGGACCCCTTGTCGGGAAGCTGGAGTACGCCCCCCCCCCCCTCTTCGCAGCTTGTCCGTGTCTTGTGCCTCACTTGGTCCCGTGTGGGACAGACAATCGAGAGTTTGTGCACGAGGATGTTGCAGGATTGAGAGAGGTCGACGAGGTCGGTTCCGTGCTTGGTTTAGTGATGTGACGAGCCCGGCCTCGAGCCGTCAGGCTCCCCAAGCCGGCCGTCTTGAGGCCGAGCCGAGCCGAGCTTTCGAGGCGGCCTGGAGAGCCTGACGGCTCGGCTCACGACCACTGTGAGCTCGAGCCGGGCTCTCAAGCTCGGGCTTGAAGGCGCTGGTGTAGGGTGAGCGATGACTGAGATCTGCGACTGATTTCGAGTGAGTAAACAGTCGTCTCCTCAAGGATACTCACATCTTCTTCTACAGGAACACCCTTTGGGGCCCGCTCTATCAATCTCCCGGGACTGAGCGCATGTCCAGGCCTGGGACAGAGGACGATGGCGATGAGACGCGTCATTCCACGCGTCTGGTCGCAGTTCTTCACGCTCTTGCAGCGCTGGAGGGTGGGGCAGAAACGGAGGTCAACGAGACGCGCCGTTGGACGCGTCTCTTCGCAGAGCCTCATTGAATCTGTGAGTTCCGAGCGACGGGAGACATGTCCGAGGACGCGTCTCCTCGCTCTTCCTCATGTTGAGCACCCCGGGAGGGCAGGGGAGGTGGAGAGTGACGAAACGCGTCCACCTACGCGTCTCGTTGCGGGTTTTTGCGCTCTGGCAGCGCACGAGGGTGGCCGGGAAAGAGCGCCCGCTGCCACCTGTGGGCTCCGGCTCAGGCCGAGCCGAGCTCGAGCTGAGCCCGAGCCGTCTTGGAGAGCTCGGCCTGAGGTATCTTCAGGCCGTAGCTCTCGAAGCCGAGCCGTAGCCGCGGCTTTTGAGCCGAGCCGGGCTCTGCACATCACTAGCTTGGTTCGAGCCCATAGACTGCCTTCGGCAGCTCCGAGGGTGTGTCCGAGACCACGATGACTCATGAGTGCTCTCAGAGCCCTATGAGCCTAGGATTTATCGACTGCATGGATTTCCGTGCCTTCGGGAAGTCGGCCCTTCCACTCGATGGAGAAATATCCTGTAATAGGGAAACATATTGGATGCCTCTCGTCCCACATCGATGAGAGGGCCGACAGGTCACAGGAACAGCTGCCAGTGGGCATGCTGTGGCGCAAGCGATACTCAGAGGTCGGTGACTGCGGGGAGCGCACCGAAGTGGCCGGTGAACGGTATAGACGATGCTACGTCCACCTCGCGCGCAAGTGCGATATCGACGTGTAGCCCGGAGGGAAGGCGTAGTCGGGCGAGCGCGCGCGCGAGGGCAGCATGCATGTCTGACGATAATGCAGGACTCAGACATGATCCGTCCCGAGGCACCGTGGAACAGAACGCCACAGTGAGCAAAGGGCCAGCGATGGAAACGCGCTCCGTGTGACCGTCCTTGCCATCGGATATGACAAGAATTCAATGCCAGACAGCTGCGACTATGGCACGAATCCTTGGACAAGCTGCAACTCTGCTCGATCTTGTACTTCCCGCCATTTTCGTGGAACACAGCCCTATCCGTTGACCTAGAGAGCAACAGCCTTGACTGCGGAGTCGCTCTGACTGATCACAGCTGCAACCTGTGCGGAAGGTCGCCCCGAAACCTGTGCGTGACCACTTTGCAGTACTAGTATCGTCTTCTCCAGGTCTTCCCATCAGTTGGCGGTGTATGTACATCCCTCATTGAACCTTCCGTGTCGAAGCGGCGAGCGAGGTCTGACGGCTCAAGCCCACTCTGCCTTGAGTTCATGCTGACGCCCACGCCCGAGCGCAGTGCACACTTCCCGTCCTGGCGTACGCTGCTGTCCTCTGTCTCTCACATGCCCCACGAAGCTGCGCTTGACCCCCGTACATACGCAGCTTCTTGCAGGTAGTGATGTGTCTCTCGTGCTTGCGACCTGGGCGCAAGGTCGCGTACGCCGCGGCGGTCTGTGGCACATCGCAGACATATCAGGCGACGAGAGAGGACGCTGCGCATGCTGAGGCGATGAAAACTGATGTTAGGACTGGGCACGACGTGCGTACCGTAAGAAGAGAATTACGCGGTTGCAACAGCTATCAGTGACGGCGGAGGCTACACAGATCTTACAGTCAGTGACTGGTCACCGAGAGCTCGACGTGACTCACAGCGTAGTTCCAATCAGCAAACCAATCCCCAAACTCTTCGCAGTGGAAGACGTCAACCAGCGACTCGAGCGCAGAGAAGTACTTTGCCTTGGGGAAGGCGCCGGCGTCAGGTGGAGAGATTGCGATGAAGAGGCGGTTTAGCCGCAACCCGCGCTCTTGTCGATACCAAAGGACATCGACAAGAATGTCGAGTAGCCTTTCTTGGCCATTGGCGAACACATTGATCCTGACACCCCAGGCAGGGGATCAGACCACCTCTCAGGTGGATTCCTTGTGCATGGGAAATCCCCCTGAGAGGACCCCTCTCCGCACGGACTTCCCGCACCCAAATCTAAATATGGCCTGGGCGCCATCGCCAATTCTGGGCTGTCCGCTGCCTTCGGGATGGGCGCCATCGTCTCCGCGCCGCCGCCCGCCCTCCACCTCCGCTGCCTCCCTGCCCCGCGCGTTGTGGTGTCTCGTTGTCATGTATATTACGCACACTCTGTAGACCATTAGCAAGCGTTTGAGTGATGCCAGGAGCCGATTTACTTGCCTGATAGCGTGAAATCATGGCCACGATCCAGAAGGTGACTTCAAACAACTTTCAGGATCATTGGGTAAGTAACCTGGAAACTCGGACGTCCATACCGACCGCTGCTCAGACGTCCGCTACGGACGTCTGGTTGCATGTCCGCTACGGACGTCTGGTCGCACGTCCGCTTGCCTGTTCCTGGAGTTCACGGCGCTACACAGGTCCGGGAAGCATCCCCGATTTGGATTCTTGTCGGGGTTCGCGCCGCCTCGTCCGGGTGCGGGTACCTGCTGTCAGCAGCCAATCAAAGCTCGGATATCAATCCTACTGAATGTTTTAAATTTCTGACATACCCTTCAGACCCTCAGGAGCTGTAGCTGTGTGCCCATAAATATTTGGCAGGGCTATGGAGACCAGTTGTAGAGATACAGGTTGTTTTTGACAGTCTTCTTTAGGGTCTTTTGACATTATGTACCTGTTCTGCCAGGAATGCATTATGAGTTCATATAGTGGAGTATACTGAAGTGCATACTCAGCGCATACCTTGTATATGTGCACCTTCATTGTCCTCCTGCATGCAGAAACCAAGTCAGCATGAGACCTAGACTGCTTGGGACTTCACTGAAGCAACAACAGAGGTCATACCAATGAGAACAAGGTAGATATATGTTCTGTCTTTTTAGTAGAGCGCTTGGGCTGAATAGAAGTGGTTCGCATTTTTACTTTCTGGTGTGTAGTACACCACCCTTTGTTGCTAGTATCATTCTGGCATTTCTATGAGCTTATGGTCGAAATTATAGGTCATTCAGACCAGAACTTAGCCCAAAAAACATACCAGTGTACAGGAGAATTTTGAGCGTCAACCCAAGGGGGTCCGGACGGATTGGGATGCCCGAGGTCCCTCCGGAGGTCCGGTCTGATGTCCCTACAGTCGTCCGGAGGTATGGTCAGTATGGACGTCCGTGCAGACA
Source organism: Lentinus brumalis (assembly GCA_001792895.1). Classification (NCBI taxonomy): domain Eukaryota; kingdom Fungi; phylum Basidiomycota; class Agaricomycetes; order Polyporales; family Polyporaceae; genus Lentinus; species Lentinus brumalis. The sequence continues at coordinate 510,777 of MARA01000029.1, read as the reverse complement.
TTCCTGCACATGTACAAGCGTAGCCAGAAGCATTCAAAGTAAGTCGTAATTGACTGAACGACTTCAAGACGAGCTACAGAGCATAAAACACAAATGCGGCATAGGACACAGCTTCAGACGCCCGTGCGGTCGTAGGATGAGTGGTCGAAAAAGGCAAGCCACGAGGCTCCGGCACCCGGAGCCGAAGAATCTATTTTTAGGCACAAGCAGACGTCCGCAGAGGAGGGGTCCTCTCAGACCTATTTCCCATGTACAAAGTATCGACCTGAGAGGCCCAGTCCTCCCCTGCCCTAGGTGGATCCTGAGCTCCTCGAGGTCCGGACTCGACAGTGGACTCAACAGCAGATTCCCTTCCTCCTCGTCCTCGTCCTGATTCTGATCCTGGTACTGGTCCGCATCCTGGTCGGCGTTCCCCTCGCCCTCCTCGCCCTCCTCGCCCTCCTCGCCCTCCTCGCCCTCATCCTCCAAGTCGCACGCCAGCGCCAATAGGAGGTTGTCGCGCATGCATTCAGCATAGCGCTCCACTGTCAACGCGAGTCTCTTCAAGGACCAGAGGTGCCACAGCATAAGTCCCCAGTCATCTTCCGTAGTCTGGTGTTCATCGCGGTCCCCGACGCCGAAGATCTGCAAGTCTGTGACAGATCCTTCGTTGAAGAGCACTATCAGGTCGTGCACGGGGTTGGGCTCCATGATGCAGCGCGTCATTGCTACGGCAGCCAGAGAGACCGTGCGCGTCCCGGCAGTTCCAACGACCGACAACCAATTGTAGGAGTCCACTAGGTCAAGGCGTACGCTCTCGACGTCCCTCAGGATTGCGCGAACAGTCCGGTCTAGTTCGAGCGGAAGACACGTGTAGATTGGCTGCACCGACAGTAGGCCTTCCTCGGGAACATCGGGGACTGCGTGCTTTGTGACGGAGAGCTTGTTCAGGTTCGGCGGCAGGATGAGATGCGCCATGTAGGCGTGCGTCCACCGTATATCGTCTTCTAGCGAGAGGGTCTGTAGGGTCGGCGGCAGGTTGTATCTCGGAGAGTTTCCAATGATGGGGCGGTATCGGCGTATGAATAGGCTTGCGAGTTCGCCTAGCCCCGAGAGCATCGAAAGGAACGTTTGAAGGGATACATCGGTATAGATGCAGTCAGTCAATCGCAGCGTCGTGATACGCGGGAATGAGACAGAGACTGCACGAAGCTCCACGGCGCGAAGGCTGAGCTCCTCAAGTGAGGGGAACTGATCGGGCATGGGGGAGAAACAAAACGCTGCCTCTTCATCGGGCTCGTCCTCCTCAGACCATTGGTTGAACCTGTACGATTCGTCGATGTATGGTCTGAAAGCGACTTGGAGGGTTTGAAGGGCCGGCATAGAGGCCCTCAAGAACGCGAGGATGTCTGGACTTTCGGTGCGTCGAGCTTCGACGAGGTGGAGGGTGCGAGTGCGAGCACGGTGGGGAGTGAGCGCCTTCAAAGCCGCGGGGACGCGCACCTTGCGGTACAACGTCACGTCGAGGGGAGGTTGCCCGAATTCTCCAAGGAGGCGGTGATCCTCGCATGCGGCGTCCTGACGCCGACATCCAGTCTGCACCAGAGACGGGCCGACATCAACGCAACGGCGCGCCAACGCCTGCATACCACGAGGAGTCGAGGCCAGAATCGATCGCCTGTTTGAACGTAGAGAAAAACCTCAACGAAGAGCTCGTCGGGGAGTCTGTTCACGGGGAACGATGCGTTGGGGCAAGTGTTGGGGGCGTCATTCGCCGCGCTGATCTCTGGCTTCTTGATGATCTCTGGAAGTACCGAAGAAAGAGCTTCACCAGACAGCCCGTGGTGCGGAGAGGGATTCAACCCATAGTGCGTCCCCGTGGTCATCCGTGCTAGAAATGGAATCGTCTTCAATCGATGAACCGCATGCAAGAAGCGGGAACATGAATGCCAAGTAGGAGGCATCATTGACACAGCTTGAAGATCACATACCTGCAGGAGTACCTTGGCGACACAAAGGTCTTAGAGGTAATCTGTACGAATCTGATAGTTTGTCCGTCTGTTGGAGGGGAAAGTTTTGCGCTAGCTGCGACTGCCACGTCGTGTCGGTCGAGAGGAGACAGCTAAGCGCCTACGTCCAGACGCGTTATGTCACGCGTATTGTCACGGTGAAGCATCTCAGCCTGACTCGCGCTTGGTGGCTTCCATGTATATCGTGCGTTCCCTCAATTGCATGACATCTCGGGATGTACAATTGTCAATCTGGACTCCTGCAAGATCGCAGTCGACACTCCGCCGCCCGTGACTGTGGTCCACTATTCGAAGCGTACTACAATACTTATCCTGGCGAGGACCTTGCCGCCCTCGAATCATCATTGGAGGAACGTCTCGCTGCGCATTCGAGCTGGGCAAGTTGGAGGTCCAGAGGACCGCCGATGCCATGCAATCGGGTGAGTTGTCCCTCTTTCAACAGCACATACGCTGATACATGTTTGAAATAACTTTCACCTCCTGCTTTACAGTCTGATTTCGTGGAGATCTCGGTGGTGCACGAGGGTGGAGGTCATGTCGGGCCACGGGGCGTTGCTCGTTTACCTGTCCGCCGTCATCGCTCCGCCACGCCAGATCTCTTAGTGACGATCTGTGGAAGGTACCCCATGGCGCCATTCATCGTTGCCCACTTTCCAACGCATAGGGAACGCTAAGTACTCTATCCTCGCTCTCCGATCTTTGCCGATGTCTCTGCTAGAATTCGCTACGTATTTTGGTCCTCTCCATCGCGCCACGACCTCCGAGAATTTGCACTGCACTGCACTCCATTGCGAGCGAGCAGGCTGTGACATTAAGATCCGCGTACATCAATCTTCGCACCAGTTGCTCACTCGGCTGGTCTCCAATGGTTCTGTGTCGTCGCCACGCGATGAAGTGAACTCATAGAATGAAGTTATCTCGCGTCGTGCAACTTCAGCAAAACTTCAGTGCAAGACGGCGCGTGACGTCACGCGTCCTGGATTGGCCGAGGTATATAAGCCAAGTTTCTCGTCTCTCACCCCTTCCTCTCTCCCTCTCCACCTCCTACAGTACATACGGACCTCCCCCAACCTCTGCTCCCTTTACTCTCCCTACAGCCTTCCCTTCTTTCCGTCCCTCGCTCGGCACGATATCTGCGTACTACAGGTCTTACGGCATCAGCAATGAAGGACTCGGGTCAATACTTACGTGGTTTGCTGCCGAAGAGGTGCATATATGCGCTCTATGTCTTCTCGGTGTCAAGCTGCTGACGACTGACAGACTTTGCGACGGCACGAGAGAGCGCGACATCACCCAGGCTACTTCAGGTGAGCAATGCTCGCCTCTACGTCGGTGTATGCGTCTCACATGTATGCAACATGTACCAGAATATTGTATGCGGGCTTGCCCGAGTGGCATTCCGCCGGAACTGTGCTGCATTGTGATCGACCACCTCCACGCCAACAAGAGTAGCCTGAAGAGCTGTTCTCTCGTCCACCGGTCGTGGACCCCTCACAGTCAACGTCACCTCTTCGCTTGCATCACTGTCAGTGCGAAGTTGCACAGCCGTGCAGCGATTCTCTTTTCGCCCTTCCTCTCTGCGCAACCGGACATCGCCTCGCACATCACCATGCTCGTCATCGAGCACGAGGATTGTCTTTCATTCTCGACTTTGCGGTCTATCATCATCTCGCTGCCGAAGATATCGAATCTCAAGCTGCGCTCCTGTTTGATCATAGGCCGGGACCCTCTTCCCGACCAACTTGCTCAGCCTCGTCAACTATCCCAGATACACCCAATGAAGGTTGTCGACCTGGCGTACTCCTGTCTCCCTGAGGACACCTTGTACCAGTTCCTCGGCCTCTTCACCCATATCGACCAGCTCTCCCTTGCCAGGATCACATTGCTCAACCCTCGACACTACCGCGCACAAATTCCGGTCCTCCCTGCGTTGACGGTACACTCCCTTGATGTGGCTGCTATCCCTATCGCGATCACAGCGAGCTTGTTGTCTCATTCGTCTATAATCAAGACTATGGAGTCGCTGTCGCTGTCGCAACCCGCGTCCCTATGTCCTCTTCACGCCATCGACCTCTTACCCAATCCATTTATGCTCGGCCTCTTATGCAGTCTCTTCGACATCCCATATCATGACGACGTGCGACCAGGCAGTACGTACGCGATCTGAGCTGTTGCTATCGTCACGTTAACTAAAACCGACGGCAGATATCTTCGAACAATTGCCCATGGGCGACTGCAAGATGCTGCGTCTTCTGACACACTGGCTGGTCTGTACGGACCCGGCGGACATGCACTCGTCCATCCGCGTATACCTCGGCTCGCTTTCGTATCTTCCCGCTTCGGTCCAGGAGGTCCGCTTCATTTTGTGCTTGCATGTGGACTTGGACAAGCCCGATGTCGACGGATCCCTCTGGGATGAGGTGGACGCCATGATCCTGGATGGCCCGCAGGACATACGCGTCGTCCTGGACGCACGAGGGTCGTCGGCCCCGCATACGGACGAGGATATTGACGAGCTCGAGGAGTTCCTGGAGGATCGCCTTCCCGGTGCGTGCGAGCAAGGGAGGTTCACGGTCGCGCGTACGTCTTCATCTGCTGTCTGCAACTCCGATTGTACACTCATATATTCCTGCTCAGGATAATATGCGACCTGAGGACGCGATCGACGTGCTGCTGCCGCTTCAAGTCGCGAACGCGTGGTCCATCCGCCTTGTCTCGCTGGTGTCATAGAGCTTACAGATTCCGCGACGTCTCACAGAACACTCTGGACGTTTCGCGGTCCGGTCCGACCTTGCTCTGCTGTCGATGTCTCCCTCGCCCCGCTCCTGAGCTATCACATGCACTGGACTGCGTCTCTATTCTATCATCGATACTGTTTCGCCTCGGTCTGCTCCCGCGGCGCGCGCTAGGCTTCGGACGGTTCCATAGGTCTCCATACTCTCGCTTGCAATCCACTCCCTGTCTTGTGACTCGATGCAGATAAACGATCGACCATGCCTCCGATGGACTGTACGGATTCTCCACGGTTTCCTGTCCGTACCGCTATGCGACAATGAAGTCTGTACTCGAGAGAACTGGTAAGGACTGGCGAGAACGATACGAAAACGTCCCTCGCCGGCGGCCGTTACAGCTTCTCATATCGCTGTTGACCAAGCCCTCAGGCCTCAGCTCACAACGACCGGCCACCCCGACGAGAAATCGAGGTAGTTGATGCCGAGGTACGACGGCCCGCCAAACGCGTCGTTCGGCACGTAGTGGTAAACGATCACATCGCGCCCGCTGACGGGGTCGTGGTAGACGCTCTGGCCGCCCGGCGCGTAGACGTTGTCGTGCGACCCAAGCACGAGCGTGCCCGTGGGCGGAGTGAGGTTCTCGGTGAGGGCGTGGCCGAGCTGCCCGACGAAGGGGCCCGTGGGGCTTGTGCTGCGCCCGACGAGGACTTTGTACTCTTGCCCGGCAGGCGGGCGGGTCGTTGACTGTGCACGATGATACGTAGTCAGCGAGAGAGTCTGATGCGGGAAGACGGAGGGAGCAGGAGGAGGTCGGACGTACGCCGTTGAGCGGGGTGACGCCGTCGGAGAAGAACAGGAAGTAGTATTGCGAGCTTGGTGGCTTGTACACGAAGCCGCCCTCTGCAGCGCGCCCGCTGTTGCCGGCGACGTGCGTTCCGGGCGGAGGCTGCAGATTCAGAGATACAGGTGTCAGCGCAGACACAAAGGGTACGGAGTCGGTGGCCGTGGCACGCACCGACGCTTGCGTAGTGATGTTCGTGAGCGGGATCTGGAAGATGCCATCCCAGTAAGAGCCAAACGTGAGGTGCAGGCCGTTCGTGTTAATGAGGTTCGGGTCGACTGCCCGCGCGAGCAGCGCATAAGATATGTCAGCCCGCCATCTCGAGAATACGAACAACGCGAGAATACGAACAACGCGAGGACGTACTGGCGTTATATACGCCACCGGGCGTCGAGGTGACGACCGCGCCCCAGTCGGTCCAGGAGCCGGGCTCGGCGGTCTTGCTTGTCGCGACGCCGATGGCGGAGTTCTGGCTGCCGAGGGAGGAGACGGAGTAGTAGAGGACGTATTGGCCGTTGACGAAGCTGACGTCGGGCGCCCAGAGCGCGCAGTTGCCGGCCAGGTTGATCTTCGAGCAGTTGGGCAGGACGGAGCCGTTACGCGTCCATGGGCTGTGTGGAGAGGCAAAGACAGAGCTGAGTACAATACGCATACATGCTCAAGAAGCGACTTGACTTACCCTGTCAGAGAGGGAGAGGTGAAGATCTGAATGTTATCGCCTGTCGAGAAGACGAAGTATTTCTGGTGGGTGTGGCGGTGAGATACATAAGCTCGCAACCGAGCTAGACCGCGCTGAGATGCACGTACCTTGCTGGATGGGTTGTAGATGATGGTCGGGTCACGGACTACGGTGCTCGCTAGGGAATGGAAAGATGATCAGCGATCGGCACAGCGGATAAGTAGCCCGGATGTGAAGACTCACACCCGCCAGGAAGTGGGTTCGGAACCGCCGCCGCAAGAGCCGCAAGAGTCAGAAGGGAGGTGAGGATGCTAAACTTCATCGCGGAGCAACAACAAGATGTGGATGGGACGGCCGACGAGGGGCTGCTGGCACAAGTGACGATGATCCCCCGGTTATAAGGACGTCCGAACAGCTTCGAAGCACTGCAGCGGCACCATACGGTCGCATTCGGCAAGCGTCAGCAGTTTCGTGAGCACCGCAGAGCACCGCAGACGTTCGGGTGGATGATGCCAGGCCGGTGCGTGTTCTGCGAGTTGCGAACGTACTCGTGACCTGCGAACCATGCGCCAAGATCAGTGTTCTGACTGGACATCTGCCGAGAGTCCAGGTTCGCCGTGGATGGCAACTCGTCATGGGATGCTCACATTTGCGTCATTGCAAGCTGGTATGGTGGTGGGAGGTGGTGGGCTGGTGGCGGCTTCGGACACTGCGGGACCGTTGCGAGCTTCGCCCTGGCGGGAGCTTGTACCGCATGACACCGGCGGTCTACAGTGTCATTTCTGATGTCAACAGAATAAAGCACATGCGGTGCCTGCGGAGACGCACTGTTCGTTCTTTGCCATTCAGCGAGGCTACCAATGCTCATGACGTCTGTTGAATGTTCGCACACTGCAGCTGAGAACAAGCTGATACCGAGACTTAGAAGGAGGGCTTACCATATATCATCTTCCGCTGCTTCAAGAGAGTTCAAAAGACGGTTCCAGGTGAACATGGAGAAAACCAGTGGCATGAAGAGGAACGCACCTCATCGGGGAAACGGGCACCTCACGGCAGTGGGTGGCCATGTGTTACTCGACATTGCATCCGATTGTAGCTGTAGGGCGGCATTACCCGTGATTGGCGCCAACGGTAGTGGTTCGTCGAGAGCGCCTGCCAATTGCAGCGGTCTGTCGAATGGCGCGTGGGTGTCGATAGAGCTATATAGAGTATAGTAGAGCTCTACGAATGATTACCGTCCGTTACCAGAACCACAGAGATGTCCAGATGGGCTGCGGGCAGGCTGAGATTGCCGCAGGCATCCGTCCGCCTGGGAGAGGCATGCATGTGGGTCAATATACTGCATATCGGCCTCTGTCATACATCCTATCTACGTGGTCTTCAAAGTCCGAGTCCTCATCCTCCCAATGATCATTGTCTATGCCCGCGAATCGCACTCGTTGTGAGAGCTCGTCCTCGCCCTCCCCTTCCGCCTGGGCTTGCGCACCGTCGTCCTCATCCTCGTCCTCATCCTCGTCCTCCTCGTCCTCGTCCTCGTCGTCCTGGTCGTAACGCTCGTCCAGCTCCTCGTCTGCATCTTCATCCGCTCCCTCGATGTCCTCTTCAATGGCCATCTGGAGGTCCACGGCTGCGACTGGCGCATCGCGCTGCTCACCTGCAGGCAACGGCTCTCCGCTCTGCGCTCCGTCCTGTATACACTCTTGCGTGCTGTCATTATCCTCACCATCGTTCGCAGAGTCCGACTCGGAGTCCGGAGACGCCTCCCGGGCAGGGCTGAGACGGAACTTGTGCTGGCGAGAAGTGTCGACATCGACTCCGACTCCCTTGTGCCCAATGCCGCCCCCATGGTGCCGCATGAAGATGTCGCATCCGGCGAACCTGCCCAGCGTGACATGATTAGTTCGCTGTGCCACAACAAGGTATGTCTACGCACATTGAGACTTCAAACCACGCGTAGTCGTGTTCCTGATCGTCTTTGTCCGCGATTGGAAGCCTTCGCGCCAAGCGTGAGGGTCCGAGAAGCTCGTCCGTCAGTCCTTGCTGTGGGCAAGGCAGAACATAGGCGGCACGGATGACATCGTCCGGGTTGACGAAGCTGAAGGGTGTGTTGTCGGGGTCGTTCGCGTCAACAAACTGCACACGAGGCTGCCGGCGGTGCTGGAACCCGGACGACCGCGTCGTGTCCCGAGTGAACCATCGAACCCACAAGAACTCGATGCGACGCCACTTGCGAGTTCGGGATGTGGATCCGGGGCCAACGTACCGCGCACGGTTGACATGGAAGATGCCGAGGACACGGGCGAACCAGTACGGTGCGCTGTCCCGTTCTGGCCCGAGCACCATGATGTCGGCATGCCCGAGTGGGCTGATGCAATCTTGCTCGCGGCGTAGATCATAGGACGTGTAGTTGAGAGCTCTCATGACAACTGGGGGCGTCTAGCTTCCACGTGGCAGCGCTTACAAGTTACACGTAGCTTCAGCTGAGCTTCTCCTCTTTGCAACAACACGACTGGCAGCAAACTGGCAGTAAGTACTGTGCACGGCTCGTTTGGCTACTCAGCGGAACGTCGCCGCTCACCTTCTTCCAGATGATGTGCATATGTCAAGGAATCTCCCAGCAATCGTGCCTGATAGGGCCGCGACTGCTCAGGATGGTGCGGCAATGACCCTTGCGTACCCATGTCAGAGTTGAGCACAATCGTAGGCACGGACGACGGACCTGCAATTGTCCCATAAGCCTCGACGACCAGCTCCGAGACGCTCCTCGTTGAGAGTTGTTGCGGCCCTATCGGAATGGGCGTCGGACAAACCGGTACCTCTTTGGTCTTCATGAACGGAGCAATGGCTGCGTTGCTAGGCGGCGACTCAAGGTATGTAGTTATTCTCTCTGTAATCTTGACCCGCCCGTGGTGGCGAGGAGCGCGTATCGGAGAAGATGCCACAGCGTAGGTGTCCCGGGGAATGCATCGGAGCCCGAATTCACATACTCGAGCGAGTCGCCCCGCCGAGTGGGCCGGGCTAGCGGCGGGTCGGGGCGTCGTCGGGCCACTCGGCGGGGGGACTTGAAGAGCTTTGGTACTTGTGGCAACGCGTCCGCGGACAAGACGGTCGTCCCTAATAAAATTGATTGGGTAGGACCCTCCTCGGCATCCCTCACCCTCACTCTCGCACCGACCTTCCATATCTCCCACTTCTACCGTCATCATGTCCCACCTGCGACAGGTCCCTCAGTCTCTGCCCGAGCATAACAATATCCAATTGACGCGGGTTGGTCTCACCCAGGCACTGGACTACCTTTCTCTTCTCCTCGAAGGCTGCTTTCCGTCCAAAGTGCGCTTGGTCGTACATGGTGGCGCGCTTATGGTCCTGCACCAAGAACTCACGGATCGCTACAGCACCCGCGATGTCGACTACATCGGTCATTTCCTCGATTCAGAGTGGGCGACAGTCGGTGTCTCCGAAGCCAGGAACCGCCTCACCACATGCATAAGGGCCACTGCGCAAGCTTTTGGCCTCGGTGAAGACTGGATGAACGCTGCTCCGGACTCGTCACTTGCAAACTTCAAACTGCCAATCGCAGGCGAACCCGCCCATGCTTGCGCGTCATATTGTCCCTGGATGAACGCGGCGCGCGCAAAATACGCGATCACCCAGACCTGGGAGCCCCCGCAGTATGTTCCGTCTTCATGCTCTTCCCTTCTATCAGCTGACTCGAAGTTATTGCAGCAAGTTCACACTACTTGTCGAACCAATCTACCACGACGCCCTGTACACGACCGTGAAGCAGAACATCATCTTCGACTCGCCCGGCCTGATGCTTATTGGTGTGAGCTGGGCGTGGGCAATCGCTCTCAAGTTGATTCGCTTCGTAAAGGACGACCCGCGCGACATTGCTAGCATTCTCCGCCTTGGCACAGTACAGCGCCAAGTCGAGTGGACGGTGCCTTTGCTCTATCCGTGGCTCAGTGGCGTGTGCCCCGCTATGGGCTTTGCCAATTACTCGCCAGATGGGAAGGCGAACCTCGAGAGAAAGATGCAAGAAGCGATCCACATCGCTTACCCACCCCAGCCTCAGCGACCTGACTACCAATCCCGACGTCAGCGCGCTGTCCACCCATCCCAATCTCACCATAACACCTCTTCCCAGCCTCCGCACGGGACTTACGCACCTCCACCTCAGCGCGTTGTCTACCCGCCCCAACATCAGGACGGTGTTTTCCTTTCTCAACCTCCGCCCGCTGTGTACCCACCCCAACCTCAGCAGGCTATTAACCCGCCCCAATCTCAGCACAGTATGGTCCTACCACAATCCCCGCCCCCTGGCTATTCTTCCTATCCTCCGAACGCCATCTACGCGCCCCAACCTCAGCGCATCATCTACGCGGCCCGACCTCAGCACGATGTAGACAAGCGCTGAGCTGGGTGCTCGGACATGTGGATGGCTGTCTGAGTGATTGTGACTTCTTTCTGTAGCGTATGATTATGATCGGTGTGTGGCTATGCAGCGAAGCCAGCAATTAATCCTCTGACCTGACTACAGCCGAGTCCGCGCTCGTGGAGTGGCGAACGAACTCGACGACGGATCGGGAGAAGACTCAAGACCGCACATGTGTAGGTTTCTCGTGTCATCTTTGTGTTGAATCCTGCATTAGCATCCTCCGGGGCGCAAGCAAGTTGCACTACCGAATTAGCCAGTGTCGGATAGGGCGTCTATCTGGTAATGATTCGGCGAACAATGCGGGCCTCCTTATAAAAGAGATCGGGCAATACTTCCTCCGTATCCTTGACTGTCGCAGTGACCTTTCTCATCGCGTCCTTTGCGCCCCACAGTTATGTCGCAGAGGCCACAGCCCGGCGCATCGTACATTCAACCCTACCATGGCATATACAGCCAACGCCCCCCCACATACCAACAACCACCTCCGCCACACCATCAACCGCCTCCCACATACCAACCGCCTCCCACATACCATCAACCACCTCCCGCCTCCCATCAACCACCTACCGCCTCCCATCGACCGCATCCAGCCTACGGTCAACCGCCCTCAACATACAATCCGCAGCTCCCCACGGTCACACGGCAAACGCAACAGCCCGTCATAGCGGCGGTCGGCCTGAAACCGCAACAGCCCCGAATAGACATAGACCCCTCCGCTCCTCTACCCGAGCGTAACGAAGTCAATTTGACGCGAGAGCTCCTCCTCGGGGCCTTGCACGACCTTTCTCTTCGCCTTGCGACCTACTTTGAGTACACCGTACGTCTGGTCGTACACGGCGGGGCAGTAATGGTCCTCCATCCACAACTTGCGTGTCGCGACATGACCCGCGATGTCGACTACCTCCACCGCGCCTTCGAGGCGGAGTGGATGACGCGCGGTGTCTCCGACGCCGGTCCGCGCCTTCGCACTTGCATCAAGGCCACCGCGCGAGCCTTCGGCCTCGGCGCAGATTGGATGAACGCCGCTGCGGACGTTGCGCTTCCCATGACAAGAGAGTACGTCTTCTTACATGCTCGTCGCATCGGGCCTCTAACTGTTCTACCCCGCTTGGCCGCAGTATATATGGGAAACCGTTCGATCCGGTCTCGTTCAATGGACTGTCTGAGGAAAACGTGAAAGTAAACACTATCTTTACCGGGCCTGGCCTTGTGCTCGTTGGTGTGGGCTGGTCGTGGGCCGTTGCTCTCAAGCTTGTGCGCTACGACAAGTACGACCCCCACGACATCGCAAGCATCCTCCGGCTCGGCCGCATCCAGCTGAACATCAAGTGGACACCAGCTGTGATCGAACAGTGGCTTGTGAACGCGTGCAACCCCATGGGTTACGCTTATCACACGCGGGAGCAGAGGGAGGCCAATCGGCAGAAGATGCGCCATGCGATTTACCTGGCAGAACAGCAAGACATTCCGCCCCGAACTCAACACACTAGTAGTAGCGGCCCCTCCTTCCAACGTCAGCACGATGTCTACGCGCCCCAGTCCCGCCGGGGTGTCTACGCGCCACAGCCCTAGCAGGGTGTCTAGGTGTCCTTTCGCAGGGTCTCTTCACGCGCTGAGGCAGGTGTTTGGCCAGCCTCAATGTGCTCTCCACGACGACTCCCGTTGTCGTCGTGCCAATCTCGTGTGTGTATCTGTCGTTCTTAATCTTGTCTTTAGGCTTTACCTTGTCGCTCATTTACTAGTCAATGCCACTTCATGACATGAACCTGTACAGATGAGGTCCAGTGGCGTTGCTCAACTTCCTCAGCCTCTTCTCCTCCATCGTATGCCTCAACCTTTGCAACATACATCCCTATGGACGCCCCGTCCGCTCCGGCTCGCGAATTTTCCCTATGCTGTCCCAGCTCGTCATCCGCGAGCTCTGCGTGATGTCCACCCCAATAGCGTTCATCCACGAAGTCGTGCGCAGCACCCGGGCAGCGGGGGCTGTCACGAAGTTCGTGCTCACTGCATGAGCCGCGACTTGGGAGGAACTCGACGAACTGGGAGAGGTCCTCGTGAGGAAGCGCTCAACCCTTCGGCTGTTCGCTGTCCTCCCCTTGATCACCGACAATCCCGATCAGGTGCAGCAAAGCGATAGTGCGTGTCTATCCACGTTTTCGTCGGATATCTCAACTGACTCGCGCGGAACAGGGCCGTTGTGGACGCGCATGAACCTGTCGCGCTGTAGCGTGCTCGAGACTGTGAACCTCACGATCTACAACAAGGACCCCGCGTACATCTTGCCGCTCCTCGCCGCGTCTCTCACCGCTGTCATCCTGCGGCTCTGGCCACCCGAGGCGCTTAGATCCTGAGGGCACCCGTTCCTGTCAAAGCTGCGGATGAGTGAAGGACCGCTCAGATTTGCAACTCAAACTGAGCGAGACAACTCACCTGCAAGGGTCTATGTGCCAGTCTACCACGAACTGCACACTGCACAGTCACAGCTCAGTACGAGAGGCTGCCTGCTCGGAATCAACCCGTGTCAGAGTCAAATTCATGGCAGAACAAGAGGACACATACGCGTTGGGATCTCAATCAACGAGTCTGTCATGCGCACACTCCACGACATCCACCAGCGGCCCAAGGGTGTCCAGGAACCGAGCCTCGCGAGCCTTCTGTTCCTCGTCGCTCAGGTTCTCGTTGTGACCCCGACCGCCCAACTCGATGCGCAGGTGCCGCAGGCGCATACCCTGACTGTTCCGGCGACGTAGTAGCGCCTTCAGATTCTTGATCAGGGCTCTATCGTTGCGTGGCCTGACACAGTTGAGGTTGAGCTCTTCGAGAGCCGCGCAGGCGTCGCTGATGCTGGGCTCCCCAAGAGCATCCATGAGTTGTTTTTCGAGCGACGCCGCGCGCTCGCCTGGCGGTGGACAGATGCTGAAGACCGAGAGGGTCTTCAGCCGCGGTAGGCTGAGTAATATTCTTCTCAGATCGGTGCTCCAAAGCTTCTGGTCACTGTCGGCCATGATGGTGAGCTCGATAATGGAGTCATTCGCGGCAGCAATTTCCTCCATATCGTCCCGGAATTGCGGATGAAGCTCGGAGACGCTCTCTGGGTCGCCTTCTATTGCGATGGCCATGGTGCGTTCGCCGGCATGAGTGAGCAGGTAAGCGGCGTGAGCTGAGAGACAAAGGGAGACGCTTGTGAGGCGGGTGAAGAGCGGCAGCCCCGACTTGTCTTCGGGAAGCACGGTGAGGAACCCTTCCTCCACTAAGTCTTCAGGGAATCGCAATTCGTCGCCGTCGTGAATGTTTATAAGCTTCGTTAGACGGATGTCCGTCGACGCTGGCACGGTGAGCCCACTGAGGAGACGAGCGATGTACATGTCGATGTTCTCGAGGACCAAACGCCGCAGCGTTGGTGCGAGAGCGACGACCGGTAGGGGATCCAGAGCACTGATGCCAACGTGAGTGTTGAAGCCTTCGTCGGTAGGGCGGAAGCGAACGATTGTGAGAAATCGGAGGTGTCGACAGTCTCCGAGGAACCGTACGAACTCGACGATGTTGCAATACGGGGAGGTACTATCGCGGAGCTCTAGATGTGTGAGATTCGGCGGCGATCCCCCATACACGCCGCTTGGGAGGAGTCCTCTAAGTCCAACACCCCGCAGCGAGAGTTCTCGCAGTTCCGGATAAGAATCAACAGAGAGCTTGAGCACAAACACTTCCTTCTCCTGTACGATACCGAGATTGGAAATGTCCTCATCGACCATCTGATCGGCAAGCACGGGATCAAACCACATGTTGAGGGTACGGAGGGTCGGCATTGGTTGCCGGACCAGGTGGTAGATATGCGAAGCTTGGCTGCGAGACACGTCTTGAGCGTGGAAGGAGGATATGCGGGAGCAGTGACGGAGGAGCACCTGAGTGAAGGGCGCAACCTTTGGAGGAAAGTAGATGTCGACCTCGATGGGCAGCTCCTTCGATCTCGAGAGAACGAGCTCCATGAGCTCGGGCTTTGTTTCAGGAAGGATGCGTACGAGCCGCCAAAGCATCGGCGTCGCGCATACGAGAGAGTACCAGTAACGACACACCGCGAGCATTGGGTACCACGGCGCTTTGCGCTCCATGTAGCCAGTAAAACAGACGTCATACCGGTGCTTCGGAGGATCTCCGTGTATGTAGCGGAAGATGGCGACGAGGAGTTCGACCGGCAGGCGATTGACAGGCCGACTAGCGTTGACGAGCCTGCTTGTTTCCGACATGCGCTGATCAAGGCCGGACCACTGCTTCAACATATTCGACAGAGAGGTCTCTGTGTCGGCAACAGAAGAAGGCGCCGCCATGTGGGAGGGAGGCACGGGCTCTCTGAGGGTCGCGTCGACATAGAGAGGTTGAGATGTGGATGGTCGTGCATCTTCCATCCTATATCTTCAGCTCAAACCCAGATAAGTCAGTCCTGCGGTAACGGCGCGGTGACGACACCGTTGCGAGTCGCATACCTCAGTGGCTAGGAGGCGCATCAGCTCGCTGGCACGGCGAGTTCTTTGTGAAGTCGATGCGAGTCGGACTCGTCCAGGTGGAGATCCAGGCACAGCTATTGGCGCAAGTCAGTTTCAAATCAAAATGCATGCATCCGACGATGCTACCAAAAGTTAGAACTGACCTCTTGCACGTCGACCGTGTGGTAACTGCGGGATCGACTTGTTGAACTGACTGGAAGACTAGAATAAGGTCATGGTCAGCCCAAAGCGTAACGAGAAGGAGTTTCAACTTACAATCTGGCGAAGTGGTGCTGCACAAAGTACAGACAGAGATAGAGGCGGACCTGGACCAAGGCTGGAGGAGGAGGAGGAGGAGGAGGGGCAGTTGCGCCGCGCTGGCGATTTCTCATCCGGGCGTCTGATTGCCTTAGCCTCGTGGTGCGACATGAGGTTCTCCTCGGCCCTCGCAGTGTAGACCAGTGGATCATGCCGGTCAAACATCATGCCAATACCAGTAAGAGCACCCGGATGGAATCAGATCATTGCGTGCGCTTGAGCAAGAAGTAGTAGTAGCCCGAATCGCGATGCAGAAGATGCAAGAGGTAACCTGAACCTGTACAGTACTTATTTGATGCGACTGCAAGATGATGGTACAATGAAGTCTGTGAAGTCATACTAGGCCACTAGAGGGACCGTCCATGTTCAACGGCTGCTGCTGCTCACACGTAATGACGCGGTCGGTAAGAAGAACTAAGGCAGCACCTGAGGAATTTGTATCAGGGACTCCAGCTGGCGGACTTTCGCCTGTCGATGCAATGAAATCTTCCGTGAGCAACCGAGTATGAGCCCATATAAACGAATCAACTCACCTGGAGAGGTCGCTCTGCTAGCATGCCGTGCGCGCATTCCACGAGGTCTACAAGGGGCTGGAGAGCATCCACGTATAGCGCCTCACGAACTGCTCGCTCTTCTTCGCCCAGCGGTGGGTGTGGGTCGTCCGAGTCATTCAGCTCGACAAGCAGCCGTCTGAGCGGCATCTTGTGGCTAGCCCTAGACCGCAAGAGCGCGCAAAGATCCTCGATGAGACGGATATCGTCCTCGGCGGGTGACGGGAACCTGACGCCGATCTCAAGCTCCTCCAGCTCGAGGCATCCACTGTGCAGCATGCTCGCCTGTATCAATTGTTTCGGGGATCCATACTCGTACGATGTGTCGCGTAGAGTGAATAATGAGAGCTTCCTCAGATCTGGGAAGGCACAGGGACCGAGCATCGCCTCCCAGTCGCGGGTGTAGAATCCGAAGGCCCCGGCATCATCTTCAACGCAGAGATATTCCACGGGCGCGTCGCCGAAGAGGATCTCGAAGTCCTCACTAATCTTCGGATAGAGCACAGCAGTCCTTCCCGGCCCCGTCTTGAGGCCAAGAGAGAACGCCGCCTCGCCGGTGTCTGCAACTAGGCAGACGGAAGCGAAGGGACGCCAGACGAGGCGGAGGCCATTGACGGCTCTCAATGAGTCGTAGACGTGGCGGAATATCTTGACCAGGAGCTCGACAGGGATCCGGTTGATCGGACGACCTCTGTTGAAAGCGGTACTGGCCTGGAGTGTATAATGATCTGTATGCGTTGTCTGCCTGGTCAGATTTCCAAAGACCTGCTGGATAATAGAACCTGAGGTCATCCTCGAGAGAAGTGGGAACCTGTGAAGCACGGTGTAAAGCTACACAAATCTCGGTGCTCAGCGGCCACCTATGGATCGCGGTAAGCTAGTGCTCGAGCCTCTCCAAATAATGCCAGCTTTGCTTACCTATACAAGTTGTTGATGAGATGTTCAGGATCGCGGCGCAGGAGGGTACTTAGAGGGTACCTGGGTGAGTCGCGTATACGCGCGTCAAAGTAATTGAAGGAAGTGAACCGAACCGAACCAACGACGCCACCCACTTGATACGTCATTTTGAACGATTGAACGTTAACTAGTACCACCATCAACTCTCTAGTAGGTGGGTACGCTCAGTGAAGGCAATGCATACTCTTCAGAAAACTAACACTTCGTCCTCAGGCTCACCATACAAGGCATTTTCTCTTAGACGATATTTTAGATGACGAGCCGACTGCCGAAGCTTGTTGCCTTTGATCTCGAGTACGTGTTTGGTGGGCACCGCAGATGAATGTATACCGACCCCAGTACAGCTATACGCTCTGGGACTTGTGGATAGACACCCACGTAGACCGTAAGTCGCAGCCGCCGTTCTCACACGAAGTGTACACTGACTCACGATCGTGCAGCCCCAATCCGACGCGATGGTGACACAGTCAACGAGCTGCGGGACAGGTACCAGCTGCTCCTTTCCGGCACCGTGCATCGCATTTCACTTATACCGAACTCGGTTACTCGGATTCCAGACACAACCGGAAGATCAAGTTCTATCGCGACGTTCCGGAGATCCTGCATCGCCTGCGAGAAGGCGGCGTAACCATCGCGGCGTGCTCGCGCACTCACGCCCCTGATCTGTATGTACGCATTCTCTGCATCGCAGCCACTCCTGCAGCTGACCGCTCCCGTTTTTAGGGCACGGCAGGCCCTCCGGCTGCTGCTCGTTCCGCCGCCCGCAGGACACAAGAATGAAGCGCCGACGCCTGCGGTGGAGTTCTTCGACCAGCTCGAGATCTATCCAGGTGCGTCCCAGCGTATCGTTTGGTGGTCTGGCTGCTGAGCGGCGGAAATCCATGCAGGCTCGAAGATGAAGCACTTCAAGGAGCTGCACAAAAAGACCGGGATCCCATATTCGGAAATGGTGCGCGTTGTAGTCCCTGCCGATCATATTCTCACACGGAGACTAACTGTCCTTGTCCTCGTGTGTCCGAGTACAGCTCTTTTTCGACGACGAGCACAGGAACAAGGAGGTCGAGGCTCTCGGTGCGCGTCGAGTCGCCATGCTATCGGGGGAGCTTGCAATTAATCGTCCTGCCTCGGACAGGAGTCACGTTCTGCTTGTCGCGCGGCCTCAGCGACCGCGAGTTCGAGCACGGCCTCGCTGAATGGCGGCGGCGCCATCCAGTCGAGGTGGCGGAGGATGCTGCGGCTACTGGCGAGGAGTGAATTGGGTGAGGAACAGCCGTACGCTGCGGTGGAGGGTTTTGCCCGGGTCATATGCACCGCTTCTATGATAGGTGGCCCGGGAAGACGAGTACGAACTCTGGTGAGACATCGTAGCCTCGGAATGCGCAAGCGAACATGGTCTTCCGTGCTGACGATCTCTGCGGGTTTCGGGACATTTGCGCCTCGTCCAGGTGAGTCAGCACGGAGGGGTTTTGCCACCCTCATGCTGCAGCGCCGCGTCTACTGCGAATGCCGAGGTTGCGCCACAATGGAGGCCCGCAGAAGCCCATGCAACTGAGCTGCGAGACGTTCTAGACTCCTACGTTGACTCAGGTTCGAGGTATAGGGAACTATAGATGTCTCAGCCGCAGAAGACACTCGATGCTCGAGTCGGCGTCCTCGGATCGACCTCGCGCGCCTGTACGTCAACAGGAACCACACTGCACTGCAACTCTCCTGTCTTGCCTCTCGACACTCACACACGACTGCGGCCTTGCGCTTCACACACTTCCCGTATACACTCAGCCAATCGAACAAGTATGTGGAAACCACTTCCCTTTCGGCTGAACCAAATTCGCCGAGGCCAATCTCATCCGAGGCTGAGCTGATTCGTCTTCGACTTACCAGAGAAGTTTTTTTTCTCAGTATTCAAGCCTGTTGTTCGTGCTGACATCGGGCATACGTCAATGCTAGGACATGTTCCGGGCTCTCTATCCGGATCGAGGGTCGCGTGTGCATGAGACTAAGGAAAATTGCAGGACGACATTGGGACGACATCCCAGCATCCTCAGATGGCTTTAGCCTCTATCAGTCACCCCATGGCCAGCAAAAACGGGGACCACATGAGCGCTGCTCGCTACTTGAACATGATGCGCGCAGAGGCTTCTGTTCCGCTCCGTATCGAGTCATGACCATGATGAAGGCGTACTCGGTGAGTGAAGTTCAGTCTTCCATGAATCATACCAGAACTCTCCGAGCTCTTGGTGCATTTGATTGATGACATATCTATCCCGCAGCCGAGAACCTCGTAGCTTCCTTCTTCGCAGGATATAGGGGAAACACGTTTGTTGTTCGCTTGCTATGCCAGAGGCTCGGAGTTGCTCGATTTCGAGTGATCCGTCGACAGCTGATCCCAGGATGGCTCGGAGTCATGCTCTCCGTTGGGTAAGTGGTCCTCGGAAGCGGCTCTTCCACGTCGCTTCTGGGCTACTCGGTGCAAGGAAGGGATGATGCACCCACATTGAACAGGGCGCGCGCATCCCAGGGTAGCCTCAAGGTTGTGGTATCCACAATTCTCTTCATTCATCTCGACCCTATTTATGCGATATCGGGCTAATCACCAGGCGTCGTACAGGTGTGGCGGGAGTAGGGCGCAGGAGACAGAAGGAACCCACGTTGTATTGTTGTGCACGACGCCACAGGCCTGGAAGCGACAGACTAGGAAGTGTCAATACGACGTAACCGTACGCAGGACCCGCCGAACGCTGCGCCGCGTGATGAGACGTGAGAGCCACGAGGCCGAGCGGTGAGTCCATCATCTGGACAGGTTGACAAGCTAACAGGGCTAGTGCTGATATCTGCCTTCGGGATATCTTCAAGGAGAGTTGGAAGATTGACGAGTCGCTGCACGAAGACGATGCGATCAGGAAAGTGGACGTCTCATACGACGGTTCAAGGCAAGTGCGTGCAGGCATCCCGGATGCTTTTCGGACTTGGCTGCTTGTCGGGCTATGCCGCAGGGTTGAGACGCCGCGGAATCAATCGCGCAGGCACGCGAACTGATGACTACGTCGCCTGGATTCCCTGGATGCGCTTTACCGCACTTGGAGGAGCGGCGTCTTTCGCCGAAACAAAAGCACCGCAAAAATTCTCTCCTCCTTCCTCCTCCCTCTACAAAAGGCTTTGTGCCGTCGATACCCCCTTTTAATGTTCCTCACTTTCTCAGCTATCCTCTTCGTTACTTCTTCGAGTCCAGCATGTCGAACAGGCCATCGTCCACCTCGTCTTTGCCAGATCGCAATGAGGTCAATATGACGCGGGAGCTCCTCATCGGGGCCTTGCACGACCTTTCTCTTCGCCTTGCGACCTACTTCCCATCTACCGTGCGCCTGGTCGTACACGGCGGGGCAGTAATGGTCCTCCATCCGCAACTTGCGTGTCGCGACATGACCCGCGACGTCGACTACCTTCACCGCTCCTTCGAGGCGGAGTGGATGGCGCGCGGCGTCTCCGACGCCGGTCCGCGCCTTCTCACCTGCATCAAGGCCACCGCGCGAGCCTTCGGCCTCGGTGCAGACTGGATGAACGCTTGCGCGGACGTCGCGCTTCCCATGACAAGAGAGTACGTCCTCATTCGAGCTCGTCGCTTTGTGCCACCAAGAGGCGCCTACTGACTCACCCGCAGTATGTATGGGAAACCCTTCGACCCGATCTCCTACGATGCACTGTCCACAAACAACATGAAGATGAACACCATCTTCACTGCGCCCGGCCTTGTGCTAGTTGGTGTGAGCTGGTCGTGGGCTGTCGCTCTCAAGCTTGTGCGCTACGAGAAGCACGACCCACACGACATTGCAAGCATCCTGCGGCTCGGCCACCGACAGCGCAACGTCAAGTGGACGCGGACGCTGCTTGAACAGTGGCTCGTGGCCATGTGCAGCGCCATGGGCTACACCGCGTACACGCCGTACCAGATGGAGACGACACGGCAAAAAATGCGTCATGCGATTGCTCTCGCATACCAGCAGAACATCTACCCACCCCAGCCTCAGCGCGCTGTCTACGCGCACTGAGCGGGGGCTCTCATACTCCAGATGTGTGCTTTCTGACTTCTCGTGTTCGCGTCCTGTGTCTGTGTCTGTTTGTCCGATGCTTTTTGTATCGTTATCCTTCGTCGCTTTCTTGCTTTGCTTTAGAGTTAGCTTCCTCTCGCCCCTCATCCCTCATCCGGCAACCTTGCCCTCTACCCTCTGCGCTATCCCTATTTCACCCACCCTACATTAGTATTAGTGCTCATGACATTCTACGAGACATTCTATACCCTAATGCCCTACGGTACTCACGACCGTGACGATAGCTTTACGAATTTACGACCCGTTCATCCCGTAATTCTGCGCGTGTGCGCCGCGTGCTTGTGCGTCGATTCTGCCATACCCTGCGCCCTGCCTTCTCCCAGCATAGGTCTCGGTGGAACGGTTGCAAACTCAATTGCCAATTCGCGCGAGTTCCCGTCAGTGCCGTCACTGCGCGCGGAGTGCGGAAACGCCATGATTGCACGCGAAGGACGTCCCGGACGGGCAGATGTCGACTATGTACATACTGTATCAATCTACGCCGTTCCTCACTAACTACGCTGCGTCCGAACAGTGTGTGTTCTCCCATCTGCACGTTTGTCCGGATGTGGTTCTCGCGACGGTCAGCCCAGCCACCCGACGCCCTGTGTAGCGTCATACGATGCATACATCCCGAGCGCGACCCGCACCTCAAGATCTCAAGTCCCGACACCCAACGAAATGGCGAGGCATATCCGGTACCCGGGCCTCTCCTGACTCCTTTGAGGACCTGTGCAATTCAAACGCAGATCCCCGGAGCGCCGCCGGTGAGCGGTGGACGGTGGGCGATGGGCGGCCTGGAACTGTGGGTGCACGGCGGTGACTGCGGGTGGCCCGCTTACTTGAGGACCGTGTCATGACCGGATGACTTGTTCCCATTTGCGCAGACAGGAGTACCCGTTGTAATCTGTTCGTACCAGTGGGGAACGCGACGCGACTTTGGTCAGCAATACGCTCGCGACTCAGCTCACTGCGACGGACTGTCCCAAAACTGTCATCCGGTCTCCGACATCCCGACATCCGACATCCGAGCACCGCGTCTCGAGACGTCGGAGCGCGCGATGCACAGTCTTCCGTCTCACGCAACGTCCGAGATGACGGTGGCGTGACCCGTGTGGGAAGGAAGACCAAAATGGGGATGGAATGCGACGCGAAGGGAAAATGGGGAGGACTGGCATGCGAAAGGGAAGGGAGTTGAGCCCACACTCACCGAAACTGTCAAACTGCGTGCAGGTGCAGTTTTTCGCGCGCCGGACCTCGCCGTTGCGGGACAGTGCGTGAAGGGTGGGTGCTGATACCCGATGTCGTCGAAGAAGTGGATCTGGTCCTTGCGCGCGAAGAGCGCGGCGCCGATGCTGTGGACGGGTGCGTCGCCCCAGCGCTGGAGGTAATGTGTGGCGTGTCAGTGTCGTCACGGTGTGATGTGGAACGAGGTGCAAGGAGGAGTGGGATCGGAATGTGGTTGAAGAGGACGCGGCAATCGGATGAAGTACGGTGGAGGGCTCGGGAGAGGGATCGGATAGCGAAGACGTACCTCGTAATAGAACCCGCCCTTCGACTCGAGGTGGTCGAAGAACTTGCTGTATGCTTCGCCACGCCAGAACTCCAGGTTCGCGATCTCGAAGTTACTCCAGACTACGTGAACGTCCAAGTTAGCAGATTGTCATAGGTACTTGAGGTGAAAAGACGTACAGTGACACAAGTTGTAGCTCGTGCCGTCATCATCGGAGAGGAACTTCATGGAGTTGTTTGGCGCGAGGTGCTCCGAGTGGATATCGATGAACTCTGAGGAACAAGGTCAACGCTGCGATCTACTGCTGTGGAAGTGAGCCGTACCTTTCACCGCATTCCATAGCGACGGGACAGTCACCGGCCACTCGTACAATGCGACCGTGAACCCTGTCGGCAATAGTGCGCTGTCAGTATGGAGCCATGGCTGCGTCCCTGTGACACGCACCATACAGCTTGTCATTTTCCTCCATGTACAGGAACGGATCGAAGTCCGTCTCGCAAAGGAAGTTGACACTTGGTCTGCGGAGATGTCAACGCGCGGTAGCATGCGGGAGAGACAGCAGCTCACTCAACGCGCCAATACCACTTGTACTTCTGCACTAACGGGTGCCTATAGAAGAACTATGCCGCCTGTCAGCGTCGTGTGGAATGGGCCACCGGAGGAGACGCTCACCCCAGAGTTGAATCGGCACATATTCCGATATCTGACAGGCCGAGTGAGTAGAGGTAACAAAGCGCACTGGTAGCCGTACTCACGGAACGCTCCCTGCGACGTCATGGACTGTCAGTGCGGACTACATAACTTGGTGAGTTTAGGCGGGACTAACCTCCGTAGATGACGCCATCTTGTATCAGGTGCTCCCTCCCTGCCGTCGCCTTCTCCTCGTCTATCCAGTCTGGCTGGAACCAGTGGTCGTGTGGGATGAGGCCGAAAGACACTGGCCCGGAGATGATTGCGCTCATCTTTCTGCAGGGCACGATACCGAATCTCAGAGCCGCCGCTAAGGACGTGGCTGGGAGGGACTCACTCTTTGAACTCGTCTGTGAAGGGCACCTCGTTCAGGAACACCCAGGGATATCCGAACCGCTTGTTGAAGCGGTCTTCGAGTTGCTGCACGCTTGAGAGTGCGCCGTCCAACTCGGAGTTGCGCGCGAGCATGAGGAGGACGGCGTTCGCTCGTCGCGTGCCGTTCGAGCCGAGCTCGTATTCCGAGAAGGTGCTGGGGTCTTCGGAGCCAGTCCAGTTGCCCGTCGTCCATTGGAGATGTGCGCGAACATTGGAAACGGAGGTGAGGTGAGCGTATTCTGGCCGCAAATGTCGGAGCACGGAGTGTAAGCTGAACTTCAATCAGAGGAACGTCAGGATAAACGTGCATGCCAAATTCTCGACGACGAATACTCACAAGGAACGCAGTGGCAAGCCCTAGCCACAGGACGGTACGGTTCACTTGGCATACCCGGTGTCGGAGTGTGCGTGGGTAGCAGTCTTTACAGTGAATGGGGAGGGGAAGCCAGGGAGCCATATCGATGATGATGGGCTCCCTTCAGAGCACACCTGGAGGATAAGGTCAATAAAGTTCACTGCCACGGATTTTCATTTCACATACGCAGGCCCATCCCGCAGTCCGATACTGCGCAGCTGGAGAGACGCACGACATTCGGAGGCGAGATCCAGCGGTTTGGTCCTCGGTGGTCGATCACGCGCGCCTCCTATTGCGCCACTTCGAAATGGAGGGTAGGAAATATGTATGAACTCGTCCGCTATGTAGTCAGGTATGAGAAGAAGCAAGCGCACAAACACAAGGACAGTTGACTCACGTTACGCCCGCTCGGGCGGTTGGTATGACAGATAGTATCGTCATCAAGGTTATTCCTGGCTACACTCCAGAGCTCAGCATGCGGAAGCCGTATGGCTGACTCTGCGGTATCGGTCCTATGCATGCATGGCTTGAGTCAGCTGGTTGTGAAATCGATGCGTAAATCGCTCACCACACTTGACCCATCCTGGAGAATGCGGGACCGATGGTCGCAAGGTAAACCTCTGGCAGCGCGCAGATGCGCAGTCACCGCAGCAAGGAAAGCGTTTTCTCCGCAGCTGAGTATCAACCAACAATTTTTCTTAGCATCGCCAGATGAAGGCAACATATTAGAGGGGTACACGTACTTAGTTCCAGAAGAATGCGAGCCTCACAAAGACGGAGGCGCAAATAGTTGCGGGAGAGCATACGATGCGAGCTCTAACTCAATCCTGGATCTTCACCATTGCAGGTTCACATCATCAGTGAGGGGTTACATTTGACGATGGTGATTCGACGACCGAGGAGAGTCTCAGACTCCATGTTTGCACGACGTTCGGCATCTGTCGCGATCGGTACAGGCATGCGCAGGGTGATAATTTTGACGAGGGAGAGGATAGGCAGGACAGTCCGGTCGCTCGGGGGGAGTGCACGGCCGTGATGTGTGTTGTGTACTGTCCGGAGGCAGAGCGGGGACGGAGATGACGTGAAATTTGAGGTTTGCGGGGAGCGGGACCATGTGCGAGAGGAAGTTGGATATGTATACGGGGTACATCTGAATATTTCCAAGAAAATCTCGTTGAGCAGACGATGATTGGCACCCTGCTGCTTCCGGAGCGTGCTGGCAGCTGCCAGAGTCGCCATCCCACTCCCCTGCTTAGACACTGTCGTGAGCGACAATCTTTCCAGATCGAAGATGCGAACTTACGCCGCAGGACTTACCATTGAAGTACACGATCACCTCGATGTCCCGCACACAGGTTTACTCTTGCAAGTTGCGGTCGCAGGGAGAAAGTCAATGACTCCATCGAAGAGTCGCATAAGAAATGAGCGTAAGTAAAAGGCGCCCATCCCTGAATCGATTTTCAGCCCGTCGGCGCGACTTGAGGTTAATGTCCCAGCGGGTTTGCTCGGCTTTTCGAACTCCGCTGTGGCGGAAGGTTCTTTTCCCCACTAGTCTGGCTACCCTCCCTTTGTTGGACAGGCCGTGTGGTGTAGTGGCATCCGCGCTGCTGCATCCCAGTAGCATATTTGTTTTGCGAGTTCGATTCCCGGCGAAGCCGGTTAGAGTTAGGGTTTTGGGTTAGGTTATTAGGTCAGGTTAGGTTAGGTTGTTAGGGTTAGGCGCCCCACTAATACCTGCCCCCGAAGGGCGCCGGTCTGAATTTATTGCGCGAACGAGGCTTTAGTGTGCCCGCCTGAGTGCTCCCGGCTCGGGGGACCCCCGAGCGCAGCGAGGGAGGGGAGGGAGCACGAATGGCGGGTCCTCTTCGCGCGCCCCCAAGGATAACTTAGTTAATCGCGATAAGAATCAGTTTTGACCAAGTTGAGCGTTATGCGTTCAGCCACAGCGGAGTTTGAAAAGCCGAGCAAACCCGCTGGGTGAATAACCTCAAGTGTCGGCGCGTACATACAACCTTGTCTCCCGCCAGGTTGCAACTTGTTCTTGGAAGGTAAGTGGGACACGAATGGCTCAACGCACAGTCAGTTATTGATCTTGGCATTTTTTGCGTTCAGGCCTCTTGAACCGGAGAGACTCCCTGCCACGCATGAAACATACGCCAGGTCACTATCATGGCCGGTTCTGTGAGTGCGATGACAGCAGGACATTCGTATGCTGAGGACTCATGCGTGATCAGGACCTCTCTGATGGTCCATATGTGGCAACACGTCGGGCCATACATCGACTTCCAGCCGAGATCCTCGTCGAGATATTCCGGAATGTCCAAACAGGGCCGATGAGCACTTGGAAACAGTCACGAAAGCCGAGGCCATGGTATAGCCTTCTCCGTGTATGCAAGCAGTGGTCCAACGTGGTGCGCTCGTCGCCTGCTCTATGGCGTGTTATAGTCCTCACAGGACGGCCGGACGTCCTCATGCTCAAGTATAGCCTCACATACTCCGGGGACATGCCCGTCGATCTGGTGGTCGATTCCATACACAACTCATTTACCACGCTTACTCCACTCATTGCTCCGCATGCGTGTCGGTTACGCTCGCTCCAGTTCTCTGAGCTCAACACCATCACCGATCACGCCCTCGCGTCGCTACTCTACCATCGCATGCCGCAGCTGGAGGAGCTCTCCCTGGCGTTCTGTTCCGAGGGCCACGACGGCAAGGACGAGGAGCTCGAGCCTCTTGTTCCTGATCAGAACGAAGACGAAGACGGCGAGCCGATCCGTTTTCCCTTCTTCTGGTTTCCCAAAGCCGACCAGTTCCCGCGCATCGTGAACCTACACCTCGGCAGATCGGTCGCCTTCTCCCTGCGCTTTCCGGTCCTGCCGTCGTTGCGACACCTCAAGCTGCGCGGATGTATTGTGCTCGGTGACCTCTCGATTGTGGACTTCGTCCAATACCTCGCGCAACATCCCGTCCTGGAGAGACTGTCCCTCTCCGCCTTCAACATCTCCCTCGCTGACGGTGCATCCCTCCGTCTTCCGGCTACTCTCCGCAAGTTGGAGCTGGAAGACTACCCGCTACGTATCGCGGGGTTTCTCTCCAAGCTCGCCCCACTCCCCGCCGACCTTGACGTGCGCCTCTACCGCCGCTTGCGTTATGTGGATTCAGATCCGGAGACCCCGTCCACAGCCGTACACTCGCTCCCCGAGGACAGAAGCATCCTCCCGATCCTCACGCTCGTGGAGACGATCACAGTGCGTCAGACATGGTGGGAGGAGTACTGCATCATCGGACGGACACCGACCGGAGCAACCATTGAATTAGCTGCTTACGTCCCGGAGGACCTTCCCGAACCTCTTGACTACCTGGGTGACTTGCGCAATGCGTTTGGGGGTGCGCCGGTGACCGAACTTCGCGTCGAAGGTCATGAAGACCACAAGCTCACGGAGGAGCAGTGGAAGCGAGCCCTGCTTGCCTTCCCCCGACTACGGAAGATTGCCGTGACGGATACAAGCGCGGAGGAAGACTCGGACGCGTCAGTTGCTTTGGTCAAAGCTCTCCGCGCTCCGGACCCGATGGTCGAAAGGATGCCGTTATGCTCTCGATTGAAGGACCTCGAGCTGGCAGCCATGGAACGTGCGCGGGACGCGGAGCTCGCGAAGGAGATCGCTGCATGCTTGACATTGCGGAAGTCGCTTGGAGTGCCATTGGAGAGCTTGCTGGTTTATTTGAAGACTACCTGGCGTACCAAGAAATTGACCCCTGATCATTTTCAGAAACGAGAAGAAATGTATACGTCCGTCATTCGTCCGCTCAGCGACGAGCTTCGGTTCGAGCATGAGCCGTGCGGGGAGGCGATGGTTGCGGAAGAGGTATGGCTTATCTGCAGTATGTTATAGCTTCACCGACTGACGTACCTGCTGTATGCGCAGGAGACATGCAAAGACTCTGAATGTGCTTCAGGGTCCGAGTCTACCGATCATGCCTCGGACTCCGACGTATCTAAGTCCGACGAGGTGGAGGGGACGAACTCGGACGCGGAGTCGGACTGAACACTGCCACTCCGCATTCAATTTACATACCTAATGCAAAATATAACGACCATACATGGATCTGCCGGAGTACGGCGGAATGACAGTGTAGTATAAGCGGGGTATATGAGTAGGACATATACACTTTGCATGATCAGGACTCGAGGACACCCGGGCTCGCACTTCGGGACCCTCTTTAAGTTCTAGGACGATGGTGAGCCATCGCTATCAATACGGGGACGAGAAATTGCTACTCACTAGAGCATGGTATGAATCGCTCGATAGGACGGCCTAAACGTCCGACATCTTGAAGCGCAGCCGGCCAGCCGCATGCAGTCGAGGGAACACGTCTCTGAGGAAGGCGACGTAGTCATCAAACTCGACCTGCCGGCTATGGATAGACCGGGGTGTTGCTGACAGCTCTTCGATAGGACCCCACTGCTCGATGAATCCACCATCGCACAGCACGCAAGTGAATGACACCAGCTCGGGAAAACGTGTAAGCGTCCCCGCATCCACGACCTCCCAAAGGACATGCGACGACTCCATGTCGTCAATGGCCCAGAGCTCGTCTATCGTGTCTCTCCAGTGGGGTCCGTACCGCTGGAACCGGAGGTCGATATGTCGGAGTGAAGTCGGGGCATTCGAGAGCAGCCTCCAGTTGGTCTCCAGGATGCCCGAGTATAGCAGTGTCGCGAATTCCCCCTGAACCATGCTCGTCGTAGTGTGATATAGCACAAGAGTGTGGAGGGAGTGAAATGTGGTCAGGTCTGGTCGGTCCCATCCCTGCAGTACCAAGTGTTTCAACTTCGGAGGTGGAGAGTTCCCGTGACCCTCGATGAACCACTTCAAGGTGCCGGTGAGGCTGAGGACGTTCACGGACAGTGTGTGGACCAGCCTGAAGGGGCTCAAGAGGTCTCCCAACCCATGCCTGTCCGCCCTTCCTGAGTGAGGCACCACCGAGATGGAGAGGAGGGGTGCTTGTGCGTCAAAGCCTTCAAACATTGTCACTAGGACCTCGCTGGGACCAATCACGGCACTGATGAAAACCGACCCCAGCTGCACCTCGACGGGTGGAAGTGCCGTCATCCGAATCGGACTCGAAGTCAAGTTGACGACCACACGTTTGAGCACGAGCGAGTCGATGCGTCCGAACTGCGACAGGAAGTGACGGAATGGCACGGCATCCCGGATGATGATGCAGTCTTGGATCTTGACCATCTCGACAGCCCGAGTCGGCTTCGGTGCCGAAGTGGGATATGATGCAACTGCGGACACGAGATGGGTCAACTGCAATGCCCTGAGAGTGATACGAGTGGCCGTGGGTAGTTGTGCCAATGCGCCCGCAACCTCTTCGATGGATAGTTCGAGCTTTCTTTGGCCGTCCCGCGTGGTCCCATCTACGGTGACTGCTCTGAGGAACCCAGAGGGCTTTGGTAGCGTCGCGAGGAACGCTAGAAGGTCCTTGAAGGTGCGGGACGGTACTGCCGGGCGATACACGACACCTCGAAATAGATATGGCCGAGCGAGAGGAAGAAAGGAGCTGCAGACGAGTGCACAGGAGCGCAAGCTGTTGAGATCGTCGAGATGTGAGAGAACAACCTCGATTACGTCCAGGGGCACGCGCTCGTATATCAGGCCGACCTCAGCGTCCATGTCCGTGGCGACCTTTTGAAACAAGGGCATCATGAAGGTCCTGAATGGCGCGCAATCGTAACTCGTACCTGGAGTGATGTTGGAGGTTGAGGGTATTGCAGAAAGGACAGTTGTGGCTCCCGCCCTAATATATGGCAGCGTCAGATGTCTGAATGTGCCGGAAGGTACCCACAGCTAGACCGCCGCCGAAAAAGAGCGCTTCAGAAGCAGATAGATCGCACAGCCTGTGGAAAGGAACAATCAGCATGTTGACAGTTCAACCGTGTCTTCTATCTCACCGAGCTTGGACTACTGCCTCTCTTTGATGAGGTGCAACTGCGATCGGCGATGTGAGGAAGATATCTGGAGGCGTTCTATACATTGCGATCAGCCGCTCACCAACGGTGTTATTGACTGCGGTCATGATGGATACTTGAGCACGGGTCTGGCTTGTCTTGCTCGTGAACGACCACTTCTGGGCACCGAGCAGCAAGCCCACTTGCGGCTATGAGGGTACGTAACAACGCGAAAAGACGCACCGCCGACGCGACACTTTAGTAGCAAATAAAAGGGCAACACCCAACCTGAGAAAGGAAGCATACCCGAACAGTTCATATTTTCGTGCTATTGCGTATTGTACCGCCCATGTGGCGTCCGTCTCGTATTCAGCTCATGCTGCTGAGTGCTATCGTACACCCGGTGTCAAAATCCTGCGCGGGTACATGACATAGACATGAGTACGACGGGGAATAGAGCTGAGACAAAATGGGTCACTCACCAGCGTTCATGAGAACCCCCGGCAGTGTCTAGACCTCCGATATCCTGAAGCGCAAGAGGCCCCTCCCATCCAGCCGCGGCAGAACCTCCTTCAGAAACTCGACGTACTCATCAAACTCCTGCTGCCTGCCAACACCCGAATCCGGCGCAACCGGCTCCGCACGCTCCAATGCCAGTGCCCCATGCTGCTCGACGAATCCTCCGTCGCAGAGGACACAGGTGAACGCCTCCAAGTCCGGGAAGCGTGCAAGCATCCCCTCGTCAACCGTGCTCCATCGAACCGGCCCCGGATTCGCAGTATGATCGTCGATAGCGCGCAATTCGTCGATCATGGCACGGATGTGCGGCCCATACCGCTGGAAACGGAGCTCGATGTGCGTGAGGGAGGTGGACGCAGACGACAGGAGTGAGCAGTTGTTCTCAAGGAGCCGGGCGTAGAGGCGAGTGGCGCTCGGTCCCGTCTTCACACTCGTCGTCGTGAGGTAGAGCACCATTTCGCGGAGTGAGACCGACGAGCTCAGGTCGATGCGAGGGAATTCTGGGAATTCGGTTGATGCAAGCGCCATGATATTGAACACGGCAGCCGTGTCAGCTACTCCGAGTGGTCGTCCGAGCTGTAAGTACGTGGAGGCCTTCAGCGAAGGATGCACTTCACCGCCTACGATCCGATTGAAGTCGTGGCAGGAGGCTCCGAGGACATTGATTGTGACCGAGACCACGTCCGGGCCGAAGGCGGCGAGAAACTCCAATAGGGACTCGGACGGGTCGCGGTTCCTCAGTTCGGATCTGACAACGAGCCTTGTGGAGACACGCAATCCTTGAACAGCTCCTGGCGTCAGGCTACGGCGGAGCTCTTTCCAGCAGTGTACACCTATGGCGAACGCGCCGTCCACGTGGATCGTGCCGATCCGGACGTTAAGCGTTCCTGTGGGCAGCTTGTGGTAGCCAAGCATGTATAAGGACCTCAGCGTGAATGTATCGATGTGGGCGATGGAGTCAAGGAGGTAGTAGAGCGGCATCAGGGCGTAGACTTCGCATGCACGGATTGAGAGCATCTTCAGGGATATGGGCTGGCAGATGGTTCGCGTGAAGAGCTTGATCGTGGTGTCTGTGGAGTTTGGCATAATCTTTACCCGAAATTCGAACCCGTCGTGGTCTTCAGGCGGTAGCGGCGCGTGCATATCGAGTGCCTCGGGATCCGGCTCGGGCGTTGCTGGGTAAAAGCCCACTCTCTGAATGTAGAGCCCCATCAGCGAAGGGATCCTGTCCAGTGCCTCCACGATCTGCTCCACTCCCACATCGCTACTTTTCTTGGTCTCGGGATTGTATCCGTCGACTGTGAGCCATCGTATAGACTGCGTGACTTCTGGAGACGCGGTAAGAAATGCAAAGAAGTCGTCCCAGGTGCGCGTCGGCACCGCTGGGCGGCAGACGACCCTCCGTAAGAGGTAGAGGCGCGCAGATTCAGTCCAGGACGCGCAAACCAATGCACAGGAGCGGAGGGAAGGAATGTCGTCTTCGAGATGAGAGAGGATGAGGGCTCTGACTTCGGGCGCAAGGCGTTCGACATCGCTGGTTGGTGGCCCGGGGTCAGGGGGTGCATCGGGGGACGCGTCCATGCTGCAAGCCTCGTCAGCGCACAACAAGCCTTGGCTGCACTTACTTGCACGAGGGACGGAGGGAAGAACCAGGGCGCCTCGTGAGAGGCCGCGTGTCCTTATATCTCACACGTCGGACCGGGTGAAGCAGTTGAGAGGAATTCAGCATGAGAGCGGCCGAGGGTTCGGATAGGATAGGTAACTCACCAGGGGCTGTGAGAACGCTTCCGGAAGCTACGTGACACGTGGACGACCCAGGCGAACATGATAGGTTGCAATTTGCGAAGTGCCTCCCGACGAAAACCTGGAGGATCTGTGGAACGATTGGACGTTGCAAAAAGCAAACTCAGCGATATTGCGGTTCGAGAGAGGAGACAAGCGCCGTGATCGCCTGTATAGGCTTGTACTCTACACCGGGCGACAGGGCAGTGACAATGTAATTGAACGATGACCGGTTCGGCCGACAGGACATAGATTTAGAGAGTCGTCCGACTCCAGGTCGCGCGCGAAGCGCAAATGTAGGACTCGGATGTAGATTGCGAAGCGTGAACGAACCGAGCAGCAAGGGGGAAGCGATGCTCATGCTTTTATTGACGAGCGCGAGATTTGATTTGGCTAGCAAGACATGAGAATATTGTTAAAGAGGACAGGGTTGAGAGAAAAGTAGCCACTCACGGGTGAAGATACTGAGATCCTGTCGTAGTGACCAATCGATCGATTGGCTGCGACTGGTGGCAAGTTCTTGACATCTGACATCTTGAATTGCAGAATGCCTCTCTCGTGCATCCGTGGCAGGACGCCCTTCAGCAGCTCGACATAGCCGTCGAATTCCTGCTGCCTGCTGCAACTTGGACCCGACGCAACCGGCTCCACACCCTGAAACGGTCCATATTGCTCCAGGAAGCCTCCATCGCAGAGGACACACAGGAACGCCTCCAGGTGCGGGAAGCGTGTGAGCGTCCCTTCATCGAGCGTATTCCATCGTGCCCACCGACTGGCAACGGGATCCATGATAGCGCGCACGTCCTCGAGCACAGAGTCGACATGGGGCCCATATCGCTGAAAGCGGAGCTCGATGTTCGTGATGGAAGCCGGCGCATTGGACACTAGCCGCCAGTTGTTCTCGAGGAGCCGTGAGTAGAGTGTAGTGGCGTCCCGTCCAGTCCGCATGCTCGTCACGGTGAAATACAGCACGAGATTCCGAATTGAGAGGGACCACATGTCCAGTTGGATGGGATAGAAGGCAAGGAAATCGGTGGACGAGATAGCCGTCCCATCAACCGTGGTGACTGGCGTGGTAACTACGTGCGGCCTTACGATGGTTCTGAGGTCCCACGATGCTCCCAGAGCATTGACAGAGACCGATCGCACGTCCGAACCGAAGATGTCGAGAAGGTCTTGCAGGGACGCGGCTGCGTACGACCCGTCAATGAGCCGCGTCGTGACAGTCAAGCCTGAGGCGAAACCTGACGGCAGCCAATGGCGGAAAGAGGCCCAGAACTGTTTGCCCGGAGAGAAGCTCCCGTCTATAGCAATTGCGCTGATTTGAGTGTCCAGAGACCCGAGCGGCAGGTCCTCCGGGCGTAAGAGTACGAAATTATGCACAGCGAATGTCCCGATGTGCGCGATGGAGGCCAGGAGTCGGTAGAGCGGCATCACGGTGCCAAACATACATGAACGAAAGGAGAGCACTTGGAGCTTATGCCGACGTGCGGAAGGCGTCGTCACAGCACGCTCAACCACGTCTTCCGGGTGAAGTCGCGGGAACATCTTGCTCGTGATGTAGACATTGTAGAGCCTGTCCAGCAGCGGCAGCCTCTCCAGTACCTCTAGGAAGCGCTCCACCTCCACATTACTGATATGCACCCTTCCTCCATCAACTGTGAACCAGCGTATATACCGCGCGACGTCGGGCGAGGTGTCCAGGAAGTCGAAGAAGTCCTCCCAAGTGCGCGTCGGCACCGCCGGGCGGCATACGACTTTCCGGAAGAGGTGGGGACGAGCGAGTGCAGCCCAAATTGCGCACACCAGCGTGCAGCAGCGAAGGGTAGCAACGTCGCCTTCCAAGTGATACAAGACGATGCCGATTATTTCGGGCGGAAATGGGTGGACATTCCTGGTCGGCGACGTGGGTTCGGGGTGTGCGTCGTGCACATTGGCAAGAATTCCTGCGTCCATACTTCAAGATTCCTTAGCAAACACCCGTGATAAAGACCAAGACGCTGCACCTCATCATAGCCTGCGTGTACTATCTAGTATCCAGATCGCTTCCGCTGGCAAGTATACCTCCAGAGTCTTCGACGGGCGGTGTAGATGGTTGGCCGTACGACAAGGAATGTTGCTCGCAGCAGTATGTATGAAGGAGCTGACCGTCGTCCGAGGTACTGAGCAGATGAGTCGGTGGAGAAGAGACAAGCACCGTGTGAACCTTGAATCATCTCCCATGGGCCGTCATAAAGGCGCGCGACGTCAGCTCAGAGCGGAATCGCAATAGCTTGCCATCCCCCGAGCTATGATTCCGAGTCCCGTGCATTCCTGTGCGTTACAATTCTTCTCTATTACTCCACGACACCGATCTCCTAAAGATGTACTAGCGATGCAGCCACGGCCGCCTACGCGTCCACTGCGCCAAGCCTCCGCGCCTCAAAGTCCGGCACAAGATCCTCGCGCTCGACCTGGTACCCGAAGTACCGCCAGATGAGGTGCACGTCCAGGTCCACCTGCTCCTGCTCCTTCGTCCCAATCATCCCCTGATACTGGTACACGCTCTTGTTCTGCGAGCGCCGATTTCGTTAGCCTTCCATATTGCGCGTGAAAGAGAGGAGGGTACTTACGAGACCGAGGGAGACCTTGATGGCAGGGAGACCCGGAGTGTACTTGTCCAGTACAACGTCGTCCGTGGACTCAGAGGAGGATGCCTTGATCATCTTGAGAATGTTCCGAGCGGCGACTTCACCCTGGAAGAAAGCGTTGTGACCAGCGTTGACGGCGCCAAACGCGTCCGCGGCATCTCCGACCGCGAAGATGTGCTTCGCAGCGACACGCGTGCGCGGATCCTCCTCGATCTCGGGCTGCGCCTCATCCTCCTCCTCGTCGGAGACGAGAGACTCGGGCTCGGGAGAGGCGGATGGAGTGA
This sequence comes from Lentinus brumalis, assembly GCA_001792895.1. Taxonomy (NCBI): domain Eukaryota; kingdom Fungi; phylum Basidiomycota; class Agaricomycetes; order Polyporales; family Polyporaceae; genus Lentinus; species Lentinus brumalis. The sequence goes on along the minus strand of MARA01000029.1, from coordinate 475,579 downwards.
GCTCAGGAGTCGTGGTGTCGGAGATGGAGAGCTGGGAAAGCTGCTCTGGAAGCTCGTCGGCCGGGACGGGCTCCGCGAGCTGGAGTGTGCGGCGGACGCGTGCCATGCCCTTGTCGGGGCCGTCGGCGATAACGCTGTTGGGGAAGGCGTCACGGAGTAGCGTGGTGTTTGGCGTCTGACCAGTGCAAAGCAGCTGCACGAGTAGTGTTAGTGTCAAGACACCACGCCTTGTAGACATGCAGACACGTACCACAAGCTCAGCGGAGATCTCGCGGCCGCTCTGGGTGCGCACCACGCGCTCGCCCTCGCGGGTCTGCTTGTTCGCGAGCGAAGAGAGGTCGAGACGGTCACCGAGGATGGTGCAGACGTTGAGGCTTGACAAGCTAGAGACAATCTCCGAGTGCATAGCCTCGTCGAAACGGGGTAACAGCCGCTGACGCGAATGCAGGAGCGTCACCTTCGTCGTCGGGTAAATCTCCGCGATGTCCGACGCAAACTCTGCAATAGAAGGTAGCTCAGTCAGCGTCTGCGGACATACTGTGCGAATCCAAATAGAGGGAATCTGCGGATAGGCCAGCCACTAGCGCGTGGAGTGGGTCCGAAGGGGAAAGTTGTATAGCGATTGCAGTCTAACGCTTGTGTTGAAGCCAGGGAGGACGAGAGCCCCGGATGCACAGCATGTGCTCCGCGTGTTGACAACCATTGACGGTAGCCCCCGGAGGGAGGAACCCACTCCTCTGGTTAGCCGCGGCGTTGCGACGTGTCCGCCGTTGATTCCAACGGACTCCTTGGACAGCAGTGGCACAAGCACCACTTGAATAGTGGTCCTGGTTCCGATAAGGAGAGAGGTCGACAGACCGAATAGCAAAGGCCAGGACAACCAGCTTCAAGTTCGCCCATGGCGGCGTAGACATCACTGTCAAGTGGTGCGAGTGGGCGCCGCCACGCGGAACGTGACGGAGCCCCTCACCCGCCTAAACCAAAATCACCAGACGATCTGTCTCGTCCTCCTTCCCAATGAACGAGGTAGAACCGCGCCTACAACGTCTGGCAGGCGAGACTACGCGCAGCCATTCGCGGCGATAGCCTCGACGGCTTCAAGACTACGAGAGCCTCTGATGCACAAAATGTGCTCCCCACGCTGGTAAACACCGACGGCAGCGTGGAGGAATACGATGGCAAGCAACCCCGCGATGGCGTGCGGTGGCTACGGTGGCGTTCCGGACATATCCGGGCGAAATCTCAAGATAAGGTTATGGGCGCTCAGTCGGACATCGGAAAGAGGAGGTCCGATGGCTGGACTCGGAACTCTGGTAAGGAGCACTTGGATGTCGCCCGACTGAACCCGAGAGACTCGACGAACAACCACGACCGAGAATAGAGTCGCAGAGCCGTGGATGCAAGCATCGTGTGCGAAGACAACCACGGTATATGGACTTGGATGGGCCGCTACCGGTGGCCCGGTATCTCAATTGCGCGACATATCCACGGTCTGCCCTGAACGGTCCCGAACGAGGACGCTGCCTCGGGAACGACGAGGACAACAGCGTGGATATACGCCCGCAGTAGATGTTGTCGACAGTGAGGAATAGTCGCCCGGATATAGGACGAAGCTCGCGAAGATAGACATGGGATATTATGGAGCGCTACCGGTACGCCGGTAACTCAGATCCATGACATCTTCGCTCACGACCCGGATGCAAAGGGGATGCGGAAAGAGACACGGAGGATGGGAAGACACTCACGGATACCGAGGGCACCGCCGCCCACGACGAGCACGCTAGAGGCCCGCTCGACGCGCTTCTGGAACTTCTTGAGCCAGGCGACCCCGGCCTCCTTCGAGCCGCGGGCCATGTCGACGACGTCCGCCTTCTCGACGTCTTCATCGGCGACGGGGCCCCAGAGGTTGATGGGCGCTGGGAGGTGGCTGCCGAGGGCGTAGACGAGATAGTCGAAGTGGAGGGTACGGTCTGACTCAGCGATGCCGTGCTCGGGGAAAGCTTTGTCGAGGGTGAGCGAGTGCTCGGAGATGGAGGTGACGGAGGCGTGTAGGAAGACGTTCTTCGACGCGTCCTTCGGGCGAGAGGGTGGTCGGGGCGTGGAAGAGTCGGGAGGGGGTGGAAGGGTGAAGACATTGTGATAGGGGATGAAAGCCTTGTGCTCATGTCCGGGCAGGACGGCGTACCGCGGGAGGACGTATAGATGGTTCATGTGGCTGTTCCGGTCGACGAGGACGACGCGCCATCCTTCTGGGAGATCTTGGGCGAGGAGGCATGCAGCGCGAGCTCCGCCATAGCTTGCTCCGAGGACCGCGACCGTCCTGAAGGCGGTGGTGGAGGACCGGGCGAGGGAGACCATCACGTATTAAGCCAGTAACGATAGAGTAAGAGGGGGGCGGGCCAGGCGCAGTCTATCCGACAGAAGGCAGGAGGAGATGGTTATAAGGGAAAGCTAGCAAACGACATCTCGGCGGGAAGCAAGCCTAGGCAGCGGAGAGCGGGGTCCACGCCAGGAATCGCAGATCACCCGAGATCAACGCCCCACCGGAGTATCTTATCTGATACCGCGCCCATCTCGCAATCATATCAGATAAGACTGCACCCGATTGGCCCGGCGCTCATCGCACGATGTGCGCAGGCGTCTATCTACCAGGCCTCCTGTCCTCGACCTTCGTCCGCGCACGGCCGACACTTCTCCCGTCTTCCTATTCGTCCCGCTCGCCCCCAACACAGTCTAGCTCAGGGTCTCTCGTGCCACCTCGCAACGTGCATGACCAGCCAAGAGGCCTCGAGGTCGAGCTCGGCCGCGCCAAGCTGCGTGGGACGTCCGACGTGTCATTTCTTACACGGCCCTGCGGCGTTACGGTCGCGCACGGATACCCGCTCGCTCGGTGGGAAGTTGAGGCTGTAATGTCGCGAAAGGGACATGGTGTCAGCGGCGGGACGTTCACAGGATCACCGCTGGGCGGGAATGCAGCAGGGGCGCGCGAATCGCGACAGCATGCTTATTGCGCCCGGGACCTGTAAGAATGTAACGCGTCAGGAATACTTACGATGGACGTCTGTCGCTGACGGGGAGTGCTATCTCGGACGGGTGCATTTCCGGGCTCGGCGGACGCTGAGTCACGCCCGGTTGTACACAGTACATTACTGAACGAAGAAACGAGACTTCTTACCTCGAGCTTATTTCAGACTGTCAGCAAAGGCCTAGTCTTACGCATCAGCATACGGGCAGACGATACCCAGTAAGTAGGTTTGTCCGTCTCCCCGGCTGACAAGATCGACGATTGACCTCGTACATGTGGACTCAGGTTCACCCGCATTGCAATCACTGCGTGTCGCGCTTACTCTGCTTCTAGCACGCAAGGCGCATCCGGGATCATCGTGCATACTCAGGAAGCTCCAAACTCGCCATCCTGACGTCAAGGCCTATAAAGATGCAAGAATCGGTTCGGGGAACCTTGTATCAAGCGGATGAGCGACGAAGGTTTGTCAGGTGCCGCTCGAGCGCATACGATGACAGCAGCGATAACGAGCTTGAATGAAGACCTCGACTCGGATATGCAGAGCTCACTTCTCGTGCTTCGATGAAGCTCAGCGCGGGAATGCTTGCGGCGAACTTCAATGCAGCGATACTGTATGGCGGCTGCATACCCTGGAGCACGGAAGCGTCTGCTTCGATTTCGACTTTCACTGTGGTATGTCAAGGTTTCGGTCTATGTTCGTGCGAAGGCCAAAGCGAGTCTCGCCGTGCCTCCACCAGACTCCGTCGAAGGTGCTCACTGTTGAGATCTCTCGATTGCAGGATGGCATCTCTTTCGACTCAGTACTATGGACAAACGATGTTCGTCCAGCATCCCTTCCTGGTCCCATTACTGCCGGCAGTGCAGGGCTCGATCCGTAGCCTGAGAACCTGCGACCATTGGGCTGGAGGGCTGCCGGATATCACCGTCCTTGCAAGACCTTCGCATCCCCGAGCAGCTCGGCCGCTATTAAGCCAGGCAAGGTGCCTCATGTTGTCCACAGTGTGCGAGCTGACCGCGACCCCACGCAGCACGAGTACGAACGCACATCATACTCAAACCTCCAAGCTCTCACCCCATTGTATACGTTGGAGCCTCACAGGGAAGATCAACCACCCCGGAATACAGCGAAGTGTAGCTCCCCAGGAACGCGCAGGGTTCGAATTCCCCGGTATGTCCGACATACAGCATCATATGCTCTGCGATATGGGCTGTTGTTCGTCCGAGGATTAGCATCCCAGTCTTCGACATACGACGCTGCTCACCTGACGGCGCGTTTCGCATCGAGCGACGGAGGCCGTTCGAGCGCGCACGATAACTGTAGCGATACCGAGCTGAATGCAGACCTCGTCTCAGACACGCAGATGCTTCTCGTGCGTCGATGGCGCTCCAGCGCGGGAACGCAGCGAGCGCCGAGACGCAAAGTCGATGGCGCCTACATACCATACGCCGAAGCACGAAGGGTCGACTCCTTCGGTACGTCCGACATACATTTCGAATGCTAATGACAGTCATACGATATGTTTGTCCGAAGGCCAGCTTCTTGCTTCGACATACGACGCACTGCTCACCTGACGGCGCGTCGGTCTCAGTCTGTTCCGAGGTAGGTTCGTATTCGGGCATGACGAGCGAAGGTCTGCCTAGCGCTGACACAATCCAAAGCAGAAAGTGTGATCGTGCTCAACGTCGACTACTTACTGGACGACTGGCCACCGGTGGTTCTCATGATCGGCGGACTTCTCGGTTTCGCCTCATGATAGCAGCGGCGAATCATACGCCCCTCCTCCTCTTCCACTCCAGAGTCCAGACGAGCCTTGCACGGCAGGCGAATATGCATACGTTGAGGCGAGCAGGTGGCAGGTGCTTTGATACGAGCGATTCGTACGGACGATCATGCTGCTGCGTTTCCATCGAGGATGCCACCGTGTTCTGCATGAAGTAAGCAAAGGCTCGCGGACCTGGACGTGCTACACCACATCTGTTGACTACTCGGTGGATGAGTACACGTGCTGAGTTGTGCTCGACGAATTCGAAGGGCGGATCGTTGGAAGTCGTAGGACATGGAGTATACATGTCGAACCTACTTCGACTAGAGTATATGAGCTAGGTAGTTTCAGTGGACGTAAGTGCGTATCTAAGCGGGAGTCCGCGCCTTGGTGACGCCTGCTTGACGCGAGCGTCGGTTCACACGGTCCTTGCTTCTTTTCAGCCCACAACGTATACCGTCAGTATGAGGTTTTCTAGCTTTATTCATCCCTCCTCGTCGATTAACTCGCTCTTTGTAATAGTACCTCACCATCCTGCATTGGCTCACACCCCTTGAACGACCGGCCCAGAAAAAAACCGATTCAACTGAACTCTTGACCGCTTTCGAACGGTTATCGTTCGTGCTACAGGTAAGTACTACTACTTACGTGGGGTGCATTTTGACCGTGAAGATGAACGCTAACGAACCTTGTTAAGCAAAGTATGGACGCAGGGATACATGCCAATGTACACGAGGCACACCCTGAAACCACGTCGCCACACACAAACGTTGGACCATTTCCGCCGGAAATCGTCGACATCGTCTTGTTCCACGCGGTGGGGGATATCACAACTCTTCGCTCCTGCAGATTGGTGGGTGCATCCTGGGCTGCGCTCGCACGTCCCTATCTGTTCCGGAAGGTTGTCTGCCGCCCAGGTGTGCCGACGCGCACCTGGGTCGACTTCTTCGAGTTCCTTGCGACGTCGCCCGACGTCGCGCGGTGCATACGATGGTTTACTAGCATTCAGTCAGAGACCAATAGCTCGCTGCGCAGTCAAGCACAACGCACGCAATGCTGAATGTGTGTCTAGTAGAACATGTTTTATGCAAGGGGAATGGTGTGCGTGATGTTTCTTAGTACAGACTATGGAACTTCTTGAAGTACAGGATACTTAGTGCGATGTCCTGCTGGCGCTACTTTCAAGTTCCGAACATGATCCAAGATCGTGTGTGAGATCCAAGTTCAGCTCATACATAATCACAAGACATCCAGAGCGCGATCTATAGAAAGTAGGCTTGCCTGAGCATCTGTACTGAATATGTGCAGGGCAAGGTGGTTTCGAAGTTCGAAGTTTAGGCGCTTAACCGAGGTTGGAGGGCTGCTCTGGCTCAGAACACGCTCTCCTGTGCACGTACCTCTCGGAAACTCCTCATGCGTACTCTATACAGCATGGCACTACTTTATGGGTTATTTTGAATGGAGTCTCATAGGATGCAAGGGACAAAAACCCGCTGGATTGTTTCAATGCCAAATATAGGTGCGCCGCGTAGAATTTGTCCATTGTCGGACATTCCGTAGGGCCATCCGGGACCATCCGGATGCATCCGGGGGCCTTTGGCATCCGGAGGCAGGCCAAATCAGCCGGATAGGCTCTGGATCTAGTATCGGCCCTCCGGAAAGAGTGATTCAGCCTCCGGAACCCGGGGAGCCAGATCCGGATAGGTAATCCGCCCGTCCGGAAAAAGTGATCCTCATCCGGAGGACGGCCGAGCGCCGGGAGGAAAAATACAGCGCCGGCTCACCCGCCTCTTCTGATTGTTGTCAGTACATTAGAAGGTTGTTAGTGGGGATTTGAACGAATCTTACGATGAACTTATCGCTGTGCTTGTGGTGGGAACTTACTGTGTTTATGAAGGGAACTTACTTAAGTTGGTTGAGAGTCACTAATGTTTATAACTGAGTCATTCACGCGTCTTATCGAAGATTCAATTTCAATTCTATCAAACTATACTACAGGGGGATTCGAACATGCGAGCTGAAGTAACTACTAGCACATGAGTGCCGATTAAAACCACTGGTCCACGGGTCCTTTACACACATACACTAGCAATATTCTATACCGACAAATGGAGGGGACTTGGAGCAACAGCCAACTGTGCGTACTTCGAGCGACACAAACACATGCTTGTATCGAGAACAACAAGAAACGAGATTTTGCAATTGATGTACACTAGTAGAAGGCAAGACGCTAGGGTACGAACTGCGGCAGATTCTGAGATATAGACCATCTAGCTGGAGGGCAACATGTTGACGTCTGGTCAGACGAACCTCGAGTTGTTACGTGTGTCCTCTGGCAGCTCTGCGCTTGCGAGTGTTTCTGCGAGTACCAGCGCCCTCAACAACCTCGGGTACGGATGTCGTGTCTTCAGCACGTGCTGCTGCATCTGCGCGACGATGGTCAGAACGAGCAGGCCGCGTGACTGCGGGCTCGACCAAGTTCAACGCCGTTGGTGGATGCGCGAGTGCTTCACCAATACCTGAGCCGTGCAATAAATCCATGTGGTGGTTCACGTCGAGTCCAACAGCACCAGCGATACCTAGGTCTGGAGCCACCAGAGACGCGACGGCTTGAACATCCGGCATGGCAGGCTGCTCACTGAACGCTGGTTCCTGAAGTCGGCGCATCTCGGGCGAAGCTGACAAGGAAATGTCACCGAGTGTCGACGCAAGCTGCTCAAGGCTGCCAGCCTGAGGAACAGCAAGTTCTGGATGGGGTGTATCGGCATCAGGGAAGGAAACCAGCCGGGTACAAGACTCACCTTGGATAGCACTGTTGTCGACGTGCTGGAGCTCTCTGGTAGGCATCACTACGCCACGCGCCGAAGTCTGTATCGTGGGAGGTTGATGAGCAGCGTGTTCATGGATGTGGCGAGAGGAAGCCGCATGGGGAATGATCGGAAGGTCATGCAGGCCAGGTGAAGGTGACCCGGGCTGAACAGGAGGGATGAGGTTATCAGCACGCATCTCCGCGGGCTGACCTGTGATATTACAATCAGCATCGTCAGCCTGAAGCCCCAGTTGAGTCAGCGATAAGTACGAACCATCCGCGTTCTGTGCGTCAGGTTCCTCGTTGTCGACGACAAGGAGATCATCCCAGCAGATCCTCGGCGCACCATCGGCAGGGACGTTACCAGAAGCATCGGGTGTGTTGGTATGAGGGCGTGGTCCGAAAACCTTATCTTCGAGCCACTCAATGGTCGCACGTATGTAGGGGCTGTCGCGGTACTGAATCAACTTCATGGTGTATGTATCCTTCCACTTGAGATACGGTGTCTTCGAAGCGTCGCCGTCCTCCTGGAATGTCGCATCATAACCTAGCAGATAGCGAGCCTAGTCAGGAGGATGAGGATCAGCCTCTAACGATACTATACAAAGAGATGTGCCTACCAAAACGGCTGCGATCGCGACCGAGCCCAGCGATATCGATGTGAGTTTGCTTCTCTTGCCGAAGCTACTCCCTTTGTAGCGATAGTTTGCGTGTATCGCCTGTTCGCCGAAGTACATTATCTGGATGATCTGGGAGCTCATCGTGAGTATCAACGTGTCATGACATCCAAAACAAAGATGACGACATACCTTTGCAATGGCCTCGTTACGGAAGACGAACCTGATCTGAAGGTGCTTATTCGGAGGGAAGAGAATAGGGGGTTCCTCCTCTCCAGGAGCGCCGCGCCAGTATCCGCAGGTGGCATCCTCCTTCATGCGCTCCAGCGACGTAAAGACCGCCGGACTCACGTTGAGGTGCGAGAAGATCGCCTGACGCTGAGTCCGGAGGTAGTTCACGATGTGCGACTTCCTGACGGAGACGGCATTGTTGAACTACGCGCGTGTGTCTCAGCGTGGGCCATGCGCACAATCAGTGACTGTTGACAGGACGTACCGTTGACTGGAGCCATGGGTTCTTCAAGAACCGCCAGTACTTCTTGTCGAAGTGCCGCATCACCTCAGCAGCGTGAGCATCTGCAAGTGCGTCGCTGGTGAGACGGGGATCAGGAGGACAGTAGCGCTGCATGTAGTTGAAAGGATCGACGTCGGAACGGAAAGGGCGCCCCCAGACGGACTCGGGAATCCACGGGCTGTCGAGTGTAGCGTACTTCGAGCCCGCTTTCCTTATGTCCTTCTCCGAATTAATCAACTCGGCAGGGAGGTCCGCGGGCCGGTTGTTGCCTGCAGGAGCAGCCTCGTGCAAGGCCTGGTTCTGGGCCTGGAGAGTGTTGTTGTGCGCTTCAAGCTGCTGGAGACGGGCCTGCGTTTCGTGAAGAACCTACTAAAGCAGTCAGAGGGATGTTCGATGATCGGGCAGCGGTACTGACCTTCGAGACTTCTTCGACTGTTACAGGAGGCGCGGACACAATCCTGCGAGCAACGCCACCGGGATGTACGGGAAGAGGTGGACCTTGAGGGTGGAGAGCAGTGTTCGGATGGCCGACGTATCCCGAATGTAAGGCAGCGCCAGTGTGGGTGGCTTGAAGGCGTGGGGGATTGGCGACGTGACCAGGCTGGGAGGAGCCCACGGAACGTGGAGGTGCGTACGCAGGATGAGCCGCAGTGCCGGAGTTGACAGCTTGAGAGACACGATGAGCGGCGATCGGGCCGGCGTTCACGAGAGCCTGAGCGCGGTGAGGTGCAGGAACGCGTAGGGTGGCCAATGGTGCTATGGTATGGCCGTTTCCCGTGGACTCGTCGCTCTCCTCGTCTTCAGAGTCGCCGACGTCGCCAATGTCGATGTGCTCCAGGCTATCATTGGTGTAATGGAGGCCCGGATGTGGAAGGTAAGGCGCTGCCTGCGAGCATGTGAACGAGTATGAGTATCGTGCTGATGCGATGAAGGACGAGTTGCATACCATGACGTTCACACGCGTATAATGTTGCTGGGGTAGCAAAGGGACGAGGCGCGAGATTGGGGACGAGAACGGCTCTGCAGATCAGTACGAGGGCGGGGTATATGTACGCGCGGCCGTTCGCCGTCTTAACGTCTCCTGAACGGGAGAACGCATGTCCATGCCTCGTGCATGTCGGCTACTCCCTTTCCGCAAGGACGGGCGGCATTCAGGTGAGCGAGGACATATCGTAGCTGGAAACAGAAGACTCACGATCGGGACTGCTGGAACAGTATTTTGCAGTCCTATCGGCCAGATCCCAATCAACGCGTGATGTGCCTCAAGGCAGATCCACGTTGAGCTTGCGTAGCTGCGGTACTGCCCTGCCAGCGAGGCCGCATCAGTATTGATCTGAGTTCGCTGACGGTCTTCGTATCCCACTTCACTTGATGTTCCAGTGCATGACAAGCAGAGGCTTCCTCCGAGGTGATAGGAAAGCGGGGCACATATTCCCTGTTACATGTGATGACGTGTCAGCGAATCTCAGCAGCAGCAGCAGCGAGATAGTGTCGGACTCACGCTATACCTGGCAAGTGAGCCTCGTGGTCGTACTAACCATTACAAGCTGACTCCAAGGTCTCCTGGACCTGCCTCGCTGTCAGATCAGGATACAGATAAGCAGGAATCACATACACTGTTGAGACCTTTCAGAACAACACCGCAGATGCCGCGTGAGCTCGAGCCGCAGGGATTCGAGAGTCGCGGTCGTGATTATGTCCTTCTGACCCAATCGCGCGTCGAGCCCAACGCTGAGCTTGAGCTGGGGACGGGGCCGGGCTTGATACCAATGGCATCTCGTGCACTGAGGAGGGTACGCAGGTCGGACTCGGTGATGTTGGCGTCCACGCGCACGCACCATTACGACTGGATTGAGCGGTCCAGGCGGGTGTCCTTGACGTCCTTAAACCTACGAGCCTCAGCTCGACGCCTGGGTGTCCTGTTGGTAGATCCCATGTACTCGCACAGCGCCACTGATCGGAACTAGAGTATACGGGATAGCTAGATGGGATCTGGTGGTGCTCTGGTAGGTCGAGGTTGGAAGTCGAACGAGAGGGAGCAGACGCGTCACTCGCACGTCGCCCGGCGTCTCAGTTGCCAAATTTGATCTTATTCGACCTCGGACAAGCCTGCAGCAGCAGACTGAAGCTCTAAGACCACCCATCTATTCGCCGCTCTATACATCATGTATTCCAGTGCGAAACGTGTTCCCTCATGCGCAGGAACATATCGGCATCAATGGTATCGACTAGCAGATGATCGCCTACTACCTCGTGATCCTCGACGACCAGGCCACCGCGAATGATGCTCTCCACCGGTATGAACTCAGACGACGAACGAGCGTGGAGGCGACAGAGGCCCAAATCTCGGTCGACAATCCGACGGATTCCACCCACTATGTTGAAGCCTTCGACGAGAGCGATTGGAAGTCGAACTCCGCGGGCTTCGTACACGAAGACCATCCTGAGCTTTGCGAACCCGATTGTGTTGTCGTCTACCTGATAGACTACACAGTCATATCGAGGACGCTTGTTGAAGCTTTCGTTGCAGCGTAGGTTGTCGGTGCAGACACGCCAGGTTTCCTTGGAGGTGTAGTCGACCTGGACGTAACGGCACTCCACAATCTGCCATGCACAAAGGCGCGTTCAGGGTCAGGTACTGCTTTCCAAATGCACGGACCACACTACTCACAGTTTCCTCAGGCTTGAGTCGGATCCAGGGCTCGTTCGCGCCATGCGGTATGAACGGGTTGACATACTCCTCAAGACGAAGTCGGAAGCGGTTGAATGCGGAGTCCGATTGACGAGCCTGCTGGACTGATGCAAGAGTGACGGCCTTCTCCCTGGACCCAAGGTGGACGTGCCCGAACTGGAACAAGTCCACCTTCTGATCAGCAGGATGCTTCTTATGCTCGTCTTTGAGGTGATCGTCGAGAGCGTCAATCCGGCTGCGTAGAGTCTTCGCCACCGTGAGCTGATGGTTGACTGCGGCCAGCTGCCGGCGGATCGTCAGCGAGGGCTCAAGATGCAGGAGGAACAAGATACTTACCTGGTCCTCGACATCCTTGAAGTTCGTGCGTGTTAGGTATGTATCCTTGAGCTCGCCGTGCATCTTCTCTGATGGCTTCGTGTTGAAGACTGCGGTGACACCTTTCAGAATGATGTCGCGGATTGCGTGCTGATGCGAATGCATTTTTGGGAAGTTCCAGTTCTTGTCGTCGTGGACTTTACTGTATGCCTTCAGAGAAAATGTATGAATGTTAGTTCAGCGTACATGGAACCTGTGATGACATGAACTGTGACGCACCTCGACAGCATCGGCGAACTTCACTAGTGCATCGGCGAAGGCCTTGAGAGTATCGGCGGTGTGAGTCTTGAGGCCTGAATATATGTCGAGCACGATATAGCGTCGCAGGCATACGAGGAGCAGATATCCGCGCCGACAGGTTGACGCAGGCAGCAGATTGTAGGACACAGGGACGATCAACTGGCACCGTACAAACAAGTTAAGAGGGGGAGAAGCGGGGAAGCGGGGACATGACAGGCAAATTCACCTTTGATATATCTTCGTACTTTCTGCCGTCGGTGAACGTAACGGAGACCACTTCTGAGAAGTGATTCAGGTTAGGCCAGCGTGGTACAGCATCAAACCTTCATCAACTCGAAGTAAGCTTCCCGGACCTGTAGACGACTATGAGTGACTTACTGGGAGTCAAGCTGTACGATTATTTGTCTGCCCATGTCGTTGAGGATCTCTTGGAACTGCGCAAAGAGATGGTCACTGAAAAGACCACCGTGGTATGCATGTAATCGGTCCCATGACAAGGCTGTATGAACATCGCAGTACGGCACTCTCCAGAACACATTCTGTGGATGCATCTGTCAGATATCGAACTGGGAGCTCATCAACCTACTTACCTCTACTGGACGCAGACCGTACTGTTGCAGCTCGTTGTCGATGGCTCCCTTCGCGACGCCCAAGCTCTTCTTTGCGAGTATCTCTTGCCCAGTCGCTTCATCGCGGAGCGGGTAAAGTGTATCAATCCCAAGCACCATCTGTTGGCTTGCTGGTACCAAACAGACAGGGCAAGGGAAATGACCGGTTGCGCCCCGTATCAGCGACATGATTGACCTAGAGGCAGAACTGTGAGTGAGCAATTAACCGGTCATGATTCATGTCACTCACTGCTCTTCATAGTCGGCGGAGAGGATGAGGACGATAGGGAACAGAAGTCGGAGGACATCATCACCGCATCTGAAGTTGTACCCAATTTTTGCGTACTTCGCGATAACCTCGAGCAGAAGCCAGAACGCTTCGTGCCATACAATACGCTTGTGGGTTGCAAAGGACTTCTTGGGCTTCCCTTCTCCGTCCTCGACCTAGTATGACCAATGCAGCAACCGCATCAGTTTTGTACGCGAACGGTGTGGATGCGACTCACCACCGGCAGAAATCCGACAATTTGACCTCCACCATACCCTTCACCATTGCGTATGTCTATAGGAAGGTTAAGGATTCGGGCCACAATCGGGTAACCCTTCCTTGTGCCAAACGACGACAGCCGAGTCTTGTCGGCGTACAGAATATAGCAGACGGGACATGCGCCAACTGGAAGGACCGACTACTCATGGAACCATCAGCAGTGAGATTGTGTTAGAGCTTCTCTAGATAGTATGGTATGGATGAACATACTTGGATATCCCACCAGAGGTCTGCTGTATTGGGCTCATCGACGAAGCGTACCCAGGAGCTCGCCTTCCGCTTATACAGCCTTTCGGCATCCCATACAAACTTGGGCGCGAGTAGGGGGTCGCTGAGGAGAGACAGAGTCCAATCCCATATCGGCCGATACAGAACATCGTAGGTACGAGGTGGAGTATTGCGCTGGTATGGCACTGAGATCTCTTGCTTCATGAACTAGATGAAAAAATTGGAGATCTAATAAGGAACGCGTGACAAGTAAGAGACTACACAGACTTTTGGATGAACATTGGATGCGGCAGCCCAGGCTTTCGACACATCGTCAGACGTCTTAAACGAGAACGAGTCACGCTTCTCGACGATGGTGTCGATGAGCTTCAATACAGTATCGATCTGCGTCTTGTTGAGCGATGCGCCCAGAGTGAACTCGAAGAACTCGAATTCGACGCGGGACTTGAATGGTCGCCACGGCTGACGATCGAGCTTGTCTGGATCGACGTTCGGGCGCTGCTGCTGGAACTCGTCGAAGCGAGAATGGACAGGTGCACGGCCAGAGGCAGGGTGGTAGACGGCGATGAAGTCTCCTTGCATCAGCTCATCTGGCGGGATCTCGACGTCTGGCTGCGAGAATGTAGGATGGATGGGTGCATTGGCTGCGAGTGCGCGAACAGACAAAATGTCGTGCGACGACTCAGAAAAGCAGCAACATTAGCAGCACGAACGTACTCACCTTGGAACATGGAGGGATCGTACGGGTCCAACAGGAAGTGCGTATTGTCTGCATGTTCACATTCAGCTTGTGTCGCATCGGACGAGTCGTGCTGAGCACATACCTTGGTGATCATAGACGGCACCTTGTAAGCCGCTCCCCGATGGACTACTTTGTCCTGTGTCGAGAGGATCTGGTGATGCACCAGGCATATCCATGCAAAAACAGTTATTGCTCGCGGTCAGGATTGTCCTGCATATCTGTGAATACCGTGACAATACGTACCGGATGCCACCTCCGCCACGAACTCCAATGCCGCCGCAGCACGAGCTTGTTTCTCCCGACAGCTCTTGACATGTGAACCGAGCCCGTTCACCTTCAATACCTTGCCGCAGATAGGACACGGCTCCGTTGTGTCGTTGACTTTCCGGCCTCTGGCCATCTCGTGTAAGCAGTCAAGAAGTTGTAGGAAGTCGAAGGGGTCGGAAGTCGGCGAGATCTAGTCGGAATCCTGGAGTCTGGACTCTGAAGCCTGAGGGATAATATTCACAAGAAAAGCAGAAGGGAAAACAAGGGAGGCAAGCTCCCCGTGCGGATACAGACAGTCGAAGGAAGAGTAGAGTGTGGTCGAGTGCAAGCCGTGCCGTGCGAGACTCATCAGCAACTAAACGCCTGCGCTTCCCGACTCCGAGTCTGTCTGTTCTCATCATCCACGACGTCGCGCTTACCAGTGGCTATTGACTCTGCTCTCTCTCGTGCCACCCCGATGTCTCACAAGTACGTGGTGTATTTGTATATGCTTCTTTGTCCAAACGCTGGCTAACAATGAAATCGGCGGATATTAGTGCTGCAGTAGAGGTCGGTCGAACGAGCGGGGCGTTGGGACCAGTTCAAGCTCCCAGCTGCCGCGCTTGTGGTGACAACTGTGAGTTACCGCCTCGTCGTGTTACGGGAGTGAAAGCTTACTTTCAGTAGGTGCTCTCCACCTTGCGCAGGATGCGGAGATCGCACGCCTGAGACAGGAGGCACGAGAGAGGGAAATCCACGAAATTTGGCTCGAGGCACGGTTGGCAGAGCTCGGACAGCTCTTCTTCCAATGTCTGCAGGAGCTGCAGCAACAATTCCACGTCCATGATCCGAAAGTCAAGCGTTCAGGTGCTTGATTTCCCCAAGGCGAGGGAAGTCCTCTCGAGTTGTACAACACTATAGACGTCTTCAAGTTCCCTCCCCTCCCTCGTCCTTCCTATACGCTCCTCATCATTCTCTATATTCGTCTCTCCCTCTCGCCTATAATCATACCCCGGACCCCCTGTACCAGTATCGTACTGTAACGTGGACTTCTCGATGACTTGATTCTCTTTGACTCCCATGACAGCGCGGTCAGGTTGTCCCTCATCAAGGGACCTTCCGCTGCCGCCAGCAGATTCCAGTGAGGCTGAAATACGACGCAAACCTAGTGTCCTAGACGAACGGGCGGTGAACTATCCTCTGGATTGCCTCCGGACGACGCTGCCGTGCTCGGGATCCCGTCCGGATGCGAGGTCGGCCATCCGGATGCCAGGCGTCTATCTGGAGGCTGGCCCGCCATCGGGATCCATCACGAGACCGGGAAGTCAAACCAGATTGCCTCTGGAAGCGACCCTGATGCGATCCGGCGGCTGCCCCATCCGGATGGCACTTTGGAATGTCCGACAATGTTTGTTCCGGGGGAGTGTCAACGCGAGGGCTCTAACCGGGGATGCTCGCTTCGCTCGCAACAATCAACGGGTTTACCCCAAAACCCCCCTCGAATATGAGTGCTGTGGAGATCGAGCGCGTCCTGGAGGTACTGGAGAGGCTGCCGCTGCTGATCAGGCTCTACATCACGAGGGTGACACTTCCGGGACGTCAGGCGGAAGACGCTTTTGAGAGTGCTGCGACGACGCCTTCCATGTATCGGCGTCAGCTACAGGTGCTCTCCGTGCATTCATGTCTGGTCGAAACCCTGACACCGCTCTACCGACTCCTGGCCTCCATCGCAAACATCGAGACATTCGCCGTCCACGACCTCATACTCTCAAACTCAATCACCCTACCGCCCGTGCCGCTGAACACCCAGATCAGCGCGATTCATGTCGACGGGTCTTTCCCGCAGGGCGGACGGTTTTGGGCATCTCTCCGCCATCGGTTGTCGTCAAGTTCCGCGGCAGGCTTGTCTGTCACGACGCGGCTTATTGGCGGGTGGCGCGCAGTGACGTCCCTGCAGGAGGTTCTCACCGCCTTCGGCACTGACGTGCAGTCGGTCTCAATCAACGTGTTGGCACGCTCGTGCGACATCCGCAGCCTCGTCCCAAGGCCGGGCAGCGTAATTTCCGTGCCACGCACCTCGATTCAGGAGCCGGTCTTCCCATCGTTCGAATTCATTGACTCCACGCCCATCGGTCTGGATCTGCAACTTCTCTCTATTCGGACTGTCGTACTGTTCTTCACGACGACGTGCGCGAGGACGGGACGGGACGCCACCAACCTTTATGCACTGCTCCTCGAGAACAACTGGCGGATCCTGTCCAATGCGCCGGCTACCATCACGAACATCGAGCTCCGCTTTCAGCGATATGGGCCCCATGTCGACTCTGTGCTCGAGGACGT
This sequence comes from Lentinus brumalis, assembly GCA_001792895.1. Taxonomy (NCBI): domain Eukaryota; kingdom Fungi; phylum Basidiomycota; class Agaricomycetes; order Polyporales; family Polyporaceae; genus Lentinus; species Lentinus brumalis. Next base: position 458,833 of record MARA01000029.1, on the reverse strand, counting down.
GCGCGCTATCAACGACCCCGCTGTCAGCAGGCGGGCACGATGGAGCACACTCGACGAAGGGACGCTCGCACGCTTCCCGCACTTGGAGGCGTTCCTGTGTGTCCTCTGCGATGGGGGCTTCCTGGAGCAATATGGACCGTTTCAGGGTGCGGAGCCGGTTGCGTCGGGTCCAAGTTGCAGCAGGCAGCAGGAATTCGATGACTATGTCGAGCTGCTGAAGGGCGTCCTGCCACGGATGCATGAGAGAGGCATTCTGCAGTTCAGGATGTCTGATGTCTAGAGCTCACCACCAGTCGCAGTTAATCGATCCATCGGTCACTATGACAGGGTATCAGTATCTTCACCCGTGAGTATGTACTTATCTATCAACCCTGTCCCATATAACAACGTTCTCATATCTTGCCAGCCAACACAAAATCTCGCACTGCTCATCATTAAAAGTATGAGCATCGCTTCTGCCTGCTGCTCGGTTCGTTCAAGCTTCCCAAATTACATCCGAGTCCTACATTTGCGCTTCGCGCGCGACCTGGAGCCGGAAGATTCTCTTATGACCGTTCACTTACACTGACACTGTTGCCCCGTCGCCCAGTGTAGAGTACAAGCCTATACATACGCTCACGGCCCTTGTCTCCTCTCTCGAACTGCAATGTTTGCTTTTGGCAACGTCCAAGTGTTCCACAGATCCTCCAGGTGTTCGCCTGGATGCACTTCGCAAGTTGCAACCTATTACATTCGCCAGGGACGCCCACGTGTCACGTCGCAAGTTCCTGAAGCGTTCTAACTGCGCGATGACCTCGATTCGGAACAGCTACATTGCAACTATCTAGGAGATCGTCAGCGGCGGTCTCGGAATCACAAAGTCACATAATCTGGCAACTAGAGGATGTGATGTGTGAGAGTGAGATGGACATCGCAGAGTTTGTGGTTAACTCGAGGCCTGAACGACGCGCGCCTTTATGACTTCCACGAGGGCTGCATTTTCACACGGTTGTTCTCTTCTCAACTCGTCTGTTCTCCGAGACGACCTGAGCTGGCTGCTCCACACATCCTGCTGCGTTACAGTTACTCGTCATACCTCCTACGTTTCACAACGCCCGTCGAAATCCCGAGAGTATACTTGCGAGCAGAAGCAATCGATATACTAAGTACTCTGCGCAGGCCAGTGTTATGAGGTGCAGCGTCTTGCTCTTGATCGCGGAGATGTTTGCTAACACGTTGGGTGTCTAGCAGCAGTAGAAGCATGCACGGAGGCGTGCAAGTCCTCGATGCACCACTCGAACCCATTTCGCAAACTTCCAGCATCGTTCGAACATTTCCGCCTGAACTCATCGACACTGTCTTGTCCCACGTGGAGGGTGACATCACTACCCTTCGCACCTGCACATTGGTGTGCGCATCTTGGGCTTCACTCGTTCGTCCCTACCTCTTCAAGAAAGTCGCATGTCGCCCGGCGGTGCCAACGCGCACCTGGGACGACTTCTTCGAGTTTCTTGCCACGTCGCCAGACGTCGCGCGGTATGTACGGCGGTTCACGGTTAATGGAGGCACCCCAAGCTCCCGGGTGATAATGTCCAATTTGCAGACGGAGCGCGTCTTAGAGGTACTGGAGCGGCTGCCGCTGCTGGTCGGGCTCTATATCACGAAGGTGGTTTTTCCGAGACCTCATGCAGACGACGCGGTCGAGCGTTCTGCGAAGATGCCCTCTGCGCGTCGGCGTCAGCTACAGGTGCTCTCCATTTATTCATGCCCGTTTCTCACTCTGGTGCCGCTCTACCGACTCCTGGCCTCCATCGCACACATCGAGACATTCGCTGTCCATGACCCCATACTCATATGCTCGTTCGACTTGCCGACCGAGTCCTTGGACACCCAGATCCGCGCGATTCATGTAGAGGGGATTTTCCCTCGGGCCGGACAGTTCTGGGCATCTCTCCGCCAGCGGCTGCCGTCAAGTGCCGCCTCAGGCTTGTCTATCACCACGCGGCTCATCGGCGGGTGGCGGGCAGTCGCGTCCCTGCAGGAGCTTCTCACCACCTTCGGCACGGATGTACAATCGCTCTCTGTCAATGTCTTAGGAGCCTCGTGCGACCTCCGCAGCATCGTAAGGCCGAACTTCGTAGTTGCCGCGCCACCCACCTCGATTGACGAGACGGTTACTATCCCAACCTCCGAGTTTCTTGCCTGCCCTCTCATCACCCTGAACATGCAGTCCCTCTCCATCAGGACCCTCGTGCTATATTTTACGATGACGAGCATGCGGACGGGACGGGACGCCACCACTCTCTACACGCGGCTTCTCGAGAACACCTGGCGGGTCCTATTCAATGCGCCGACATCCATCACGAACATCGAGCTCCGCTTTCAGCGATATGGGCCGCATCTCCACTCTGCGCTCGACAACGTACGCGGTGTCATCGACCCCGCTGTTGAGTGGTGGTGGAGCAAGCTCGACGAAAGCACGCTTGCACGCTTCTCGGACTTGGAGGCATTCATATGTGTCCTCTGCGACGGAGGATTTGTGGAGCAGTACGGGCCATTCGAGGATGCGGAGCCGGTTGCATCGGGACCAAGTTGCAGCAGGCAACAGGAGTTCGATGACTATGTCGAGTTGCTGAAGGGCGTCCTGCCGCGGTTGCACGAGAGAGGTCTCCTGCGGTTCAAGATGGCGGATGTCTAGAGTTTGCGAGTGGATCACGGTGGTCAGTCGGATTCTGTGCGCAGTAGATCATGGCGGAGTCGGCGCATAGGAAGGCTGGTGAGTCCGGTTCTTCGAGCTCTATCTCCCGCGGTACTCATACCATTGAATCCGCGCAGGGGTGAGCACTCGATGTAGGGTGGCTCTCGGACCTATCGTATGGGACGGAACAGTTTCGCAAATATCTATAACCATGCCTGGGTGTGTCCTTTCCTTTAATTCGGTGCTGCACTCTACGTGCAGGAAATAACGAGCGACGGAGGCCGTTCGATCCAGCGCACATGACGACAGACGATGACAAGCCGAATGAGAACCTCGTGCTCAACGCGGCAATGCTAGCGGTGCACGTTAATGGGGCAAGTTCCATGATTTAAGGCGGCTACATACCCCGGAGTGCGAAGGGGCGACTTCGACTTCCACAGTTCCACTGCGGTATATTTGGGTATATCATGGTATGTCTTCGGTGTATGTTCGTTCGAGCCTTTCCGTGTTCTGAACATCACTCGTCGAACGTGCTAATCGCTGATTGTCTCTCACCTGCAGGACGGCCGCACTTTCCAGTCGGTGCCGCTGCTAGGAACGTATAGCACGCGGCCTGCCGACATTCGTTTCAATTAACGTTGCGGTCCGCGCCATCACACCCATTTCTCCGTAGCCTCAATACCAGCGACGGCTCGGCTCACCATCGCGGTTCGTGCACATTGCAGGCATTCTCTGGGACGAATTCGCGGGCGATGAGGCGCGCCACTATTCCTATTGTGCAGAGCTCTGCAGCGGGCTCCTGATAATCTACATCTTCTGGATGGACGAGGCGGTCGAACTAAAGTAACCTGTACGCTGGAAGTTTTCAGAAGCGCCGCACATCACAGTCAACGTCCCAAACTCTACAACGCACACCTGTAGCGGTGGGACCTCACAGGAGAATTCCGCCGCCCCGTAATCCAGCCAAGTGCTGCTCTCCCGAACGGCGCAGGGTTCGATTCCTTTGCCGGTATGTCCGACATACAGCGTCCTATGCTCTGCCATTTGGACTGTCGTACCTCCGATCGTCAGCATCCCAGCCTTCGACATACGAGACCCTGCTCAGCCAGTTCGGACGACCCCGTCGGTCCCCTTCTGTCCCGCCAATCGTGCCCATGCATGGCGAGCCTTGCTGAGCTGTGACGCTGCTTATACTAGGAAGCGTGATGACTCGGATCACGCTGTGCTCAGGACCGCGCACTACTGGACGACTGGGATCCGGTGATCCTCATGATCAGCGGACTTCTCGCATCGTAGCGGCGAATAGCATGCCGCCACGGTCTGCGTACAGGGAGTAGGGTCCCGCGGAGCTCGATGTGCCTGCCACATCTGTCGAATATCGAATACTCTGAGAACTAGAAGTGGCTGAGTTGTGGTGGAGGAACTCGATGGGGAGATGATTGTCGTAGTAAGATCTTAGCGCATATCACCAACCTGCCTCGATATCAGCCAGTGCGAGGTGGAGACCGCGAGCTCGGAAATAGTGACGTTCTCATACCGCGGGATCTTGGAGTTGAAATTCAAGCTCACGCGTCGGAGTCTGTCGGAGTCCCTGTGCCGATTGCGCCTTTTGGGACAAGCCGTTTCACACCGTCCTTGGTTCTTCTCAAACCACAACGTCGCTCTGGGTCCAGGTTATCTCAGTCTCCTGCCAAGTCTAGCTCCATCCGACGCTCTCCTCCGTCGACTTGCTCATCGTAGTCCATTCATAGATATCAACGTACGTTGCATTGAGGTGCGCCAGGCCCCGTGCTTCCTTTGGACGGTCCTGAGAGTCACGGTCCGTTCTAGCCAGCAGGAGCGGTTCAACTGGACTGCTGAGTTGTTCCTTCCACAGTGAGGCTTAGACATGGACGCAGGGATACATGCCAATGTGCTCGAGGCATACCTCGAGCCCAAGTCGCCAGCCTGGAATGTCGGAACATTTCCCCTCGAAATCATCGACATCGTCTTGTCTCACTTGGAGGGCGAGATCGCTACCCTTCGCTGCTGCACGTTGGTGTGCGCATCCTGGGCTGCACTCGCTCGTCCCTACCTCTTCCGGAAAGTCGTCTGCCGCCCGGCGGTGCCGACGCGCACCTGGGACGACCTCTTCGGGTTCCTCTCCACGTCTCATGATGTCGTGCGGCACATGCGATGCCTCACCGTTGACGGAGGGAAGCGGCGGAGCCATCCGGCGGTGGATAATGTGGTGGTAGAGAATGTTCGGGAGGCGCTGAAGAGAATGCCGTCGCTCAGAAGGCTCTGCATCAAGGGAGCGCGGTTCAGGTGCCCGGAACCCGTCGAAACGTATGGCCAAGCTGTTGCGGCGGCAAGGAGCTCCCCGCATCCGCGAGCTTGTCGACTGAAGGTGCTCGCGCTCGATGCATGTTCAATCGACGGCTTGCTGCCGTTCTACCACCTACTCACTTCTCTTGCTCGAATCGAGACCCTGGCGCTGTACGACGTTCTCATGTCCCCGCGCGGCCTAATTCTACTGCCTCCACTCGACCTTCGTATTGATGCAATTCATGTGGATGCGTCCTATGGCGAACGGTTTTGGCCATTATTCCGCCGCTGTCTCGCGCCCGGAGCCACATCAGGCTTGTCGATCTCGACGAGGCTCGTCCGTGATATGGAGGAATACGCCTTCCTCCCCTTGGCGGACGTTCTCCATAACTTCTGCGAGCGCGATGTGCGGAAGGTCTCCATCAACGTCCTTGGGGCTTCGTGCGATCTCCGGTACATGATCGAAGAAGGCGCGGCGCTGCCAGCTGCTCTCCCTCCCTTTCCCTACTTTCCCGGCGTCTTCCTCAGCTCCTCCATTTATATCCGCTCGATGGTGCTTTACTTGACGACCACACGCGTGAAGACGGGACGAGACGCTACCCATCTGTATGCTCGGCTCCTGGAGAACAATTGGTCGGTTTTGTCGGAGACCTCGACATCCCTTGCGAGCATCGAGCTGCGTTTCCAGCGGTACGGGCCGCACAGCCCTGCCATGATCCACGACCTTCTCGCCATCAATGATGATACTGCGAACTCAGGGCCGGTATCATGGAGCACGGTGGACGAGGGGACGCTCGCACGCTTCCCGGGCTTGGAGGCGTTCACGTGCACCCTCTGCGATGGACGCTTCGTCGAGCACTATGGGCCATTTGAGGGTGCAGAGCCAGACGCATCGGGCTCTAGGTGCAGCAGGCAGCAGGAATTCGATGACTATGTCGAGTTGCTGAAGGGCGTCCTGCCGCGGCTGCACGAGAGAGGTATTCTGCGGTTCAGGATGTCGGATGTCTAGAGCCTGCGACTGGTCTCGGTGCGGAGTCGGATCGCCAGGAGGGTGTGCGCAGTATCGTCCCGGAGTCAGCCCGGGCCGCTGGAAATGTTGGTAGCGCCTGTCAAAGATAGAGAGTAAGTACTTGCTCGATCTCCTGGACAGAGCTAGTCAATGTCAATGCACACAGACGGGACAGAAAGCGACGCTCAAGCTGTCAAGTTGCTGGTCTTGATATCAAACAGGCTGTACGATCCGAGTGACCGCCTTCAGCCAACCGGCGGTCGTCTACTCGTGGGTACTGAAGTCAGGCACATCAGTGCGCTTATTCTGCCTTATAAAACGGCGGCCGGCCTCAACAGCACCTGGGTCCTGCACCGCCTCGGATCTCGTCAAGTTCAAGTTGGCAGTTAGCTGTATTCGGAGAGGTACTAGGTGCGTATCGTTCCGTGGCATGAGAGTTCGTGCTGACGACTTTGCTAGCACGGTATGGACCAAGGATCTGGAGCGCATCCTGAATCCTTGCGACCAACCAATCATTTCCACCGTCGCCTTCCACCAGAACTCAAGAGTCTTGTATTTTCTCATCTGGAAGGGGATGTCACCTCCCTCAGCTCCTGCACATTGGTTTGCACGTCATGGGCTGCACTTACACGTCCTCACCTCTTCCGGAGAGTCGTCTGTCGTCCGGCAGTACCGATGCGCACCTGGGGCGACTTCATTGTGTTCCTCATCACGTCGCCCAATGTCACGCGGTTCATACGGTGGCTCACGGTTGACGGAGCACCCACCCCCGGATCCACCCAGATCAGCGACATCTTGTTGGAACCTATGATTGATGCACTTGGCAGGATTCCAGCGCTGACGAACCTCTACATTCGACGGACGAGGTTCTGCTCCGCATCATCAGAACCCAACCTCCCTTCGACATCCGCCCCCGCAACGATCGCTCCGCAAACGCCCCGCCAACGGCCCATATCACTGAAGATGCTCTCAATCTGTGGCTGCCGAGTCGATACCTTGGTGCCGCTCTACCACCTCCTTACCTCGATCGCCCAGATCGAGACGCTCGCGCTGCACGGACTCTCCCTCAAAGCTTCGTACGCGCAGCCTTTGCCGGCCCTGCTGTCCACCCGGATCCGCGTCATCCAAGTTGACGGGTACCCTCTGGGCGGCCAGTTTTGGACGTGGCTCCGCCATTGTCTCGTGTCGGAGGCCTCACCAGGCTTGTCTGTCCCGATGTCGCTCATCGGTGGTCCGATGGTAGTCTCAACGAGGCTTATCGGCGGCCCGATGGCAGTCGCATCGCTCAAGGAGCTTCTCACGGTCTTTGGCAAAGACCTGCACGCCGTCCGTATCAACGTCCTCGGAGCGTCCTGCCACGAGCTCCGCTATGTCGTAACTGGTGCACCCACTTGGCCTCCCCCAAACCCGCAATTTATCGCTACGGCCTTCCCACGGACGTCCGCCTCAGAGTTTCCTGACTTCCCTCACGTCGATCTGAGCCCGTTCAATTCCATCAAGAAATTGGTACTTCACTTCACGACCACGAGCGCCATGAAGACGAGCTGGTTCGCCACTCGCTTCTACGGGAGACTTCTCGAGAACAACTGGTCGCTCCTCTCCAATGCGCCGACTTCCCTGAGACTCATTGAGCTCCGCTTCCAGCGCTACGGACCACACACGCGTTCCATGCTCGACGATCTGCGCGCTATTGGCAACCCTTCCCTGTACCCGGAGCCATTACGACTGAGCATGATCGACGACGAGACGCTGGCACGGTTCCCGCCGCACATTCGTGCGATGCTCGAGGAACGGCGAGCTGCCGACCGCCTCGCTCTGGGCAACCCACCCCGGCCACGATGGAGCATGATCGACGAGGGGACGCTCGCGCGGTTCCCGGCTTTGCAGGCGTTCACATGTGTCCTCTGCGATGGAGGCTTCCTCGACGAATATGGGCCCTTTGTCCGTGATGATGTGGTTATGGCTCCGCCAGCTCCCGCCTGCAGCAGGCAGCAGGAGTTCGACGACTACGTCGAGCTGCTGAAGAGTGTCTTGCCGCGGTTGCATGAGAAGGGTCTTCTGCGTTTCAGGATGTCGGATATCTAGACTGAGCCGTCACTCGCGGTGTTGATCTAGTCATGTGAGAGGGAGGGAATTGTGAGTACCGTGCCGTCTCCTGCCGTCTCCCAGCTCTACATCCATCCCGTGCTCATACCTCATCGCTAGCCACACAGGCGTTCACATTCAATGCGGCACGACACTGCAAGTCGCCGCTGTCAGTCTCGTAATCAGTCGCGTACGGTGTCCCGTCCAGGCAATCAATGTCATCGTCACGATCTTGATATTCACTCTTCGCTATGTTTTCGTTAGGATTGCATTGGCGAAATGCTATGGAGCTTCTCGGTTGCTTTTCAGAAACAAGAAAAGTCATGAACTTGATGAATAAACGCTGATTCTACTTTCCCACGGGCTGTGCTGCCTTTCGCGGTAAGTATGACGACAACACCCCTTCTGCACCCCTTCGCCGTTTCTGCGCGTACACATCGACCTTCAGCATTGCTACAGGTACGAACTCTTTCGTGGTCCATTCCCAGAGGCGTTCATGACGCCCTCGTTGCATCAGTTCTCATGGATCCTGCGATCAACCAGCGTGTGCCTTTGGACATATTCGACGTCGTTATCTCCCACCTACAGGATGTCGCTACCATGCGCTCTTGTGCGCTCGTCTGCGGCTCGTGGAATTATCTCACTCGGCCTTATCTCTTCCGAGGAGTGGTATGCCGACCCGCAGTACCTTCCCGGACCTTCAAAAACCTACTTGCATTCCTCTCGACCCTGCCAAACTCCGGCAATTTCCTTCGTTCAGTCACTATCGATGGACGTACGCGGAACAAGGCAAGGCGACGGCTCGAGCTGTCCGTTGAGGAGATCGCAATGTCACTGGCGCAGTTCCCCACGGCCACCCATATCACTCTCAGGAGAATGCGGTTGGCATACTCTCTGCCCTCCAACAGGGTGGATCCCTATCCGTTACTGCACACGAGTCGCTCCGTCGAGATGCTCAAAATCCAGGACTGCATTGTCCTCCAGGATGCGATTCCGTTCCGTCGCTTCCTGTCATACTTCGTACGGATCGATGCGCTCGTGCTCAAAGATGTCCTCGTCGAATCGACGGACCACCCCGCAGAACTCCCGTCTGTCGAAGTGCAGATACGGTCCATCCTCGTCTATGCAGTCACTGCCAGTGGTGGCAGTGGTGTCCTGACGAATTTGTTTCACGGCTTTGAGGCTCCCTCCTCCCCTCTCTCCCTCGCCCTCTCTCCACGGACAGGGGTCCTGGAGCGACTTGCACAGAACGACATCTTGAGTCACTTCAAGTTCATTCATACTCTCTCCGTGAACGTCCTCAGTCTCAGCGGGAGCCTCAATCGGATCATCGAGGACCAACGAAGGTTTCCACCTCTCAGGCACTGGGACGTACCCAAGGAATGGGTCTCTGCAGAGCTCTGTCGCAGGTTCTCCTCCATTCAAACGCTCGTGATATACTCTACTACTACAAGCTCGATACACCGAGAACCCGCGACGCTGCTCTACGCAGCCATCCTGGCGAATAATTGGAGGTTGCTCTCCAACGCTCCGACCTCGCTCCGGCACATCGAACTCCGCTTTCAGCGGTACGGCCCCCACTCGCGAGACACAATCGAGGAGCTGCGGGCAATCGAGGAGATGAAGGGGCCGTCGCCCATCCGTTGGGGGGCTGTGGACGCGGGGACACTTGCACGCTTCCCCGAGCTGGAATCGTTCACTTGCGTGCTCTGCGATGGCGGGTTCATGGATCAGTGGGGTCCTATCGAAGGGCTATCAGCGACACCTCGGTCTGTCTTTAGCCGACAGACGGAGTTCGACGACTACGTTGTGTTTCTGAAGGACGTGCTTCCTCGACTGCAGGACGAGGGGCGTCTGCAGTTTAGGATGTCAGACGTGTAGAATGGTCTCTCCAGGACCATCAACTACCGACACATACCATCCTCTGGTAATTATCATTCATATGTTTCCGATCGCTTCGAATGAGCTTCTCACAGCTCCAAGATCGACTTGGAAACTTCCCACGAGTCAACCTCACACCCTTTTCGTATGGCGCCGTCTTCTATTAAGCTCTCCGCAGTCCTCGCTTAGGTTCGTGCTCAACGTACACGAAGATCAAGACATACGGGTCGCTGAGCTGGTTCGTCGTTGTGCGAGGCTCCCGATTCGGATATTTATCACTGCCTCCCTTCGCTTCCTTTGTCTCCCTCTCGCCTTCGCTATTCATTCTTCCCTTCCCCAGCACGACATCACGCCGAAGGTTGATCTGCGACTGTTCGACAAGCGACTGAAGCCTCGCTGCCTTCGTATCGCTTGCGCTCCTAGTCTACACGAACTTCAACCCGTCTCCTCATCTGTCACTACGCCAACAGCCACGTACGCCTGACCCCATGTCTCTCACTTCCGCCCCATCAAAGCTGCATCAGCCGCAAGTAAGCATGGCTCCGCCGACGGACCCGCGTCGCTCTTCTTCCGGACATGGAGGACAGGTCGCGAGGGAGGTCATCAAGACACCTCCTGGGACGTATCGCGCCCCCGTCCTGCACGTCCCCGGTAGCTCCGGCGCTGCTGGACGGCCACTTGTGGTCGTGACATTCCCTCCCAGACCCGGTCCGCCCCCTCTGTCCACCTCCATCGTACTGTACGATGGGATGGGGGAGGAACTCGTGAAGCGCTACCCAGGCTTCCCCCTTCCCTTCTCCTCACCGTCGCCAGCACGCTACAAGATCGTCGATGTTGGACCTGCGGGCGCTGGGATTATTGCACTCGACGACATCATTCCCGGCCAGATGATCGCTCGCGAACGCCCCTTGCTTCTCCAGCATGCGGATCACACCGAGCGAGAGGGACCTCATGTACGAGCGGATCGTGAAGACCATGTACCCTGAGAACCATGACATCATCCGCACGTTGAAGGACTGGAAGAGCACGGACAAAGCGACGTTCCATCCGAGTGGTGTATTTGCCACCAATATGTTCAAAGTGACCGACCTCCCCGAATATGATGAGTTTGGATACAGCGGACTTGCACGCGACATATCCCCCGTCAACCATAGGTACGTCTCCAAAGGTGGAATGTTCTCCGTGCGCCAGGACCGTGCCTTTCTGACACCGACTCATCTGCATTGTATAGCTGCTGTGCGAATGCACACGTCGCGTTCGACCTCGAGACCCTCACGTTCACCTTGCGCGCCGTGCTGCCTATCCTGAAGGGCCAGGAGGCGACCTGCTGTTACCTTGCGAACGCATTCCACAGTACCGCGCATCGTCAAGAAGAGCTCAAGCGGCGCTACGGCTTCCTTTGCCAGTGCCAGGCATGTAAGCTGACCGGCCAAGAACGCGAACACAGCGACTACTTCCGGCAGACGCTGTTCGAACGTTTCCTGCGCTGCAACGAGGACGACCTGCTCTTCGCGCAGTGGGTCATGGACGGAGCTCCTGTCACGATACCTGTGATTCATGCGGATGGACATGAGGACATGAACGGGTTCCGCCTTGCGCAGGTTACGTGGTACCTGTGCATGCGCGAGAGCTACGTCTACGGGGAGCTCTGGGAGCCGGTTCTCGCGCGGCTCGTGAAGGGATATTCGGTCTTGAAAGACGAATTCAAGGTTAGCTTCTATGCGACCGTAGCTGGGAAGCTGTCCATGACATTCACCGGTATTGATAGGGGTTGGGATGCTGTGGCGAGCAACCCGAGGAAGACGGACTGGTGGGGGAAGCTGGACAAGAAGCGTCGGTGACGGGGGACCTTTGGTTTCGTCTTTCCATGATGTTCTCGGTGCGGATGTACCATTCAGCTGGTCGCGCAGGTTTTCAGAAGTCCTCAACGCGATCGGAGTATGATAGTAGGCACGCATCTGCGCTTCGTGATAAGCTTCCCGCGTACTAGTAGTCCCTCGGTGGTAACGGGTGGCTGAATATAGTCCACTTGCACAGAACGCAAGTGAATAAGCTTGCTGGAAGACTCGGTGATGGTCTTCGGGACGAACCGAATGCCCGAGAGTCTGCGTAATGGACTTGTCGTATCATCGCTTCGCTCGGCACATGCCCGCCTGTACCGCTCATGTATAAAGTCCCACTGAGCACCGCGTGAACAACCATCCATCGTCATCCCGAGTGCGAGCCTCGATGGATCCCGCGAAGTACAAGGATGTCAGGGTCACGCGTGGCCTCACCTATCACTACTACCACAGTCCCGCAGCTCCCGGCAAGCCGACGCTGTTGTTCATCCACGGCTTCCCCTCAAGCTCCTTCGACTGGCACCGCCAGGTTGCCCACTTCGAGCCCAAAGGGTACGGGTTGATCGTATTAGACACCCTCGGTTACGGCGGGACGTCGAAGCCACAAGAGCCCGAAGCCTTCAGGTGGAAGCTCCAGGCGCAAGACCTCGTCGATGTGCTCGATGCCGAGAGCCCCGCAACGGTCATAGGCGTCGGACACGACTGGTTTGTCACTCTGGTCCTGCTCGCACCGCAATATTTGCTGATATACCGGGCTACCCAGGGGTTCAGCGATCCTCTCGGCTCTCGCGCAGTGGCACCAGGACCGCTTCGCGGGCTTCGTGTGGACCGCGCTGGGACTCGTCCCTCCGCGCACGGAAGAATTCGTCCTCCAGGAGGCGTGGCAGACCATGCGCAAACTAGTCGGTAGTGACGTCCTCGGATACTGGGAGTTCTACAATGAGCCGAACGCCCACGTCGTATGTGAGAAGAATGTAAGTGGGATCGTGGCATGTACTGCGATGCACGTACGATTCGCCAGGGACACTCATGGCCTGATAGATCGACAGCTTCCTCCAGCTCGCTTATCCCAGCACACCGGAGGTGTGGCTCGAACACCTCACCGACGCAGGGAAAGCCAAAGCATGGATCGAGAGCAATCGCAAGCCGGGGTGCGCGCCTTGGCTGACCGAGCAGGTTCGGCTTGCTGCCTTCACATGCACATTTGACGTTCATGTCGTACGTCCGTCTTCTCAGGAGTACGACACGATGCGGGAGACGCTCTTGAAGGGCGGTCTCCAGTCACCGATGAACTTCTACAAAGCTCTCGTTGCCAATATCAACCTGCAAGACCACAGAGGTGTGTAACTTACTTCCTTCGATGCCTCGAGTGACCATTTTTGACGAGATGATTTCTTCCGAACGTCCGACACCTCTCGACAGACCTTCCCGCGGTGAACTGGTACGTCAAGAAGCCCGCGCTTTTCGTCGCAGCGACTCGCGACTATGTCTGTCGCGCGGCGTTCCAGAAGGCAATCATGCAGAAGTATGCGCCGCACGCAGAGATAGTTGAGCTGGACACGGGCCACTGGGTGCAGCTCGAGGCAACAGAGGGGCTGAACGGGGCGTTGAACAAGTGGATTGAGACGTTTCACGCGCAATGAGTTTGATTCGAGAACTAGGGAGACCGACGGGTACCGGTAGTTATGTGCATCATGCCTAGTAAATACTTGAACGTGCCGGTAACGATCACCGAACGAACGGCTACAATCGCACCCTACAGACAATCGGTGTCGTCAAACGTGAGGAATCCCAACATTTGCGACAAACTCACCCCGGCGTGTTGACCTCATGATAGACGTCCATTTTCTTCGCTGAAACGTGCTTGGCCTTGGTCCAGCGAGTTGAACCGAGCGTCATCGGTCCCCCGGGCTTCCTGGAGGCGGTTGGCATTGTGAGCCACGAGGGTTCCAGAAGCTTGCGATGGACTCACCGTGCCGTGTCGAGATCGTAAACTACGCCCGCTCTCATCACGTTTAAAGCAGCGTGAGATCGCTTCAGGTATCTCGGTAGCAATTCTTTGAAGCGTGCTTCATACGCTTCCAAGAGAAGAAGCTCGGCGGGAACCTCTTCCCTGTCGAGGGCCACTAACTGGCACTTGCCAGGCACCACGTAACAATCGTAGCAGAGGAATATAGCGTCGAAGCCTCCAGACAAAACGGCGTCCAAAGCGTCCCATCGGAATTTACCCAGATCCGTTGGCACCAGTTCTGCGGGATCCACAGCAAAGCTGCGCGACATGGGCTCCACTTTCAGAAGCACGTGGGAAAGGGAAGGACGACAGGAGCGTATGATTGATACATTCGCCTCGAAGATCTCCGCTGCGCCGCGGTGCCGGAAGTCGACTGTGCCTATTACGACTTCAAGGCCGAGCATCCGGAGTCTTTCGCAGTGGTACAGGCCGAGGTCGCGCCAGTTCGCATCTGCACAACGATCATTCTGTCAGCGTGACTTGAGATTGAGGTTAAGACGGACATGTGTCGTACCTTCACTTTCGACAAATGGCCGTTCATCGCCCAGGGGAAGTAGGCGTATCCGAAGGAGCTCAAGGTTTGTGCATAGTGGGAGGACCTTCCCGATGGCCTTCACATCATCCCATGTAAAGATGCACGACTCCAAGTAGATCAGTGTCAAAGAGATCCGGAAAGAACGCTCGATAATCGGTGCGAGAGGGGAGATGCGGCAGTGTCGGGCAATGAATTCATTGACCTCGGGGCCGACGGCGACGGGCCTGTCCCCTAGCATACCAGGAGCGATGTCCAAAGGGTCCGAACGTTGCCTTGTATATTTGAGCTCGAACATGTCGATGCGGTCGAAGAGTCCCAAGATGGGGAACTGATCAGGGCTCTCGCAAACCATCCACCAGTCCCACAGGGTGATACTCAAAATAGCGGGGAATCGAGGGGATTGGAACTCGCGATGCAGCAGGTCCAGGACGTCGGGGGACAACTCGGACGGCATGACTTCGACGTTCCTGACGACAAGATCGAGCTTGGGCAGCCTGTCTTTGACAGCCCAGAGGAGGCATGCCAGTGACCACACGGTCAGATCGTTATAACCCATTATCCTGATTATCTTGACACAATGCGCGATGGGCTCCGATTCGACAAGGAACGTAGTGAGATCGGAGACCGGGCCAGTCCTAGGCGTGATGGAGAGGGACTCGAACAGGTGGAAACGCGCGGTATTGAGCCAATGTCGGCACACCAAGGTACAATTTGCGAGCGCATCGTAGTCGTCATGCAGGAAGTCCAGGGTACGATCCCATACCTCGCCTGGAAAGGCCTTGAGATTACAGCTATGCTGCTGAGCAGGAGTCTGGGCCATTGACTTCCGCAACTATGAGCTCCAAGAATGATGTCGAGAATCTTTGAGAAACCCGGCGCACCTCGACAACTTCGCAGAGTGATGTCTTGAAACAGGGAAGAGCGATGTCGGGAAAGTTCCAAGGTCCGAGGTTGTCATGTCGCCTCGTCACTGGATTATAAGTAGACCGGAATTTGATGCGCGTCGAGAGAACAACATCCCCGTCGCTCACCGCCGTTATGCCAAAGACCTGTCCTTGTTCTCTAATCGACAACGTCGCTGCCATCAACATCCGAGTAGCAGACAACGACATCCACATATAGGATAATGAGTCCTCCAGGGACATTGTCCACGTCGTCGCCGATGCGGCGATGTCATGTGGGACATCACCCCGAACCACATCGATCGCAGCGAACAAGATATGTAGCACGCACGGTGAAGTAAGTCAATCCTTCGGGGGCCCCGCGACGGGTTGGGAACAAATCCTGAGCTTGCGCATCGCGCGTGGCGTCCAGTCGCTGAGTGATCGTGCTGAACACACCTAGCGAGGGTAACGGCAGATGTCTATTTCCTCCGAGACGCCACCCAACCAACCAGTACAAGGACACCCAGGCTCGAAGCCCATGTCCGCAGCTTCCTCGCTGACGTCCCGCCCACTTCTGACTGCGAGATGTCTCCCAGCGCGGCCAAGAAAGCCTGCGGATCGAGAGTACCAGGGGAAGTGAGCACGCCACTCGCGTTCTCCTCAGCACGAAGCGGGGACGCCTCGAGAACAGAGGCCACATCTTCTGGGGGTATAGGAGACGTCCTGGGATTGTGCAGAGGAGGGAGGATTTCCGCCTGGGCGACGCCTCCGAAGAAATCGGTTACGAGAGCATCGCGCAGTGGGCGGCCGAAGAGATCTGAGCGTACACCGGGGTGGGAGTGGATCTTCTCTGGGTCATAGTAGTTGAACTTCGCGCATATAGTCAGGCATGTTGCGCAGCTGCAAAGAAGTACGATAATGAGGACGCACGAGGTCTTCCATAGTGGTCTGGCTCGTCTTGTTGATGCCCTCCATAAACTCGAGTATGTAGTGGGTGTAACTGTCGATGACGGCCACTCCGAGGTCATAGTCGTTCTCGTACTGCATATATGCAGGTCAGTCATGGTCAGCTATAGATGCTGACCATCTCGCGCACCGAGTATGAGTTCTCGTGGATGACCGAAGAACCGGTGGCAAGCACGTTCGGCGAGTAGAACTTCGAGTACATCGTGTTCGCCTGGCATGTGTCGATCATGAAGAACAGCTCGTGGTACCTAGAAGGTAGTATGTTCGAGCTACCCCTGGAGCAAGAAGTCTGGTATATGCGTACCTCTTCTTCTCCCACATCTGAGCAATGGCGTCTGCGATGTCAAACGCACTGATCTCCTCGTTGTCTTGAAACTTGAGGAATTCGTTGCCGCCGTGTCCCGTCATGAAGATGAACACGTTCGAACTGTCATCCGTCAGCAGACGCTTAGACCGCGGGACGGATGGCTCGACGCGTCCTGGCGAGTTCAAGGAACAGTGACGTTGGAGACCGCATATATCCAGGTAAAAGTGGGGGACAAACCTGTCAGGACACGCAGGAAGTTCTCCACGGTCACTTCGTTACCCCGGTAGTCGACCTCGATGTTGTCTCCATACAAGTCGAGGTGCCGCCCCGAGTTCGCGTAGACGCAGCCTGGGAACTTGTTGCGAGGGTTGCACGCCGCGTCATCCGCGAGCATGAGGATGATGTTCGAGTCCGGAATGCCCAATCGCTTCACCGTGCGGTACCTGACAATATGCTCAGCACCTCGTCCACCGCAGCATGTACGCCTCTGCAACGTCTCGGTCGTCATCCCTCGCGCGCGACAAGTTGATTTCCTCATACGACCGGCACTGACACAGGTAAAGGACTGAGAGACTCACATTCCCAACGCATTGGACATATGCTACATCCACGACCAATCTTTAGCCCTCGTTCCCGACCGCATACACACAGCACGCACCCTGTAGTTGAACCAATACCTCGACGCGCAGACCAACACCGCCCAATTGTTCGTATGCGAGGAGCCCTGCCGTCCAAAGAACTCCGCGACAGGCTCAGCGTAGACTTGGGTGTATGCGAGCCCGAACCATAGCACCAGAAGAAGCTGGGGCAGTCTCAAGAAGTCGAGCATCCCGCGAGGCTGTCAGAGCATATAAAGCAAAGCAAAGAAAGTATCCAGAGATCCAAAGGAATAAGTTAACTGAGGTAAGAGTGTGGACTTAAAGGGTTGTCGTGGTCGTGGTCGCGGTCAGAGATGTATGCGCCGGGCCCGCGAGGCGCCGTCAGTCAAGCCTCACGAACGTCGAAGTCGCTCACGGCACGCAACGCGCAGAACATGGGTATAACTAAGGCGTACAATTGCAAGCGCAAGCTACGTAACTAGTGGCTGGAACGTATGCGGACGCTTCCCAAGCAGAGTCCACTTCCATGAACGTGTACGGAAAACATTAACATAGGTATGGGTGCGCGCAACGTGTGTGGTAGCTGCAACGATACAAGGATGCTAGTGGGCGACGTGAAGATGCTGCAGACGGTACTAGAGGAGAGAGTGAGAGTGAGTGAGACAAGAGGAACGAGACGGGAGAGGATGCGAGATGAGAGTGAATGGGACACATAGCAGCAGGATATGGATGGTAATACATGCACAATGAAGTCAAGAGTCACAGACGTCGGTTACAGTTGTTGGGGGCTGGGAGCAACGGAAGTGAGAGATGGGTTATGGAGGTGAGGAGGATCGCAGGGGAAATGCAACATGGGGGGCCGGGGACACGTCATAATTACCGGAATTCCCGCAAGAGGCTCTGCTGGAGGCTCTGCATGGGAGCTGGGAGCAACGGCACGTTAGAATTGTGTTTTTGAGAGGCGAGACGGTGTGGCAGGTGCAAGACGATGGATGGACGGGGACGTGGGTCAGCGTCAGCGGAACTCACGCAACAGGCTCGTCATGGGGAACGTTGACCGTGGTTGCCGATTCCGTGCAATTGCCATCTTCCGCTCGCCAGCAAGCTTGTTGATGGAGTTCATGAGGTCGCTCCTGCGTAGCGGCTCTGCGAAGGATATCAGTCCCGACATCCAGCGACAGCGACTCCCGCGCAGCACTCACTCGTGATGTGGTCGTCCATACCGGCCTGCAAACACCTCTCGCGGTCACCAATCACTGCACGAGACCAGTCAGTCCAAACTCGACAAGGACAGCTGCGTCGCAGATACGTACTTGCGTGTGCGGTTAGTGCGATGATAGGTGTGGGCTCCAGACCGTGGTTCTGCTCGTACGTACGAATGAGCTCGGTCGCCTCCATACCGCCCATGAACGGCATCGACACATCCATCTGTATCAGCACAAGTTAGCCCCCCCGAACCAGCGACGGCCACCGGCTCGAAGCGCAACCGCGACGAAGGCCTAAACGGTCTGGACGCACCAGAATGACATCGAACGGCCGGTTCCTCTGCACCCGTGCCTTGAAGGCGTCCACGGCAAGCTGGCCGTTCTCGGCGATCTCGACCTGGTGGCCGTACTTTTCGAGGATCTTCACCGCCAGCTTCTGGTTCACCAAGTTGTCTTCGGCGATCAGGATGTCGTACGGCACGTCGTTCTCGGCCACGACGGGCGTGACCGTGTTGGACTCTAACGCGGAGATCAACGCAGAGGCCAGGTCCTGCTCGGACACGGGCGTCGTTATCTGCGAGGAAATGCCGTTGTCCAGGCACCACTTGACTGTATACATGGGTCAACAGCATGTTCGCTATAACGATCAGCATGGTAGCACTTACGATTCAAGCGTGGACATGATTCCTACGCATGGGAGTGGCAATTGATGAGAAAACAGTTTTGAAGAGGAGGTAGACTTCACGTACTGGTGACAGCAGAACGATGGGGATATACCGCAAGTGCTCATGCTCGCGCAGGTTCTCAGTCTGTCACCGGCGCCCGTCAGTAACCCGTCCTCCACGGAACGCCACGACCAAATATAACGTACCACACTCAACGAGTCGACGATGATGGTATCGATGTGCGGGCACGTCGTCTTGTCAGCGACCTCCGCGACGGAGTGCACCACGTACGGCCTGAGGCCGAGCTCGAGCACACGCTGCACGACACCCGTGCGATCGAAGAGGGTATCCACGAAAAGGATGCTCCGCTTCTGGAACGGCTGCATCTTGGTGAGCGTCGCCTCCATCGAGAGCGGGCTGATTTGGGAGGTGATGGTGAAGAAGAACTTGGACCCGTTCGACACCTCGGACTCGACCCACATGTTACCCAACATGAGTGTGACGAGTCGCTTCGAGATGGATAACCCGAGACCGGTACCGCCGTATTCCTGGAGGCCGGACGATCGACATCAGCAAGCCAGTCTGGAATAGGAAGCCAGACAGAGGGACTTACGCGGGTCGTGGAGCCGTCGGCTTGACAGAAGGTGTCGAAGATCATCGTCAACTTGTCCTTCGCGATACCGATACCCGTATCCGACACGCAGAACTCGAGCGTGACGTGCATGTCGTCCTTGGCGAGCAGCCTGCAGCTGAGCGCGACGTGTCCCTTCCGGGAGACCTTCGACGGCGTGAACTTGATCGCGTTACCGACCAAGTTCGTGATGACCTGACGTAACCTGAGCGAGTCACCAATGAGCTGGTCAGGGATGTCGGGGTCCACGTCGTAGGTGAGGTCGAGCTGGTTCTGGGACGCCCGGACGACTAAGGTCTTGAGGATACCGAACACGGTCTGGCGAATCGAGTAGGACACTTGCTCCATCGTCATCCGACCAGCTTCGACTGTAGCACGGACGTCAGCTCGCAGCTCCCGGCGGATGAAAGGAAGACGTACTCTTCGAGATATCCAAGATATCGTCAATGATCAATAATAACGAACGGGCCAAGCTGTGGACTAAGAGCAGATTCTCGCGCTGCGACCGGTTGAGGTCGGAGTCTAACGTAAGCTCCGTCATACCGATGATACCGTTCATCGGCGTCCTACACCATGCCAACATGCTCAGCACCGTACCGACAAACGACCGAGAATCGCAAGTGACTCACCTGATCTCGTGCGACATGTTCGCCAAGAACTCGGACTTGGACCTGTTCGCCAACTCGGCCGCCTCCCTAGCAGCGGTGTTCTTCTGAATCGAATCGCGCAAGTTGGACACCATCTGGTTGATCTGCGTCTTCAACGAGTCCATTTCGCCGCTCGCCTCAACCGTGATGAACCGAGAGAAGTCGCCGTCCATAGCCGCTGCCGAGATCTGCGCGAAACCTCTCACTTGCGTCGTCAAGTTGCTCGCCATTGTGTTCACGGACATCCTGCACATACCCACAGTCGTCAGCATTGCTCTTCGTTAGGGTCCACGGCAGTGGAGAGAGAGAAATAAGGGGCAGGGGCAACATACGTGATCTCCTGCCAGATACCCTCGACGTTGCCAACCTCGGCCTGACCACCAAGCTTTCCTTCGGTACCGACCTCCCGAGCGACCTTCTTCACCTCCGCGGCGAAGATGGCCAACTGGTCAATCATGCTGTTGATAGTGTTGACGAGGTCGAGGATCTCTCCGGATACCGGCACACCCGTGACCTTCTGCGTCAAGTCTCCCTTGGCGACCGCACGCGTAGCCAGCGCGATAGTGCGCACTTGTAACGTCAACTATAGTACGACCCGTAAGTCGCGACAGCAGGGTTGGGAAAGAGAAGGAAACACGTACATTAGCAGCCATGACGTTGACATTGTCCGTCAAGTCCTTCCAGGTACCGCCAACGTTGCTGACCTGTGCCTGACCGCCCAACAGACCCTCGGTTCCGACCTCCTTCGCGACACGAGTGACCTCATCGGCGAACAGGCTCAGACTCTCTGTCATGCCGTTCACGGTCTCCTTCAAGTCCAGCATCTCTCCGCGTACGTCGACCGTGATGCGCTTCGTCAAGTCTCCGCCAGCGACGGCCTTCGTGACCTCGGCGATCGACCGCACCTGGTTCGTCAAGTTCATGGCCATCAAGTTGACGTTATCCGTCAAGCCCTATTCCCCCGATGCCGCATCAATCGCACTGTTCCTTGATCCCGGGTCGAATATATGGACGCACCTTCCACACCCCTTGGACGTCCGGGACGGAAGCTTGACCACCCATGATGCCCTCAGTTCCGACCTCCAAGGACACACGCGTGACCTCGCTCGCCAAGGTAGACAACCTGGCCACCATCTGGTTGACAGTCGTCTTCAGGTCGAGCATCTCACCCTGCACGTCAACGTTGACGGTGCGGCTCAAGTCTCCGTTCGCGACAGCCTTCGTGACCTCGGAGATCGACCGTACTTGATCCGTCAAGTTCGTAGCCATTTTCTGCAGGACGACGGTCATCAGTCTCTCAGCTACAGCGATCAAGGTGGTCGAAAGTGAATAACACGTACGTTGACATTGCGGGTCAAATCCGCCCATGTGCCCTGGACCCCCTCAACGCGAGCCTGACCACCGAGTATACCTTGGGTACCGACTTCCAACGCGACACGCGTGACCTCGGATGCGAACGCGCTCAACTGATCCACCATGGAGTTGACCGTGCGCTTCAACGTGAGCATCTCGCCCTCGACCTCAATGTCGATCTTCTGCGTCAAGTCACCGCGAGCGACAGCGGTCGTGACCTTGGCTATGGACCGCACTTGATCCGTCAAGCTTGAACACATTCGATTTACCTATTCGTCCCCGACGTCAAAGACGAACGCCTCATCAGTCCAAATCAAAATCGGCGATAGACGGGCAGACGACTTACGTTACGCGTCAACTCTAGCCATACTCCCTCAACGTCCGGTACGTGTGCCTGTCCACCCAATTGTCCTTTAGAACCGACCTCCATGGTTACTCTTGTTACTTCTGCCGCTAACGCTCTAAGCCGGACCACCATGCCATTGACGGTATTCTTGAGTTCCAGTATTTCGCCGCGAGCGTCGACTTCGATTTGTTTGGACAAATCTCCCAATGCGACAGCCTTGGTGACCTTTGCTATAGACCGTACCTGGTTCGTCAAGTTCGCAGCCAATTTGTTGACAACGCCCGTGAGCTCGCGCCATGTGCCTTCAACGTCCAGAACGAGTGCCTGACCGCCCAATTTGCTGCGTCGAATGTCAGTCATCGGCTCGTAGACATGACGTCGAGCACAAAGTGTGGAGGTAGGAAAGACTCACCCTTCCGTGCCGACTTCCTGAGATACGCGAGTAACTTCCTTTGCGAATTGACCGAGTTTGTCCACCTGTTACCGGGAAGGTCAGCGTGGGCGCTCCGACAAGCGAGAGTCAATCAAACACACCATAGCGTTGATGACGTCCTTGAGCTGGATCATGACCACGCCCTGAACGGGCACCGTAATCTTCTGCGACAAGTCTCCACGAGCGACTGCGTTGCAAACGCGCGCGACATCCTGAACCTGGGTCTTTAACAGTTTGAGCTCGTCGACCGCGCTCATGCCGGACTCGAACGCCGCCGCGGCAAGAGGGCCTGGTGGGACAACGAGGGGGGAAGAGACGTCGCCAGTTGACATGTTGACAATCTTGGAGATGGTGACCGTATCCGTGATGATTCTGCCGCAACCGGGGCACGACACATGGTCGGCCTGAACCGAGGGAGGAGCTGAAGAGATGCTAGGGTTGTTCGTGATACCGGCAGAGCGACGGATCTTGTCCAGGGGGTTCACAACGCCGTCGAGGTTGATGGTCATACCGTTGGGGGTGCGTCCTACGCCGTGACCGTTCGGCGCGGGGTTGGGGGTGGAGTCGCTGCTGCTGCTGCTGTCGTCGCTGGTACTGTCAGACATCTCAACGTCCTTGAGTGACTCGTCGAGGGTGCCCGGTATGCTCTCGACGGAGCTCGTGGGGGTGAAAAAGGGAGACACTGACGATGAACAGTTGGCAAAAGAGCTGGAATCCGCGAAAGTGGTGTCGCTGAGTGACGAACCGGAGGAGGACATAGGAGGGCTGTCGCCGACGCTCCGTCGCTTCTTGGACTCTGGGCCACAATTCTCTGCGGCACGAATGGAGTTCAGAGCCTCTTCTGCTGTCCACATGCGGCGTGCCATTGCAGCAAGGGAGCGGTGGATGGTCTCGATCTGCCAATCGGTCGGGCCGTCATATTTGGGGATGGGCGTCGGGAGGGAGGGACCGAGCTCGTAGACGGACAAGAGAGCGACGAGATGGGTAAAAAAGGGATGCTGGGAGTGTTGTGGGACGGACGCCATCGTCGCTGGGACCGGGGCGACGACTGGCAAAGGTTCGGGGGCGTCGAGCGCGACGGCGGGGAGGGAAAGAGCGACGTCCAACACCGGGCCACACATCCTACATATTCTCAGCAGACCGTGAGAGTCTTGAGTGACTTACTGCGGATAAGTAATTTCTAGGGTCTTATTATCGGCGCTCAATAAAGGTAAGTACACAGTCCATTGATTGCTCTTATAAGCTACAGGCCCTTACTTACGGTCCTCCTCCACGACATGTGCTCAGAGTGTTCCTGCACATCTGGACCTTGCTGACTTCGCTAGAGCTCAAGTCTAGGTCAGTAGATATCTGGACTGACCGAGGCCGTCAGAAGCGAGAATAGGACTAATAGAGTTCGAGGGCACACGCTCGTGTACCTAGGCCTCTTCTTTTGTGTTTTTAAACACCGGTCGTGCTCGTCTCCTCCCCTGCTACAGCACGACCAACGGTGAAATCGTAAGTACACCTGTATGCGAAGATCCGACTGACCTCTGCATCTTTAATAGTCTACATAATCGCGCGCACGCTGGCCGCACCTTCGGCGCATGTCCTGTGGCGCAGTTCCCTCGTGCCTCGTTAACGAGCGGCGACTCGAACGTCTCAATCTCTACTCATTCCGGACGGATGGATTGTCCTTGGTGATCAGGGGAACCTGCAACATACTGCGATCCTGGACCTTCCTGGACTCCGGACACCGCCGTAGGATGCCCCAAGCCCGGCATTGGTATCGGCTTCATCGCTTGCCAAGTTTCCGAGCCGACGGCCACAGTTTTACCTCCAAAAGAAACTCCACAGACAAGTGCGCCGTGCGGTGCCTCGTTGACCGGGAAACGTCCCCATGACGGTATGCCCTCCACTCAAGTGTGACCCCCTGGTTGCGTACATACGAAGCTGACAAGTTGAGAACCTTCCGAGCCAGTCATCGAATTACCTTGCGTCTCGTACAGTCAGTACGGGATGAGCTTAGCTAGTACTGTACTCGACGACCATTGGCGACTCGGACACAAGCCAATCAAGAACTGCGCCGTCCGGAACTTCTTCCTGCAGGCTGCAACAGGCTTTTGTCACAGTGCAACATCCTAAAGCCTGTTCGATGCGATGGCAGTGCTCGAGAATCAACGGCGCCGGCATGCAGCGGCATGCAGATGCACGTCGTGCACGCCGCACAGTGCATCGCCAGCAGCGTCCACGGCCACCCTGAGGCACCCGGAACATAGGACCGTCTTCCGGACGCCGACGCTCTGTTCAACATTCCGTCTTCGCCGAGCGGCAGGTTGCGGACTGCTTCCACCTTGCAGCGTCCAAACACCGGTAATCTTTCGCTTCTCATGATCAGTGCACCGCGTGAAACCGCTAAAACATGACCGTCGGAATTGCGGGAGAAGACTACATTTCGGAACGCATTATGATGGTATCGTGCGGAGGGTAGGATATCGGTAGTAACGTCAGAATATGTATGACCTTACATACTGCGGAGGGAACATGATATACGAGCCAAGGTGACGTACTCTACAGCAACTCTACAGTACGATCAAGCATTCAAGACGCGCGCTTCCAGGCTTTGCTCCCGACTTCCACAATGCACCGACTATATGCGGCTCCTCGACGACGACTCACCACTTCGCGACGCACCTACTGGCATAACTTCAGTCACAAGTCAGTGCTCAAGGTTGGACCAGCTCGGATCATAGGTATGTCGTCCGGAACTGACGCTTTCCGAGTCGGATAGTACTTACTAGGGTCCTCGACCAACGACGGAAGACGATTGTCGAGAGGTGACACTCCCCCGGAGATGAGAGCTGCAGAGGTGCGTGCTCCTTGGGTTCTGTTCAGTGTTTTGTAGTGCAAGTCTGATGGCGGATTCCTTTGAAGATCGACGGCTTATGCACGTTCTCTCGCTGGGCAGGCGTGATGGGGATGGGACCTCCCCGGTGAGCCGTGACGCCTGACTTCTCCTCCGTCAAGACTTGCCAACAATCGTTATGGTTTCTACAGGTGGCTTGCGTGTGCGGACAACACACCTTCAAATCCGTGCGCGTTACTCACTCGCTTACTTGAATGATCACTGCGCTGACGCTCTCCCCAGATTTCTATTGCTTCCTCTCCGCCACACCCGGGACTTGCAAGTTCTCGGCCCTGATGGCGAGCGGTGTCCTCATCTCTCGCGCAAGAATCCCCACTCACAATGTCCACCGAGAGCGTAGAACTCGATGCGATGTGTATCACTCGCCGAGTCGATTACATTGACCTGGCTAAGTTCCTTTGGCCGCGGCGTCGAGGCTGGCAAGACAGGCATGCGGGGGACTCGCTCTAGGTTGAGAGCTGCTGGCGGGCAGCGGGTAAGTCGTACGATTCTCCCTTTTGTCATGAACAACCGGTCTTTTTCATACTTACTCTGGCTTGAATGCGACAAGTGGTGTAGGCTTTTGTAGCAACGAGAGCTCCAGGCCGCAGATTCTCCCTCAAACATGAGATATCCATAATACCGTGCGTTTCGGGCCATAACCTTGTCGCAATGTCATTGGACCATTGCTGTGACTTTCTCATTCCGATCGCATTACTAGTATTGTCAGAACGTTGTCATGTTCTACTCATTCTCACCCTATACTGACAGGTCATACTTTGGGCGTTTCACGCGGTGGGTGCCGTAAGTATTGCAACCTGATCATGAGCCCTGTCGCCCGCAAGGAAGTAAGGCACCAGGTCAGATGTGAGTATGTACCGCCCACACTGGTGGCGGCGATCGTCCAATCGTGATTGGTGGATGCTCTACCATGGTATCGACGCGCCGAGGAATCAGGATCATATCCTGGTACACCTATACTGTACCAACTATCTGGCACGTTTGTGAATAATCGTGGAGGTGC
The DNA here is from genome assembly GCA_001792895.1 of Lentinus brumalis. Lineage (NCBI taxonomy): Eukaryota > Fungi > Basidiomycota > Agaricomycetes > Polyporales > Polyporaceae > Lentinus > Lentinus brumalis. Next base: position 432,543 of record MARA01000029.1, on the reverse strand, counting down.
TCACTGCCTCGCGCTCAGTTCATCCACGTAACCATCCTCGAGCCATTCATCCGAGACTCGTGTCGCGGCTCCGGCTACTTACAAGTTCGACAACCGCGTGGCTGCAATTGTTGTGTAACGCAATCGCTCACGTACAGCGAAAATTTCCTGGACATCCAATATCCATACACCGCCGGATGCACGATAGCGCAGCACGACGAGGACATGTGCACATACTTCCGAGTGGCGCTGTCGCACAGCAGACGATACGGACCGTCGATTATGCAGCCGAACGACACGTCATCCCGTCCGGACTGGAGGATCCCGTACGTACGTATCGTATAGCAACTAACCACAGGGCCCGCCTCCGCAGTCCGAAGGCCTCCGAGCGACGAGTTCGGCGAACAACGTACAAGCGTTGCGGATGATTCCGATCAGCTCTGCAACCTCCCAGTCGCCCTAACCATGTATGTACATACTCACCTCCCAATGCATGATTTTGCTCTCACTGTCATGCTCGCATCTCTGCAGGCACTACACACTGTCCGGGGTCTCTCCCCTGATCGGGCCGCCGTCCGACCATCCGAATCGAACGCAGGCTGAAGCTACTTATGTACAAGTCACCTGGCTGGGCGCAAGGAACCGCGAACACAGGAAGCTGAGCCACGATGCAGATAGCCACCCCTTATTTTCCGGCGACGGCCTATCGGAGCCTTCTCGAGAACGGGATGGTCGGCCACGCGTTTTTAGCGTTCGGAAGAGACGGAAAGTCCGGTGGCAAACGCGGCGGAGGACGAGGATCAGCGGAGGGTGGCTAGTGACTGGGCAGGTTGGTTCCGAATCCGAGGCCTCGAAATGCGCTCCGGTGACACGCTGCGCTGAGGCGTGCACGGCGAGAGCGACAGCGAAGACCCGCAGGCATCTCGTGCCAGTCCACATGCGTCCCGGGCACGCTGGTTCATCTGGGATTTCGGGATGAGCAGAGCTGGGAGATCGACGTGCTCCGTCCAGTGCCGAACTCGCGCAGTCGCAGATCGGGTGCCGAGAGTCGGAGCTCGGAGTGGACGAGCACGCCGCGAAGCTTCGTCAATAGGAAACGATTTCGGGGTTCCCAGACATGCGGCGGGCGGATACTTAGCCCGGTGACCAGGTACCGTGCTGGCGGCTTGGAGTGCGGCGACTACATTCGCCACGTACCTACCTGATCTCGCTCGAAGTAGTACTCGTACAGCTCCATCCTTGGCAATGATACTACTCACCTGAGTCTGCCACGACGTGGCATGTTCGATGGTTATGGGCGTGGCTGTCTCGCTGTCTTATCCAGGGTGGCTAGCCCGAGTCCACGGCGGTGATTCTGCCGTCACGATGATGTCATCGCTGTGGCCTCGTCGATTAATGGCGTTGAATCCTTAGACGATGCTCTGCCGGAGTAGCAGCAAGGTCTGACGGTTTCCAGGACTAGCCACGCAAATCATTCCGTGTCACCGTACCTCTGCGGGGAAACATACTCGGCTTCAGTCAGGTGAACCTAGTAACCATGGACAATTTGACCTACCAATGCGTCGCCGTGCATGGTGGGATGGGAGAACAATTCTCGCAGGGACGGATGTGGCGAATATGGCTCACGGGTTGAGCTGAGCAGCGTTCGACTGGATCAAGGAGGCAATCCACCTGGCGTAGATCGGGAATGTCGTAGGATGGCGACCTGGAATGAAGCCAGGACCTCCCGCGGTGTCTGTATGTGTGACCCAGGGTCAGCAGCACAGTCTGCCGACTAGGAATTCTCAATAACATGCCTGTTCAGAGTCAGTACGCTGCCGAGAGTAGTGACGAAGAGACGCGCTGGTCAGAGCCTTGTCACGGACGAAAAGAGGTAATGGCATAGTCGCATTGAGAACGTGTGGCTCGAGGATCTCCGCGGACCGCGGCCATCAGGAATTGACACTGACAGGTGCAAACAATGCCAGCATGCGCACATGAACCACACCTCCATCTGCCCAAAACATGAGCCAACGGAGAATGGGAGTATAGGTCCACGTACGATGATGTAGACGGGCACGGTCAGTCGTCAAGACTTTAAGGCGAACCGAGAACTCATGCAGACAGCCCCGCGTTCAAGTTATCAGCTTGAGCCTGTTGCGCTGACCCGATGAAGGTGGTACGTATGCTGCAATGGGTTCGTTTGCACCAAAGATGCGCGTACCTAACTATATGACAGGTGTACCCCGTCCACTTCGCGCCTACTAGCTCCACGGCCATCTTCGCCCCACAACAGCTTCGGCCCAGACGACGGCAGTCCAACGGCAATGCTTCGAGAACGTCGGTCGGCGTCCCGAGGGTACAATCTGTGCGGTGAGCTCCACTCCTCGCCACGATCCGAGTTATGTTCAGGCGGCATGTCAGCAGGACAAGGCCTGTCGGGGTTCTTCGGCGGACTTGACGCGCGGTCGCCCTCTGGGTAGCTCGGACGAGAGGGAGGTGAGGAAGGAGGGAATTTATTGGAACATCACCTTCTCTGAAGTGGGCTTGCTATGCAGCCATCGGCCGTTGGCGCGGAGCTCGCAGCTGAGACCTGGCGCGGCTGCCAGATGGCGACTCGGCGGAGGCCATGCCTCGCTGTCTTGCATCATGCGCAGGACAAAACTGGGTCTTAAACACGTAGCCATTGCCGACGGCCGTCCGATGTGCTTGAAGACTCCGCAAAGGCCATTCCTGCTACGTCTCTCCGTTGCACGACGCTCACCCCGCGGACGCCCTATGTTCGCCGAAGCAAATGAGTTACTCACCGTGTCATGTTCGGCATCGCGAACACGGTCGCTCAGAAGCACCTGCGGACCGTGCGACAGGATCTTCCTACACGCTCACGGCATCCCAACCTTCGCAGACGCCACCATGGCATGATGCATTGGCGTCGTTCGAAGCGGGGGCGGAATCGCTCCCCTCACCACACCGCCCTTCTACTGGCAGCGACGCTGGCAACGCGTAGCTCTTGGAGACGACTCGCTTGGGCATATGGCGTGCTTCACATGGAGCAGAAGCCTACGAAGAAAGGTGTGTGAGCAACTTGGACGGTCTTCGGCACGAAAGCGCGATGCTGACCCACCTCTGCGATGTCCGCACTGTCTTCAGAACTACCCCGACGTCTACAGGGTGCGCAGATTGCGCCTTCTAGGAGCCAGAAGTCAAGCACAGAGAGGGCGTGCCGAGCAGATGAGGGCGAGATGAATTCAAGGCAGTCGTGTTCAAGACCGAACTGGACCCGACCAACGTCCACGACGGCGCTCGCGCGTAGCAGCGCCTATCGCACGCTCCAACACCCGCGGCTGACTTATCGTGAAGAATGGAGCGCACCAGGAGCGAACGGTCCGGGAAGACAAGAACAGGGGATGAGACTTCAGGGTTTAGCGAAATTTATGAGGGGCGCCAGCGGACAAAAAGACTCGACTTCACGTCTGGGTTTGGACTTCGAGTTTGGAGTTCGGCAACTGAACTGATCCTCAAAGTTGAACTTGGCACGTGAGCGGTTCAAGTTCAGTTTGTGATTTCGTTTTCGCGCCGGCGTCTCTACTTCCGCTTTGGGTTTCGCTCGCGCCTCCTCGAATTCTCGACTCCGCACCGCGACTTCGCCCTGTACGACACGGTCACTATGCTGCGCGGCTGATCGAAGCCTCCGGAACGTGCCGCCGCTAAATCCGCGACGCCTCGCAGCGCGCCCAACAGCCGAAGCAGCGCACATTCGCTGTCCGGTGTCCGCGGCAGCGACTCGGGCCCTCGGACCTGCGGAGGCGGCCGGTGTAGCTCTGTGCTTCAGCAATAAGGCTCCGAACAGGAGTGAGATTGGATACGACGCAGGTTTCAGGGCTAGCCAGAGCTGTACGAGTTGGTAGAACATGAGGACAGGAAGGTGCACATCGTGTACCCTCCGCTGTTTACTGGCACTGTAGTACTTAGATGGTGACTTGTACTACTGACTTCTGTCATTTCCGCTCGTCCTAAGGCCTGAGGCTCGGAATTATGGCACATATAATGATGTGCAAGACATGTCAGTAATGCAGAATATGTCACACATGCGCTGTGCGTCCGGCAATGACTGTATGAATTGACTATGATTATTCGCCCATGCATCAGGACCCAGGTAGACCCACAGCAACTTGAACCGTCAGTGAAGCTCCCAAAAACACGTCGCACATCCCCATGAATGACAGGCTTGGGGAACATTATTCCGCCGCTCTATGTGTGTCTTCCACGCTTGAGTTGCAACCTCCTAAGTACCCGGCTTCCCGGAACACGCCGCTGAGCTTGCCCTTGGCTCTCATGTGCACGCATGTGTGCTCCTGTGGCTCCAAGGCACACGTATGTTTGCTCCGGTGCGCCTATCAGGAGAGTAAGAAACTGTGAGGAACCTCGCCAACCTCCACCCCTACTTAAGTAGTAGCCCGGACTCCGAGCCCCCATGTCACAAACTGTCTGCCGCACGCCATGTACCTCTGATATCTGGAGATGAGCAGGCGGCTGTACTACGAAGTGCTACTCATGCGCTATATGTACAACCTCTAGCCACCCATCTGGCAATATATACCGTTCAACCACCCTCGAGCGCGACATTGACCTATTCACCGGTCCTGCCAGTGGCCGCAACTGACAACAAAGTGCAGCTGCTTGCTCAGCTTGACGAGACTGTGAAATGTCAGCCCGCCGCGCGTGTTCTACATGTTTATCTCGAAGCCCTCCTGCTCACCTTCATGACGACGCCTGCGGTGTCCTTCCTGTACCCGCCAGAGATGCGGGTCCGTGCATCCGCAACCGGATCTGATTTCGCGAATGTAGGCGACGGCGCGCAAGGAGGCAAAGCAGGAGTGCATGAGCGTACCGGCCTCTTGAGATTTTGTCTGTTGATTCCGGGCTGCAGATCTGCTGTCAGCGCGTGGTACGGTCAGTCAAAAAGTGATGACATACCGATATGCTTGCAACAAGCACTCAATAAGCCGTGTTCTGAACATGGCTGTATGCAATATGGCAGGAGAGATGTGCCGTCGAGAGACGGCCAATTAGCTTGCTGTCCTCCGAAGAGAGGTGCTGAGTCGTTATCGGTTACGCTGTACATCACAAATTTCTTGGCCTATGAGCAGAACAAGGCTACGAGTAAAGGGAGGGAATGTCAGTACTGATAGCCATGCCAGTGGATCGTGTGGGGTGCACCGTGCTGAACTTACTGTCCTCGAATCCCAGCAGCTTAGAAGTAAGCCTGATTCAACTAGACTGCATCTGCTATTAACTCCTTCTCGGGACCTCCTCGTCCGAGCGCAAGGCTTTGATGCCCGCTTTTGACACGGCGTCCAGGAACTTGCTGCTCCCGACATCGGACAGTAAGGAGGCAGCTCAGTTCCTGCATGTGGACCTGTGAGGCGTCGCGGATTTAGCGGCGGCACGTTCCGGAGGCTTCGATCAGCCGCGCAGCATAGTGACCGTGTCGTACAGGGCGAAGTCGCGGTGCGGAGTCGAGGATTCGAGGAGGCGCGAGCGAAACCCAAAGCGGAAGTAGAGACGCCGGCGCGAAAACGAAATCACAAACTGAACTTGAACCGCTCACGTGCCAAGTTCAACTTTGAGGATCAGTTCAATTGCCGAACTCCAAACTCGAAGTCCAAACCCAGACCTGAAGTCGAGTCTTTTTGTCCGCTGGCGCCCCTCATAGAAATTCTCCGGCGGCGAGCGTCATCGTGAAAATTGCGCCGAAGACGAAGATAACCTCCTCAGGATGCTGTAGCGAAGTCGCGCTGCGTCGGCGAGGCGGTGGTATGTGATATGAACGGCGCGGACTGCGGGATTGCTTGTTCGGGGAGGAGGCGGGGGATTGCTGATCGACCGCAGCCACGATTCGGGTCGGTGGCGGGATGATCTGGATTGGGACTGACGTCAATGTTCGGCCATTGCTCTCGGCGACGAGCTCCAACGGAATGCGCTCGGCAAATTTGCACTTCCTCGTCCGCTGGACCGCTGGCGAAGCGACTGGCTAATTCGTTCCGAAGTCGAAGTGCGCACACCCGGGAGGATGCACGGTGCATCCATCATATACCTCCCAACCTGCTTGCCCACTCTCCTCTCGTCCAATCGCGTCTCCTCACAGCTGGCAGTGTCTGCCGCTTGCGCACAATCACGGCCACGGTCGACGTCCCGTCTAGACCCCAAATCTCCATCGACATAGCGATTATCGCCTTTGTACGTCTGGGCGAATCACGAATCACCCGCGAGTATATCTCTTCGACGGTGAGTCCACGCACCGCTCTGCCAGTGTCTCCCCACCCGCTGCCAGTGCCTGCTCAGGCAGCAGGCTCTCCGACTGTCGCTGATGCCACCTCCTTCTCATGTTCCCTCGATAGCGAGCATCCTGGCTGCGGCGACCCCGACCCCTCCTTCCTCAAGTCCCTCGCCCCCAACAGCACATGACAAACCGATGGAGCCCTCATCGAGCATGAACAGCACGAACTCGGAGCCCGCGCCCGCCGACACTCGTCCTCCGGGAGGCACCCGTCGCTCTGGTCAGAAGACGCCGCGGAGGGTGCAGTGGCAATTCGACGAGCCGAGTGAAGCTATCTCGCCGTCACCGCGAGCGTTGGATGAGCATGGTCTGGACGTGCGTGGCCTCTTTGTCCCGTCTTCGACACGATTGCTCACCCCGTTCACACCCTCCGCTAGCCCGAAGCCTTCCAAACGCTCACACACGCTCTTGAGCGACATCGCTCTTCGTCCCTGGACCAAGACCCAAGCATTCCCCTTGTTATAACAGCCCCGACCGCTGTCTCCCCTGTGCAGTCTCTCCCCCCTTCCCCCGAGATCTCCCCCATGCACGAGGTTCCCGGTGAGGTCTTTATCGACAGGCACGAGACGGCCGGCCTTCCGGGACGCGACGTCGAGAAGTACGCGCAGGAACAGGCCGAGAAGGTGATGCGCGCCCACAAGTACAACTTCCTCAGGCTGAACACCAAGCACCGCCGCGCGCCCTCGCAATCCAAGGCCGAGCCACAGGCGGGCGACTCGCAGTCCGCGAAGAAAGGCAAGAACATGTTCAGCAGCTTCTTCAGGGAATTCACCTCCGGCGGCGATGTGAGAAGAGCGCGGAAGTCCGCACGGAGAACAAGGACCGGCGGCCGACCGGCGTCCTGGGCACGCTCCTGTCCATCTACGAGCCCACGTCCGCCATGCAGTCCGGCGCGACGACCCCTGCGCGCTCGTCCTTCGACGAGTCTCGCCCGACCTCGCCTTACAGTGGCTCGCTGTCGGCCTCGTCGTCGGCGGCCATGATGCCTCCCCCACCCGTTCCGCATCACGCCAAGCCGGGCAACGTCTACCATCCGGGAGCGACTGACACGTCTTCGACATCGCTCCGTCCGCCCAACCACCCATGGACGCGCGCGCCCATGTTCGGAGACAGTCGCCCTCCAAAGTCGAAGAGCGGCGCCGGGGTGTTCGGGCCCCTCATCGCTGGTACAGGCAGCATTGCAGGTGTTGGTGCTCCGCCGGCTGTGACGGTCGCCCCAGACCTGAAGCGGCCGGGGTATCATCTCTCGAGGTATGTACTACATTAGCGTGTGCGGGTGTTCGGCACTCTGAACCCCATTGCTCAGGTATTCTCTGGAGAGCAACATGCCGAAAGCGAAGGCAAGAGAGAAGTCGCTCTCCCGTCCGCAGAGCTCGTACTTCTCCTCGCGTCCTACGTCGCCATTCGTGACGCAGCCGCCGTCACCGAGCGAGGAGACGATTTCCCCGCAGTCTCCTGCGTCCGTTCCCGTTACACCCGCTGCGACCCCTGCGCAGCCCATGAGGGTACGCCGCGGCTGGACCGGGTCCGTGACCAGCCTGCCAAAGCTCGACCTCAAGCGTTGGAGCAGTGCGGCCACGCCCAGCACGGCGGCGACGGAGGCCGGGACCGGGACCGCGTCCGCGTGCGTGTACGTACTACGTAGCTGCGACCGTGAATATATCTCGTGCCGCAGGACCGGCGGGCCGTGCACACCGCGCAGACTGCCAGAGAAACAAACGGTGAGTTATGCAGTCCAGGGGGAGTAGTCTCGACAGAGGGTGTTCTCCTGGAGGGTGTGCTGCTGCGCTGGGGAGGGCACATAGGCTGCGTAGACACCTCCCAGGAGAACGTTTTTCTGTGCTGTTCCGACCCCGTATGTCTGTTTTCCGCCGCCGGTCGCTGCTGCCTCTTCTCGCTATTCGCCTGGGAAGACATCTTGTATCTCGGATCTCGCATGAGGTGGGCGGGAAGCGGTGCTATTCAGGGACTGTGGCTAGTACATGTGCACTACGGTCTCTCAATCTACGGCTCGCCCTTCCCCTTCCAGAACTCCTCCCGTGCACTCTGCACTCCCAGCGGCCGTGCTACAGCGAACAGGACAGTCAGTTCCCCGGAAATCGAAGCACTGCAGCGCGAACACTCACCGAACTGTCCTCTGCAAACTCGAGATCGTCCGGGGCTCGAGGGCGTCGATTGGAGCAGCTGCGGCGTCGCGCCTTGCGCGTTCAGGTTCAGCGAAGCCGGGAACTCGACCCACGCTGCTCAGATCCGCCGCAAGACGTCGAGTGGACGGCACAGAGACGAGCGCAGCCGCACATTCCGCCAGGCAATGCGCCGCCCGCGTTCGCAGCTGCCGGGATCGCTAGCGTCCGCCTCTCGCTGCCAGGAACCGTCCGTCCCACCGCGCAGCTCGCCTCTGCCAGCAGAACGTCCAGCCCGGCCGAGCGGAGACGAGAAGGCGGCGGAATCTACCGTGAAGCGTCGTGAGTAGTCCCGGAGCACTGCGCAAACACATACGTACCTGGGCTCTCTGCAGACAGCGAAATACGCCTGTCCGCCACGCTTCTGCAAATCTGCCACATCGACAGTCAGCGTCAGAACGGCAGAGATACAACAACCCTTGTGCCAGGACGTACCGCGGCGTTCGACGTGCACAGCACTCCCTTCCGGGCGGCCAGAAGCTCCGGGACGTTCGCGCTTGAGTGCAACGCCGAGAAGGCCTACGCAAACGAGCTGGAAAGTCATGATCAGCCTCAGACATGTATGTACAGCAAAGCCAAATAAATACCAATTCGTCCCCTTCTGGAACGGCCGACAAGTGCGCAGATCGGGCGAGTGCGTACGCTGAAGCTGCCACCAAAGCAGCAGGTATGATGAGTCAGTTCGAAGTACCGATCAAGCTTCGTTGTACTCACCGGGGCAGTCCTCCGAGCCGCTGCGCTTCTGCACTCAATCCCTGCGTAGTCCCATCGAACCCGTCACTTGCAGTCAACGTACCGAGGCTTGAGTATGCCTGGAACACTGCAACCGTGGTCAGCGCAGCCAGAAACGCGCAAACAGTGCGGAAGTACTTGCCATAGTGAGTCGGCACGCAGAGAGCCCAAGAACGCCGCTGACGATCGAGGGCGTGGCAAGGTAGGCAGCGTGGGCGTGTTCAGACGAGCAATAGACCTGTGAGCAGACGATCAGCCTTGAATCATAGATGCAGGGATAGTTTTCAAGTTGAAGTGCTCACCTGCAGGTGCCGCGGCGCGCTCACCGTGACCGCGCCGGCGATCAAGAGGTTGGTGGGCTGATTCTGGTTTGGGTAGCTGCCAGCACTCACAGTCAGCTCTTCGATTGAGATAGAGAGGACGGTGTACTCACATGCCGTCGCGGAGGGGAAGCAAGAGCTGGCGAGACGCGTTCCGCACACTTGGGAACTGGGCGCCCCGAAGACACGGATCGAGATCTGGATCCTCGCATCCGCCCAGCGAGCTCGCTTCTCTCTCTCGTTCCACCATCACGCCGCTCTCCTCGTCGGCTTCAAACCCTCCGACTATCCGCGCTAGCCACAAACGAGCCAGCCTCAAGGCGTACAAGCAAGGTACGTTCTTGCTTTTAAGGAGACCGTTGTCCGCGACACCGGTTGCGGCTGCTGTTAGTCTTCAGAAGCGAAGCCTCGGGAGCTATTCGAGGTCAGAGATGCTTCTCACGCCAGAAGAAGCGTACGTACCATGTCGTTTGTGTCCTGCGAGTGCTCACCATCTGCAGGCGGCGCGGCGATTCATGTCGGAGGGTTCGCGAGCGCGACGGTGTGTTGTGATATCTGTTCACCCTGCCGGAAAGGTCAGTCAGGCTGCGAACGTTCCACGTGGTGCGAAGACCTACTTACTGCGAATCGCCGACTCTTCATGCGCTCGCTCTTGTTAACCTCCTCTCTGCGATGCAGGCTGCACTTGGGGTTTGCGTCTAGAAGGTAAGCGTCAGCCTATGCCGGCAAATGCAGACGTACACGCTCAGAAGAGGCGGAGCTCTCGTTCTCGTGCGCCGCTAGACGTTCCAAGCAAATAGAAAAGTCGTACGTACCGTGCATGACTTGCTGTGGGCCGCTAGGCCGCGTCGTCGCGTCGTGCTCTTGTACAAGGTATCGTTGGCTGCTCGCGAATTCTTGGATGCTGATCGACACACTGAGCCTTCTATACATTGCTCGCTGCCCTAAGACACGACGTACCTGTTCGACAGCTGCCTCCTCGCTCACTCTGGGCTTGTACCGACGTCTGGTCAGATTATTTGCTGTGGAAAATAGCGTGAGTGCCCAGAAACAGATCTCGGAGACCTCTGACGGTATACCTGGGCTGCTCGCCGTCTGTCTACGCGTTTCTGGCCGCACATGCGCAGGTGGACATATCTGCACGGCCTCCGAAGCTGTTCCAGACGCGTCAGGGCGACCATTTGTGAGAACGCGCGTCGATATTATCGCGAATACTTACCTGAACATTCCAGGACGACGCGGTAGTCACGTAGTCGCGTTGCTGTTGCATGTATCCGGTGGGATGGTGTGCTCGAGAGGTACTGACGGACGAGAGGGACATAATCATGGCGGGGACGCGGTTTCGAGGTCAAGGCGTGGCTGGGTTTGCCATGGGAGGAGGGAAGGGACCTGGGAGTGCTTGGTTACTCGGGCGAGCGGATGACTCCGCGAGGACAGGCAGTGCCTGGATACGCCGCGTTTCGGCCGGCCGCAGGAAGTCTGAGCGGGGCGCCATGCGCTGGGAACGTCGTGTACTTCGGGTCCAGACTTCTGGACCATGTTCCACTCGGGGTCTTCGTTAGTGCATCCTCTCTGCCTCCTGTCGAGCAGTAGTACTATCTGAATACATATCATCGCTGTACTCAGCTCAGTTGCTGTCTCTCATATGATGCATTCCAGGCCGTAGATGAGCAGGGGACTTGCTCAGGGACTGCGGCTCTGACCATTACTACGTAATGTCCCTATCATGTTCAGGAAGCGTGCGGACTTAGCGGGCCAGGTACAGCCTGGAAAATTGCGTGAGCTTCGAATGATCAATGATTTGAAATGCTCCAGCAAATACGGCCTTGAGTTATGCCGTCCTACCTCACTCCGAAGCTAATGCTGCAAGCCGTGCAGTATCTGTCAGCATACTGCTCTATCATCTGGCGTAAATGGCGAGAGTCTGCATGTCTGACTCGCTGAGGGGACAGAGGGAGCTGCATGCAATGTCAATTTCGAAGCGGGGAAGAGTGGACCCTGGCAACAGTGAACACGAGGAGCCATCACCGAGAGAACCGTCCATGAGAAGTCCCTAACCCTGAGCCTCATGTCGTAGATTACTCAGAGTCACTTCAGCTGCCGCGCACCTTGCTGGAGAGACTTCAACAGTTCTATGCTTTTACTGAAGGGCACAGGATGTGCTCAGATAAATGTCAGAGGGATTTCCAGGATGACTACTGGGATGAGAGCGGTCTGTCTCGAGGCACCGGCGGAAATACCAAAAGAAGCCGCAGCAGAGATGTATATTTAGCAGCGGAGGAAGCTTCCAGACGAATAGGGAAATCGGCGCGAGGGAGGCGGGGAATCTGCTGCTACCGCCGCCAACGCGGACTCGAGTCATTTACGCAGCGGTATCTCCTCGAACTAAGTTGCAAGAGAGACCAAGACGATGCTTACCCATCTACTAGAGCAGGACAAAGCGAGAGAACATTGTTTGAAGTCTGCTTGAAGTAGAGGTCCTAGTTCAAGCTTGTTCATTCTGACAGTCAGTATCAAGACTTCTCTCAAGCAAGCCCAATAGCATAGACCCCAGTCAAGCAGCCTCTGACATACGGGTGAGCTCCTGAGCGAGTCTTATGCAGGAGAAGTCGTGGCGGCGAGCGGAGACAGCAGGACGGAACCCGGGTGGCCGGACGCGCTTGATTTCGCCGAAAATGGTAGTCTAAGCGCTCTTGGACACGCACCTCCTCCGACATCGCTACCGCCCGCTCTTCAGTCCGCCGACCGCCTCCTATCACGCGTCAATAGAGCTCAGAAGGTAAGTGATTTTGCCATAGATGCAGAGCACATCTGATGAAAGAGGTAACTGATAGGATTTATTGACAAACTCGAAGTATTCACAGAGAGCTAGGTCTTCGGGAACTCGATCGCGGTATCACCTCGATCTCTGCGCTCGTACTACCCAGTAACCCGCCACTTACAGCCCCTATCAGCTAACCTTAGACGCCTGACGGTGCACTGGCTACATGCAGGCTCCGAGAAAGGGGCCAATATTGCAGCAAATACCCGGAAATGCACGTATTCGAGCACCCCGTCCTCCTGCCTCCGTCCGCCGCCGGTACGACAAAAACTACAGCCGTAATTGACACATCAAGGGTCTGGCGTCTACGTTACGTTACTACGCGGCGTTCTCGTTTACGCGGTCTTCTCGCTCTAATGGAATGCCCTCGTCTGTCTGGTCCGTCTGTCTATCTGGGAACCCCGTCGCCCTCGCCACGCTGGTCTCTGCTTTATACCCCGAGCTCGTGAGAACTAGCGCAGTCAACAGAAACAAGGTTCGTCCGCTCGTGACTCGGTGCTGCTGGGGGGTATAAGTACCCCGTCCTGTTGACCATGTCTCGCGCGTCCCCTCCCTCCGTCCCCATACGTCCGTCCCCCCTTCCGTCCCTTCCCTTCGCATACTTGCAGTAAACCACTGTCTATACCTTACTGTTACTTGATATTACGCTACTTACTCGTCTTCTGTCTTTTGTATACGTATCCTTGTCCCTTCGGTCTGCCTCTCCCAGCTTGTTCTCTTCCACTTCTACCCTTCGCGCTGCCATGTCATATCACTTCACGCTCTGATGTCTGCTCCTTCCCTCTTCGACGGCGTGTCCCACTGGTTGCTCGTACATACATCTGCTTAGGCCGACTTACGTTTCGGTTTGCAGTGTGCTTGTCCATCCCTTCCCTGCTCGACGACGGCCGTCAGCTCGAGCGCGATCTCCCATATTCGCGCAGGTACGTCATGTCGTCTCTATGCGTTCGCGACACTCATGCTGACTCTTCCAAAGCTTCTCTCGCCGCCGTACCGGAACATGTGGCCACCTCGGATTCGAAGGCTCGGCACGCATGAAGCTTCGCAGGAGAGGTATGTATTCGATTCATCCGTCGCTCCTCTCTGAGAATGAGTACTGACACAGACTACACGACAGAGTCTTCTCCATGGCAAGTCTGTCTCTTAGGTGCGTGTCGCGCCCAGTGCTACGCATCTCCCTGCTGACTGTCCGTTTGTCAGTGCGCCATCCGACCTCACATCGGCGAGCTCTTGCGCAGTCTGCGGACGCAATATCTCATCGACTTGATCGCGGCATGCGCCTGCCTCGCCACGAAGCCTCTCAAGGACTCGCTCAGAAGGTACGAGCACTTCATACGTCTTTCTCAGCCGCTCTGGTCTGGTGCTCACTCCTCTTCATGTGTAGTCAGGTCTCGTCTCGCCCCCGTCTCCCAGGTCACGCTCGCACAACAACTACGACATGCAGCTTGAGGGTACGTGCGCCCAGCCTTCCCTTATCGAATGACGCTGACCTTCGTCCATCAGGTCTCACATCGGCGAGCTCGTGCACAGTCTGCGGACGCAATATCTCATCGACTTGAAGTCACACGCTCCCGTCGAGCTCGAAGTCTCCAGGACTCGCTCAGAAGGTACGAGCACTGCGCACCTCCATCTCAGCCTCGTTGGTCTGACACTCCTAACAGCTTCACAGACCGAACGTCAAGGCGAGCGAGCTCGACGAGCTCCTCTCGCACGCACGGGCAGACGGCCGATTGGTCAAGTCGCCATGCGTCTCGAACTAGAGTCCGAGTCCGACGCGCTCTCGGCTTCGTCGCTCTGGACCACTTCGACGGACGGTGAGTACTCCCTTCTCTCTACTCACCCGGAGACACGCGCACTCACACATCTTCTCGCTCCACAGTAACGGCGACCCGGGGAGGTCACCGATATGAGACAGATGGCATGCGGCCGCCCTCGCGTATCGAATACCGCCAGCATGCGAGCAACCTCGGGCGCACGAGGCAACTTGTCGTCCACGTTTCTGCTGACAGGCCGAGAAGGAGGCGATTCAGGCGAAGGTTCGCACCGGCTCGACACTACAGATGCGAAGAAGCACAACATGCAGACTCCGGTCTGGCGGCGCACGTCGATTCGAGCTGCGTCGCACAAGAGACAGGCGAGTATCTTCGAGTCTGCGAGTTTGCGTGGCACCCGAGCTGACTAGACACAATCAGCTCAGCAGACGATTGACTCGAAATGCAGCCCGCGACCGTCGCAGACTTGCGGCAGGTAAGCGGGTACGAGGCGGGAGATCTGACACATACTTACATGCTATGAACTCGTCCAGGAGCACTCGGGTCGGAGGCATAGCGCAATCTGGACGCACTGGCATGGTAAGCACGACTTCAAGCACTCGTTCTGATCTCGCACTGACTCACAAACGTTCACGCTCAGAGCACTGGATTACGAGCGAAAACAGATAACTACACAAGTGAGCAGGTCCTCTCAGTGTGAGATACAGTGTGATACTGACTACGCGTCGGCTTGACCTCACAAGTCTATCTAGCCCGTCGGGCACGTTTCCGGCTCTCGCACGCCTGACACGGATGCGCGTCGCATAGATATATTGAAGTGGGCGGTAGCTAGCGTACTTACATCGTAGTATAGTCTCGTGAGGCGGCGGACGGTCGTGGCCAGCACGAGCACGGTCCCGGGATCGCCCTGCCTGCGCCCGACGCGACTGGACGCGGCGCGAGTCTTCTGGGCCGTGTGCGTGTCTCGTTTGCGAGAGCCCGGCCGGGCTGTGTCTGGCACGTCGCACGTCCTGGCCGTGGGTCTGCAGAGAGACGCGGTCAGAGGGGTCAGGGTATAGGTGGCGCGAACTCACCAGCCGTAGCCGGCGCCGCATGTACACGCCACGGACGTTCACGGCTGAAAAGCAAGGAGTCAGTAGACGCGAACGTGCGAGCAGCGCACCCGACACGCGCCGCCCGGGCTTGGCGCGTCGGTGAGGAAAGAGCTTGAGGCTCTCGACTTGCTACACCAAGGCGGGCCGTATTCTGGGGGCGCATAGCGTGGACATCGAGGGCCGAGGCGGTCGCGAGGAATCGATGTACGCGTCTTCGGACGCGTTCGACGCGTCTTGACAGGTGCGGACGCGGATCTGAGGGAGTCGAGGGGAAACGCACTTGGGGCGTGTTGCTTCTTCGGGAAAGAGCGCGTCGGACCGGACGCGGCCGGTGGCGGGCGTATCTGGATTGGGGCTGACGTCAATGTTCGGCCATTGCTCTCGGCGACGAGCTCCAACGGAATGTGCTCGGCAAATTTGCACTTCCTCGTCCGCTGGACCGCTGGCGAAGCGACTGGCTAATTCGTTCCGAGGTCAAGTGCGCACACCCGGGAGGATGCACGGTGCATCCATCACATACCTCCCAACCTGCTTGCCCTCTCCTCTCGTCCAATCGCGTCTCCTCACAGCTGGCAGTGTCTGCCGCTTGCGCACAATCACGGCCACGGTCGACGTCCCGTCTAGACCCCAAATCTCCATCGACATAGCGATTATCGCCTTTGTACGTCTGGGCGAATCACGAATCACCCGCGAGTATATCTCTTCGACGGTGAGTCCACGCACCGCTCTGCCAGTGTCTCCCCACCCGCTGCCAGTGCCTGCTCAGGCAGCAGGCTCTCCGACTGTCGCTGATGCCACCTCCTTCCCATGTCCCCTCGATAGCGAGCATCCTGGCTGCGGCGACCCCGACCCCTCCTTCCTCAAGTCCCTCGCCCCCAACAGCACATGACAAACCGATGGAGCCCTCATCGAGCATGAACAGCACGAACTCGGAGCCCGCGCCCGCCGACACTCGTCCTCCGGGAGGCACCCGTCGCTCTGGTCAGAAGACGCCGCGGAGGGTGCAGTGGCAATTCGACGAGCCGAGTGAAGCTATCTCGCCGTCACCGCGAGCGTTGGATGAGCATGGTCTGGACGTGCGTGGCCTCTTTGTCCCGTCTTCGACACGATTGCTCACCCCGTTCACACCACTCCGCTAGCCCGAAGCCTTCCAAACGCTCACACACGCTCTTGAGCGACATCGCTCTTCGTCCCTGGACCAAGACCCAAGCATTCCCCTTGTTATAACAGCCCCGACCGCTGTCTCCCCTGTGCAGTCTCTCCCCCCTTCCCCCGAGATCTCCCCCATGCACGAGGTTCCCGGGAGGTCTTTATCGACAGGCACGAGACGGCCGGCCTTCCGGGACGCGACGTCGAGAAGTACGCGCAGGAACAGGCCGAGAAGGTGATGCGCGCCCACAAGTACAACTTCCTCAGGCTGAACACCAAGCACCGCCGCGCGCCCTCGCAATCCAAGGCCGAGCCACAGGCGGGCGACTCGCAGTCCGCGAAGAAAGGCAAGAACGTGTTCAGCAGCTTCTTCAGGGAGTTCTCCTCCGGCGGCGATGTCGAGAAGAGCGCGGAAGTCCGCACGGAGAACAAGGACCGGCGGCCGACCGGCGTCCTGGGCACGCTCCTGTCCATCTACGAGCCCACGTCCGCCATGCAGTCCGGCGCGACGACCCCTGCGCGCTCGTCCTTCGACGAGTCTCGCCCGACCTCGCCTTACAGCGGCTCGCTGTCGGCCTCGTCGTCGGCGGCCATGATGCCTCCCCCACCCGTTCCGCATCACGCCAAGCCGGGCAACGTCTACCATCCGGGAGCGACTGACACGTCTTCGACATCGCTTCGTCCGCCCAACCACCCATGGACGCGTGCGCCCATGTTCGGAGACAGTCGCCCTCCAAAGTCAAAGAGCGGCGCCGGGGTGTTCGGGCCCCTCATCGCTGGTACAGGCAGCATTGCAGGTGTTGGTGCTCCGCCGGCTGTGACGGTCGCCCCAGACCTGAAGCGGCCGGGGTATCATCTCTCGAGGTATGTACTACATTAGCGTGTGCGGGTGTTCGGCACTCTGAACCCCATTGCTCAGGTATTCTCTGGAGAGCAACATGCCGAAAGCGAAGGCAAGAGAGAAGTCGCTCTCCCGTCCGCAGAGCTCGTACTTCTCCTCGCGTCCTACGTCGCCATTCGTGACGCAGCCGCCGTCACCGAGCGAGGAGACGATTTCCCCGCAGTCTCCTGCGTCCGTTCCCGTTACACCCGCTGCGACCCCTGCGCAGCCCATGAGGGTACGCCGCGGCTGGACCGGGTCCGTGACCAGCCTGCCAAAGCTCGACCTCAAGCGTTGGAGCAGTGCGGCCACGCCCAGCACGGCGGCGACGGAGGCCGGGACCGGGACCGCGTCCGCGTGCGTGTACGTACTACGTAGCTGCGACCGTGAATATATCTCGTGCCGCAGGACCGGCGGGCCGTGCACACCGCGCAGACTGCCAGAGAAACAAACGGTGAGTTATGCAGTCCAGGGGGAGTAGTCTCGACAGAGGGTGTTCTCCTGGAGGGTGTGCTGCTGCGCTGGGGAGGGCACATAGGCTGCGTAGACACCTCCCAGGAGAACGTTTTTCTGTGCTGTTCCGACCCCGTATGTCTGTTTTCCGCCGCCGGTCGCTGCTGCCTCTTCTCGCTATTCGCCTGGGAAGACATCTTGTATCTCGGATCTCGCATGAGGTGGGCGGGAAGCGGTGCTATTCAGGGACTGTGGCTAGTACATGTGCACTACGGTCTCTCAATCTACGGCTCGCCCTTCCCCTTCCAGAACTCCTCCCGTGCACTCTGCACTCCCAGCGGCCGTGCTACAGCGAACAGGACAGTCAGTTCCCCGGAAATCGAAGCACTGCAGCGCGAACACTCACCGAACTGTCCTCTGCAAACTCGAGATCGTCCGGGGCTCGAGGGCGTCGATTGGAGCAGCTGCGGCGTCGCGCCTTGCGCGTTCAGGTTCAGCGAAGCCGGGAACTCGACCCACGCTGCTCAGATCCGCCGCAAGACGTCGAGTGGACGGCACAGAGACGAGCGCAGCCGCACATTCCGCCAGGCAATGCGCCGCCCGCGTTCGCAGCTGCCGGGATCGCTAGCGTCCGCCTCTCGCTGCCAGGAACCGTCCGTCCCACCGCGCAGCTCGCCTCTGCCAGCAGAACGTCCAGCCCGGCCGAGCGGAGACGAGAAGGCGGCGGAATCTACCGTGAAGCGTCGTGAGTAGTCCCGGAGCACTGCGCAAACACATACGTACCTGGGCTCTCTGCAGACAGCGAAATACGCCTGTCCGCCACGCTTCTGCAAATCTGCCACATCGACAGTCAGCGTCAGAACGGCAGAGATACAACAACCCTTGTGCCAGGACGTACCGCGGCGTTCGACGTGCACAGCACTCCCTTCCGGGCGGCCAGAAGCTCCGGGACGTTCGCGCTTGAGTGCAACGCCGAGAAGGCCTACGCAAACGAGCTGGAAAGTCATGATCAGCCTCAGACATGTATGTACAGCAAAGCCAAATAAATACCAATTCGTCCCCTTCTGGAACGGCCGACAAGTGCGCAGATCGGGCGAGTGCGTACGCTGAAGCTGCCACCAAAGCAGCAGGTATGATGAGTCAGTTCGAAGTACCGATCAAGCTTCGTTGTACTCACCGGGGCAGTCCTCCGAGCCGCTGCGCTTCTGCACTCAATCCCTGCGTAGTCCCATCGAACCCGTCACTTGCAGTCAACGTACCGAGGCTTGAGTATGCCTGGAACACTGCAACCGTGGTCAGCGCAGCCAGAAACGCGCAAACAGTGCGGAAGTACTTGCCATAGTGAGTCGGCACGCAGAGAGCCCAAGAACGCCGCTGACGATCGAGGGCGTGGCAAGGTAGGCAGCGTGGGCGTGTTCAGACGAGCAATAGACCTGTGAGCAGACGATCAGCCTTGAATCATAGATGCAGGGATAGTTTTCAAGTTGAAGTGCTCACCTGCAGGTGCCGCGGCGCGCTCACCGTGACCGCGCCGGCGATCAAGAGGTTGGTGGGCTGATTCTGGTTTGGGTAGCTGCCAGCACTCACAGTCAGCTCTTCGATTGAGATAGAGAGGACGGTGTACTCACATGCCGTCGCGGAGGGGAAGCAAGAGCTGGCGAGACGCGTTCCGCACACTTGGGAACTGGGCGCCCCGAAGACACGGATCGAGATCTGGATCCTCGCATCCGCCCAGCGAGCTCGCTTCTCTCTCTCGTTCCACCATCACGCCGCTCTCCTCGTCGGCTTCAAACCCTCCGACTATCCGCGCTAGCCACAAACGAGCCAGCCTCAAGGCGTACAAGCAAGGTACGTTCTTGCTTTTAAGGAGACCGTTGTCCGCGACACCGGTTGCGGCTGCTGTTAGTCTTCAGAAGCGAAGCCTCGGGAGCTATTCGAGGTCAGAGATGCTTCTCACGCCAGAAGAAGCGTACGTACCATGTCGTTTGTGTCCTGCGAGTGCTCACCATCTGCAGGCGGCGCGGCGATTCATGTCGGAGGGTTCGCGAGCGCGACGGTGTGTTGTGATATCTGTTCACCCTGCCGGAAAGGTCAGTCAGGCTGCGAACGTTCCACGTGGTGCGAAGACCTACTTACTGCGAATCGCCGACTCTTCATGCGCTCGCTCTTGTTAACCTCCTCTCTGCGATGCAGGCTGCACTTGGGGTTTGCGTCTAGAAGGTAAGCGTCAGCCTATGCCGGCAAATGCAGACGTACACGCTCAGAAGAGGCGGAGCTCTCGTTCTCGTGCGCCGCTAGACGTTCCAAGCAAATAGAAAAGTCGTACGTACCGTGCATGACTTGCTGTGGGCCGCTAGGCCGCGTCGTCGCGTCGTGCTCTTGTACAAGGTATCGTTGGCTGCTCGCGAATTCTTGGATGCTGATCGACACACTGAGCCTTCTATACATTGCTCGCTGCCCTAAGACACGACGTACCTGTTCGACAGCTGCCTCCTCGCTCACTCTGGGCTTGTACCGACGTCTGGTCAGATTATTTGCTGTGGAAAATAGCGTGAGTGCCCAGAAACAGATCTCGGAGACCTCTGACGGTATACCTGGGCTGCTCGCCGTCTGTCTACGCGTTTCTGGCCGCACATGCGCAGGTGGACATATCTGCACGGCCTCCGAAGCTGTTCCAGACGCGTCAGGGCGACCATTTGTGAGAACGCGCGTCGATATTATCGCGAATACTTACCTGAACATTCCAGGACGACGCGGTAGTCACGTAGTCGCGTTGCTGTTGCATGTATCCGGTGGGATGGTGTGCTCGAGAGGTACTGACGGACGAGAGGGACATAATCATGGCGGGGACGCGGTTTCGAGGTCAAGGCGTGGCTGGGTTTGCCATGGGAGGAGGGAAGGGACCTGGGAGTGCTTGGTTACTCGGGCGAGCGGATGACTCCGCGAGGACAGGCAGTGCCTGGATACGCCGCGTTTCGGCCGGCCGCAGGAAGTCTGAGCGGGGCGCCATGCGCTGGGAACGTCGTGTACTTCGGGTCCAGACTTCTGGACCATGTTCCACTCGGGGTCTTCGTTAGTGCATCCTCTCTGCCTCCTGTCGAGCAGTAGTACTATCTGAATACATATCATCGCTGTACTCAGCTCAGTTGCTGTCTCTCATATGATGCATTCCAGGCCGTAGATGAGCAGGGGACTTGCTCAGGGACTGCGGCTCTGACCATTACTACGTAATGTCCCTATCATGTTCAGGAAGCGTGCGGACTTAGCGGGCCAGGTACAGCCTGGAAAATTGCGTGAGCTTCGAATGATCAATGATTTGAAATGCTCCAGCAAATACGGCCTTGAGTTATGCCGTCCTACCTCACTCCGAAGCTAATGCTGCAAGCCGTGCAGTATCTGTCAGCATACTGCTCTATCATCTGGCGTAAATGGCGAGAGTCTGCATGTCTGACTCGCTGAGGGGACAGAGGGAGCTGCATGCAATGTCAATTTCGAAGCGGGGAAGAGTGGACCCTGGCAACAGTGAACACGAGGAGCCATCACCGAGAGAACCGTCCATGAGAAGTCCCTAACCCTGAGCCTCATGTCGTAGATTACTCAGAGTCACTTCAGCTGCCGCGCACCTTGCTGGAGAGACTTCAACAGTTCTATGCTTTTACTGAAGGGCACAGGATGTGCTCAGATAAATGTCAGAGGGATTTCCAGGATGACTACTGGGATGAGAGCGGTCTGTCTCGAGGCACCGGCGGAAATACCAAAAGAAGCCGCAGCAGAGATGTATATTTAGCAGCGGAGGAAGCTTCCAGACGAATAGGGAAATCGGCGCGAGGGAGGCGGGGAATCTGCTGCTACCGCCGCCAACGCGGACTCGAGTCATTTACGCAGCGGTATCTCCTCGAACTAAGTTGCAAGAGAGACCAAGACGATGCTTACCCATCTACTAGAGCAGGACAAAGCGAGAGAACATTGTTTGAAGTCTGCTTGAAGTAGAGGTCCTAGTTCAAGCTTGTTCATTCTGACAGTCAGTATCAAGACTTCTCTCAAGCAAGCCCAATAGCATAGACCCCAGTCAAGCAGCCTCTGACATACGGGTGAGCTCCTGAGCGAGTCTTATGCAGGAGAAGTCGTGGCGGCGAGCGGAGACAGCAGGACGGAACCCGGGTGGCCGGACGCGCTTGATTTCGCCGAAAATGGTAGTCTAAGCGCTCTTGGACACGCACCTCCTCCGACATCGCTACCGCCCGCTCTTCAGTCCGCCGACCGCCTCCTATCACGCGTCAATAGAGCTCAGAAGGTAAGTGATTTTGCCATAGATGCAGAGCACATCTGATGAAAGAGGTAACTGATAGGATTTATTGACAAACTCGAAGTATTCACAGAGAGCTAGGTCTTCGGGAACTCGATCGCGGTATCACCTCGATCTCTGCGCTCGTACTACCCAGTAACCCGCCACTTACAGCCCCTATCAGCTAACCTTAGACGCCTGACGGTGCACTGGCTACATGCAGGCTCCGAGAAAGGGGCCAATATTGCAGCAAATACCCGGAAATGCACGTATTCGAGCACCCCGTCCTCCTGCCTCCGTCCGCCGCCGGTACGACAAAAACTACAGCCGTAATTGACACATCAAGGGTCTGGCGTCTACGTTACGTTACTACGCGGCGTTCTCGTTTACGCGGTCTTCTCGCTCTAATGGAATGCCCTCGTCTGTCTGGTCCGTCTGTCTATCTGGGAACCCCGTCGCCCTCGCCACGCTGGTCTCTGCTTTATACCCCGAGCTCGTGAGAACTAGCGCAGTCAACAGAAACAAGGTTCGTCCGCTCGTGACTCGGTGCTGCTGGGGGGTATAAGTACCCCGTCCTGTTGACCATGTCTCGCGCGTCCCCTCCCTCCGTCCCCATACGTCCGTCCCCCCTTCCGTCCCTTCCCTTCGCATACTTGCAGTAAACCACTGTCTATACCTTACTGTTACTTGATATTACGCTACTTACTCGTCTTCTGTCTTTTGTATACGTATCCTTGTCCCTTCGGTCTGCCTCTCCCAGCTTGTTCTCTTCCACTTCTACCCTTCGCGCTGCCATGTCATATCACTTCACGCTCTGATGTCTGCTCCTTCCCTCTTCGACGGCGTGTCCCACTGGTTGCTCGTACATACATCTGCTTAGGCCGACTTACGTTTCGGTTTGCAGTGTGCTTGTCCATCCCTTCCCTGCTCGACGACGGCC
Organism: Lentinus brumalis; assembly: GCA_001792895.1. Taxonomy (NCBI): domain Eukaryota; kingdom Fungi; phylum Basidiomycota; class Agaricomycetes; order Polyporales; family Polyporaceae; genus Lentinus; species Lentinus brumalis. Next base: position 409,616 of record MARA01000029.1, on the reverse strand, counting down.
GTCAGCTCGAGCGCGATCTCCCATATTCGCGCAGGTACGTCATGTCGTCTCTATGCGTTCGCGACACTCATGCTGACTCTTCCAAAGCTTCTCTCGCCGCCGTACCGGAACATGTGGCCACCTCGGATTCGAAGGCTCGGCACGCATGAAGCTTCGCAGGAGAGGTATGTATTCGATTCATCCGTCGCTCCTCTCTGAGAATGAGTACTGACACAGACTACACGACAGAGTCTTCTCCATGGCAAGTCTGTCTCTTAGGTGCGTGTCGCGCCCAGTGCTACGCATCTCCCTGCTGACTGTCCGTTTGTCAGTGCGCCATCCGACCTCACATCGGCGAGCTCTTGCGCAGTCTGCGGACGCAATATCTCATCGACTTGATCGCGGCATGCGCCTGCCTCGCCACGAAGCCTCTCAAGGACTCGCTCAGAAGGTACGAGCACTTCATACGTCTTTCTCAGCCGCTCTGGTCTGGTGCTCACTCCTCTTCATGTGTAGTCAGGTCTCGTCTCGCCCCCGTCTCCCAGGTCACGCTCGCACAACAACTACGACATGCAGCTTGAGGGTACGTGCGCCCAGCCTTCCCTTATCGAATGACGCTGACCTTCGTCCATCAGGTCTCACATCGGCGAGCTCGTGCACAGTCTGCGGACGCAATATCTCATCGACTTGAAGTCACACGCTCCCGTCGAGCTCGAAGTCTCCAGGACTCGCTCAGAAGGTACGAGCACTGCGCACCTCCATCTCAGCCTCGTTGGTCTGACACTCCTAACAGCTTCACAGACCGAACGTCAAGGCGAGCGAGCTCGACGAGCTCCTCTCGCACGCACGGGCAGACGGCCGATTGGTCAAGTCGCCATGCGTCTCGAACTAGAGTCCGAGTCCGACGCGCTCTCGGCTTCGTCGCTCTGGACCACTTCGACGGACGGTGAGTACTCCCTTCTCTCTACTCACCCGGAGACACGCGCACTCACACATCTTCTCGCTCCACAGTAACGGCGACCCGGGGAGGTCACCGATATGAGACAGATGGCATGCGGCCGCCCTCGCGTATCGAATACCGCCAGCATGCGAGCAACCTCGGGCGCACGAGGCAACTTGTCGTCCACGTTTCTGCTGACAGGCCGAGAAGGAGGCGATTCAGGCGAAGGTTCGCACCGGCTCGACACTACAGATGCGAAGAAGCACAACATGCAGACTCCGGTCTGGCGGCGCACGTCGATTCGAGCTGCGTCGCACAAGAGACAGGCGAGTATCTTCGAGTCTGCGAGTTTGCGTGGCACCCGAGCTGACTAGACACAATCAGCTCAGCAGACGATTGACTCGAAATGCAGCCCGCGACCTCGCAGACTTGCGGCAGGTAAGCGGGTACGAGGCGGGAGATCTGACACATACTTACATGCTATGAACTCGTCCAGGAGCACTGGGTCGGAGGCATAGCGCAATCTGGACGCACTGGCATGGTAAGCACGACTTCAAGCACTCGTTCTGATCTCGCACTGACTCACAAACGTTCACGCTCAGAGCCTGGATTACGAGCGAAAACAGATAACTACACAAGTAAGCAGGTCCTCTCAGTGTGAGATACAGTGTGATACTACTACGCGTCGGCTTGACCTCACAAGTCTATCTAGCCCGTCGGGCACGTTTCCGGCTCTCGCACGCCTGACACGGATGCGCGTCGCATAGATATATTGAAGTGGGCGGTAGCTAGCGTACTTACATCGTAGTATAGTCTCGTGAGGCGGCGGACGGTCGTGGCCAGCACCGTCCTCCCGGACCTCGCAAGCTCGGTCCCGGGATCGCCCGCCTGCGCCCGACGCGACTGGACGCGGCGCGAGTCTTCTGGGCCGTGTGCGTGTCTCGTTTGCGAGAGCCCGGCCGGGCTGTGTCTGGCGCGCCGTGGGTCTGCAGAGAGACGCGGTCAGAGGGGTCAGGGTATAGGTGGCGCGAACTCACCAGCCGTAGCCGGCGCCGCATGTACACGCCACGGACGTTCACGGCTGAAAGCAAGGAGTCAGTAGACGCGAACGTGCGAGCAGCGCACCCGACACGCGCCGCCCGGGCTTGGCGCGTCGGTGAGGAAAGAGCTTGAGGCTCTCGACTTGCTACACCAAGGCGGGCCGTATTCTGGGGGCGCATAGCGTGGACATCGGGGCCGAGGCGGTCGCGAGGAATCGATGTACGCGTCTTCGCACGCGTTCGACGCGTCTTGACAGTGCGGGTGGAGAGGGACGCGGATCTGAGGGAGTCGAGGGGAAACGCACTTGGGGCGTGTTGCGCGTCGACGGGTTGCTTCTTCGGGAAAGGCGCGTCGGACCGGACGCGGCCGGTGGCGGGCGTATCTGGATTGGGGCTGACGTCAATGTTCGGCCATTGCTCTCGGCGACGAGCTCCAACGGAATGCGCTCGGCAAATTTGCAGATCCTCGTCCGCTGGACCGCTGGCGAAGCGACTGGCTAATTCGTTCCGAGGTCAAGTGCGCACACCCGGGAGGATGCACGGTGCATCCATCACATACCTCCCAACCTGCTTGCCCACTCTCCTCTCGTCCAATCGCGTCTCCTCACAGCTGGCAGTGTCTGTCGCTTGCGCACAATCACGGCCACGGTCGACGTCCCGTCTAGACCCCAAATCTCCATCGACATAGCGATTATCGCCTTTGTACGTCTGGGCGAATCACGAATCACCCGCGAGTACAGTCGACACCCTCATAACCCATACCGATCGGGAGGAGCCAAAATCTATGGGTTATCGGAGAGTATGGAGTAGTAGGGAGAAGCGCCTGCCAAGCGCCCACATATATTCACGGTAAGGCCATTTGGCGCCGGTCATGGACAGTTGTCAGTGACTTATCCGCCCGGCGAAACCATCAGAAAGCTCCGCCCTTTACTAGTTTTCACCTCGAGTAACCATCGGGTAACACCCAGTAGGGTTACCGTGGCCGAAACCTGCCAGATTAGGCCTCGGTAAATGTGTTTAGTAAGCAAATCTATGGGTTATGACCCCTCAAAAAGCTATGGGTTATGGGCTATCAGGGAGTTATGGGCTATCCTCACTGTCCCGACTTGGGAAGGGCCAAAATCTATGGGCTATTAGGGGTTATGGGTTATCAGACGGTATGGGTTATGAGGGTTTCGACTGTATATCTCTTCGACGGTGAGTCCACGCACCGCTCTGCCAGTGTCTCCCCACCCGCTGCCAGTGCCTGCTCAGGCAGCAGGCTCTCCGACTGTCGCTGATGCCACCTCCTTCTCATGTTCCCTCGATAGCGAGCATCCTGGCTGCGGCGACCCCGACCCCTCCTTCCTCAAGTCCCTCGCCCCCAACAGCACATGACAAACCGATGGAGCCCTCATCGAGCATGAACAGCACGAACTCGGAGCCCGCGCCCGCCGACACTCGTCCTCCGGGAGGCACCCGTCGCTCTGGTCAGAAGACGCCGCGGAGGGTGCAGTGGCAATTCGACGAGCCGAGTGAAGCTCTCTCGCCGTCACCGCGAGCGTTGGATGAGCATGGTCTGGACGTGCGTGGCCTCTTTGTCCCGTCTTCGACACGATTGCTCACCCCGTTCACACCACTCCGCTAGCCCGAAGCCTTCCAAACGCTCACGCACGCTCTTGAGCGACATCGCTCTTCGTCCCTGGACCAAGACCCAAGCATTCCCCTTGTTATAACAGCCCCGACCGCTGTCTCCCCTGTGCAGTCTCTCCCCCCTTCCCCCGAGATCTCCCCCATGCACGAGGTTCCCGGTGAGGTCTTTATCGACAGGCACGAGACGGCCGGCCTTCCGGGACGCGACGTCGAGAAGTACGCGCAGGAGCAGGCCGAGAAGGTGATGCGCGCCCACAAGTACAACTTCCTCAGGCTGAACACCAAGCACCGCCGCGCGCCCTCGCAATCCAAGGCCGAGCCACAGGCGGGCGACTCGCAGTCCGCGAAGAAAGGCAAGAACATGTTCAGCAGCTTCTTCAGGGAGTTCACCTCCGGCGGCGATGTCGAGAAGAGCGCGGAAGTCCGCACGGAGAACAAGGACCGGCGGCCGACCGGCGTCCTGGGCACGCTCCTGTCTATCTACGAGCCCACGTCCGCCATGCAGTCCGGCGCGACGACTCCTGCGCGCTCGTCCTTCGACGAGTCTCGCCCGACCTCTCCTTACAGTGGCTCGCTGTCGGCCTCGTCGTCGGCGGCCATGATGCCTCCCCACCCGTTCCGCATCACGCCAAGCCGGGCAACGTCTACCATCCGGGAGCGACTGACACGTCTTCGACATCGCTCCGTCCGCCCAACCACCCATGGACGCGTGCGCCCATGTTCGGAGACAGTCGCCCTCCAAAGTCGAAGAGCGGCGCCGGGGTGTTCGGGCCCCTCATCGCTGGTACAGGCAGCATCGCAGGTGTTGGTGCTCCGCCGGCTGTGACGGTCGCCCCAGACCTGAAGCGGCCGGGGTATCATCTCTCGAGGTATGTACTACATTCGCGTTTGCGGGTGTTCGGCACTCTGAACCCCATTGCTCAGGTATTCACTGGAGAGCAACATGCCGAAAGCGAAGGCAAGAGAGAAGTCGCTCTCCCGTCCGCAGAGCTCGTACTTCTCCTCGCGTCCTACGTCGCCCTTCGTGACGCAGCCTCCGTCACCGAGCGAGGAGACGATTTCCCCGCAGTCTCCTGCGTCCGTTCCCGTTACACCCGCTGCTACCCCTGCGCAGCCCATGAGGGTACGGCGCGGTTGGACCGGGTCCGTGACCAGCCTGCCGAAGCTCGACCTCAAGCGTTGGAGCAGTGCGGCCACGCCCAGCACGATGCCCAGTACGCCTGCGACGGAGATCGGAACCGACGAGTACGAGAGCGGGATGGACGAGAAGAAGAAGGAGAAGCGGAGGAAGCGCAAGAAGGCTGAGATATGGGTAAGCTCTATCGGCTGTGGTCTCCGTGCGAATGAGGGCTTACATGAATTCAGATCACGCGTCATGTCGCGGAGATCGTCTGTCGGCAAGAGTTCATTCTGAAGTTCACGCGCGCGATGATGATGTTCGGAGGCCCGTCGCACCGGCTTATATCGCAGATCCAGGCGACGGCGAAGGTACTCGACCTTGAGCTTTCCTGCATGTACCTGCCGGACGTCACGATCATCTCGTTCGAGGACCAGTCGACCAGCACGAGCAACATCAAGTTTATCCGTCAAGGTAGCGCGCTCGATATCGGAAAGCTGCAGGAGGCGCACAAGCTGCACTGGAAGGTGCGAAATGTGTTGTAGTGTTGCTCCGTCGTCGCTGAGCTTTGTTGTCTCTTTGTAGGTCATTCATGACGAAATTTCCGTCAAGGACGCATCGGTTGAGCTCGACGAACTAATGCGCCGCAAGCCGTACTACAACAACTGGTACCTTGTCTTTTTCGGCGGAGCATGCTCGGCGTCCATCTGCAGCGTCAGTTTCAACGGCTCGTTTATCGACTCGCTGATGTCGTTCCCACTCGGCTGTCTCCTGATTCTAATCCAACTTTTCGCTTCCCGTAACGAACTTTACTCCAACGTCTTCGAGTATGTCTTTTCACCGTCCCCGAGTCTGTACTGTTCTGACAGAGTTGATTCAGGATCACGGTTGCTACGATTTTCAGTTTTATTGCTGCCGCTTTGTCTTCCGCCTCCTTCTTTTGCTACTCCGCTATCGCCTCGGCCTCCGTCGTGCTCATTCTCCCGGTAAGCGGCCTTTCGTCTGACTACTCGCTGATTCGCTGCTCACCGGCTTGCGCCGCGCAGGGTTTCATAGTCCTCATGGGAAGCCTGGAGCTGTCGTCTCGCAACATCGTGTCCGGCGCCGTGCGCGTGTGCTTCTCGTGCATCTACTCACTTTTCCTCGGGTTCGGTCTCGCCATCGGCGCCACGGCATACTCCAAGCTCACGAACCGCAGCCTGGCGGGCTCTGACGACCTGTCGTGCGGCCTCAGTCACGATCCCAACGGCCCCTGGTGGCAGCGGACCCCGCCGCTCTGGTGGGGTGAGTGAAACCGTTTTGTCAGCCGTGAACCCTCGCACTGATGTGTTGGGGTTAGCTTTCCTCACGGTACCTGCCTACTCTCTCTTCCTGAGTCTCCGCAACCACGCCCCTTGGCGGCGGCGAGAACTGGTGAGTAGATCGTGCCCCTGCCATACTCCAGTTGCAGAAGTTGATGACTTTCAATACAGTACCTCCTCGTAGCCATCTCGTGCATCGGTTGGGTCACCAACCACTTCACGGGCACCCGCTTCAGGAACCAGAGCGACATCTCGGCCGCTGTGGGTGCACTCGCGGTCGGCTTTATCGCCAACATGTATGGACGCTTCTTCAACGGGAATGCGTTCGTCGTCATGGTGTGTCCTCCTGCGCTTTCTCGTGTTCCCAGTAGTGTCTCACATGCACAACCGACAGATCACTGGCATCCTCTTCCAGCTGCCGTCGGGACTCGCGAACGGGGGCCTCTTCACGTTCGTCTCGCAGACAGAGTCGGGCTCGTCGACCAACGAGTCCTACCTCTCTGGCTTCCAGACCGCGCTCCAGCTCATTTCCGTCTCTATCGGGCTCACCGTCGGTCTGGGCATTTCGCTCGTGCTCGTCCATCCCATCCCGTCCAGGCGGCGTGCCGCGGGCTTGTTTTCGCTGTGATCGGCGTGCCCTGGCGGCTCCCCGCGGACTTGCATAACATTTCGGTTATCCTCTTCAGTTCGGGCAGTGTGGGCGGCGTGCGCACCACCACGGCCGCTCAAAATATCGCTTCGCGTCCACTCCTTAATCTTCTCACATCTCCCCCTCTCAAACAATCTCTGATATACAGGCTTCACAGCGATCTCTGCCTCCCTCCCTCCCTCACCTGTTTTCTTTCTCATGGTCGCCATTCACGACTCCTATTTCTCATCTGTACGAAAGTCTCCGTTCCCTGCCTCCCACATCGTCTACATAGAGATCCTGCAATACCTCTAGAGATTCACGTTCTCGCATCCCCGTCCCCGTTCCCATCCCATGTACAAAAAGTGGTTCTCCCACGCTCTGTCTTCTCGTGCATACCTACGTAGATGCCGCTTTTCCAGGACTGCTGGAGTGTATCATACATACCACATACTCACGTTTATCGTTATTGGACGTTACTTACCTTCGCCCATTCTTTGTGTACAAAATGAACATCTTTGGCCTGTTTACCCGGTGACCGCTCTATTCACACGGCAAGTGTTAGGCTCTAGTCTGGTGGCCCCCGGGTCAAGAGGACAAGCCGCCAAATGGCCTTAGCCGCGGCCCGTACTCCAGACCGACCCCACTCTCATCACGAGAAAGATTTGGCGGCTTGTCCATCTCTTGACCTACTCTGAACCCGGTTGCCAAACGAGCCCTTTGAATTGGCGGGGGCGCGAGAGCGAACACAAGATAAACGCGTTTGGCCGTGTGCAAACGCGTGAGTTACATGCGACGCGTACATACGACGCGTTGTGGTGCTGCCAAGCGAGGCCTTTGATTTTTCGGGGGAGCGAGGGCGAACACAAGATAAGTAGACGCGTTTGGCCGTGTGCAAACGCGTGAAGTACATGCGACGCGTACATGCGACGCGTCGCGGGGCTGCCTAAGAAAGTGCAGAGTACAAGACAAGATTACATATGGCGTGTACAAGCTCGGGCCGGACAATAAAGACGAGAGAGACAAGACCTGACAAGACGACACAGAGTCCGCGTACTACATAGCGAGAACTACGAGCTCGATCTTATGTAATCAACTTCCACAGCAAGCGCCGGTTCCATTGCGCTGCATTATGAGCGTCCCATGTCGTACGACCCTGTCTGTGTGCGACGATGCGGAGGATGAAAGTGAAGTGCGGATAAGTACGCAGTGGGCGGTGGGAGGTGAATATGCTTTCCAAAACAGGGCGCTGCACGAATATGGCAATGTAGGCGCCCGTACGCAAATTGATTGCGACTCGCGTAAGCTGCGTCGGTGCTTTGTCTCCTCCCATGGAGCTCGTGGAAGAAAATTGTCGACCGCCACGCTCGGCCTTCAAGATGCATTTTCCTTGGCTCGGGGGTTCTTATCAACGTGTTTCAATGACGTCTAGACTGAGGCCCAGCCCGAAAACCGCCGACGCAGCCATGTGAGGCTTCGGTTGCCAGCTTACGGTACCCATCGCCACGTAGCAAATACCGAGCTCTGGGTGGATCGGGCCCCAGCTTAACTCTGACTGCGCTGACGTGCGCTTCCCGCTCTCACGACTGCCAGCTGGCCCAGCACGCCGAAATTCTCCCATCGCGAGCGCCGGCGGTCCCTCATAAAGCCTGCTTGGCTGCAGTCCTCGCCTCGGAAAATTCTGCCACCTGGTGAGCCTCCCGCACTTCCCTCGTGCTGTCTTGCTTGTACTGAACACACGCGCTGCTGCGTAGCCCATGCATCAGCCTCTTGCTTCCAGTCACACGATGCCGCACACCTTACGTCTTCCTGCGGAGGTGACCGACAATATCGTCGACTACCTCCATGACGACCATCCTGCTCTACGGACGTGTTGTCTCGTTTCTCGATCGTGGCTTCCATCCTGTCGCTATCACCTCTTCTCGGAGGTCGTCGTTCGCTCCGCCGACCACCCGCTGTCTCTGTCGAATTTCCTCGAGTTCCTTCCCACATGCCCCGATGTCACATCGTACATTCGCACCCTCAAGGTAGTGCCCCGAAGAAGAAGACGCTGAGGGAGGTTTACGTCGAGGACCTCGAGACGGCCCTCGAGCCACTCTCGCGCTTGGAGCGCCTCATCGTTGACAAGGTCGCGCTCTGCTCTCGGTCCTCTGGCGCGGAGCCAGCCCCGCCTGCCGGATCCAGGCGAAGACTCACAGAGTTCGCCTGCGTCGACTGCCATATGACCGACAGCACGCTCTTTCCATTGTACCGTCTGCTCGGCCTCTTTACCGACATTCAGATGCTGTCTATTCTCGAGCTCACGGCGCCCGAAGACGCCCCGCGCGCGGTCACGCCGATCCCACCGTCCTTCTTGCCCCTCGATCTTCGCGTGGACTGCTTCAACCTGAGCAGCAGGCACGCGGGCTCGATCATGGAGCAGGCACTCAACCTCTTGCAGCGCTGCTTCGCGCTTGATTCCAACATCCGCTCGGTCACGATGACGCCGTACTGCCCACGGGATGTCACGCTCGCGGACAAGTTCCTGCGCGACCGTGGGGCTCCGATCGAGATGTTCACCTGCAACATCTGTCTTGGGCTATGCAAACCGAACTACTTTGTTCTTCCCGGGGCTCATCGTACGTCCTCTCTACGCATGTAGCTTCATTCCTACCCGCGTGCTGACCCGTCACTTTCCGCAGACCTGTGGGATAATCCCGTTATATACGACCTCGGGCCGTGTACGGGCCTCAAGCAGCTCGATCTTCAATTCGTCGTATCGAGCTTCTTGGTCGTCATGAACGTCGCCACGACGACCTACGCGCTCTTCCTCACCCGCAACCGGCTCATCCTCGAGACTGCGCCCCCGACGCTCAAGCAGTTCTCGATGCAGTTCGTCACGTTCGGCCCGCCAACCCAAGGCAACATCGACGTCCTCGACCAGCTGCAGGAGCAGTGGAGCCTCTTCGACGACGCCCTCAGTCGCTTCCCCGCGCTCGAGTCCGTGCAGCTCATCGTCCGCGACGAGACGCCGGGGCTGGGAGAGCTCTTCCGTGATGTCTCGGAGGAGCTCGAGGGCGAAGAGTTCGTCGTGAAGGACATGAAGGTGATGCTGCCGGAGTACGCCAAGCTGTTCAAGAGGATGCTTCCGAGGGCGTACGAGAAGGGCATCCTCGAGGTATACAACTCGCCTGCGGACATGCTGCCGGCGGAGAGGAAGAGAAGGCTTCGTCCTGTAGCGATTCCTGCGTGAAGAGCTCCTCAAGGTATGTGTCCACCGAGCGTATCGAGTCGACAACCGATCTCACAGCTTTGGATAGGCTTTGTTCTCCTGTCGTTGCCTTCTGCACACGCCGTCTAGACTTCAGACTCCATCCTCCTTTGGGGGGAATTGCTTCATCGAATCTTCTTGGACACTACTTACTATCACAACGAATACCGCGGCTCAGTACATATTTATGCTATAGATCACATCACATGCGCATCGCATCGATACCATAATACTGCTCCCTCCATCCTCCTGTATTTCGTTTCATGACGCAATTGGTATAATCATTCAAATAACTTCCTATGCTCGATGTCGCGCTGGATGTGCCGACGGAGGTTCCCATCAAGGTTGGTCGACATGTTGGCAACGGCGCCTACAGTCGTGCAGTCGGAGTCTTCTCGATCCACTGCTCCAGCGCCGCGTTGTACTCGTCTGTTGCCTCGAGCTGCACCCAGTGACCCGTGTTCAGCTCGACTATCTCCGCATGCGGCGCGTACCTCTGCATGGTAGCCTTGCCGAAAGCCGGGCGGCAGACGTAGTCGCGCGACGCTGCCACGAAGAGCGCAGGTTTCTTGATATGCCATTTTTCAACTGGCAGATCTTTTCAAGAAAGCGTCAGTCGGCCGTAGTTGAGAAGCTCGTTTCGTCAAATGTTGTCGCTCCAGCAAGTGGTGTACGCACCTCTGTGATCTTGCAGGTTCACGTTGGCGATGGAAGCTTTGTAGAAGTTCATTGGTGACTGGAGACCGCCCTTGAGGAGCGCCTCGCGCATCGTGTTGTACTCCTGGGAAGAAGGGTGGACGACATGAGCATCACAGGTACATCCCATGTGATCCTTGCGGACATAGAGGGCCCGACCTGTTCAGTCAGCCAGGATGCGCCCCCCGGCTTGCGATTGCTCTCGATCCATGCTTTGGCTTTCCCTGCGTCCGTGAGGTGGTCGTTCCATACCTCCGGGGTGCTTGGGTAGACCAGCTGGAGGAAGCTGTCGATCTATCAGGCCATGAGTGTCCACGGCGAATCGTGCATCGAGGTGCATGCCGTTGAACCCACTTACGTTCTCCTCGCATACGACGTGCGCGTCCGGCTCGTTGAAGAATTCCCAGTAGCCGTACACATCACTCCCAACCAGTTTGCGCATGTCCCGCCAGACGTCCTGAAGGACGAATTCTTGAGTCCGCGGAGGCACGTACGACATCGCAGTCCATACGAAGCCCGCGAAGCGCTCCTGGTGCAACTGCGCGAGGGAGGACAGGAGCTGTGACCCCCTACATCGACTACAAGTTCAGCCCAGGATAAATGTGCGAGCAGGAGCAGAGTAACAAACCAATCATGTCCGATGCCTATGACCGTATCAGGGTTCTCGGCGTCGAGCACATCGATGAGGTCTTGGGCCTGGAGCTTCCACCGATATGCTTCGGGCTCTTGCGGCTTCGACGTGCCTCCATAACCAAGGGTGTCCGGTACTATCAAGCCGTACCCCTTGGACTCGAAGTAGGCAACCTGGCGATGCCAATCGAAGGAGGTTGAGGGAAAGCCGTGGATGAAGAACAGTGTCGGCTTGCCCGGTGCGGCGGGATTGTAGTAGTAGTGGTAGGTCAGGCCACGCTTGACCTTCACATCTTTGTACTTCGCGAGATCCATGAGGCTTGCGATCGATGGGATGGATGTCAAGTAATGGTACGAGTTGTAGTCTGGCGTGTCCTTATATACTATTGACTGACCTTCTGGGCGGTTCCTCCGGGCTTGACAGCTTCCGAGTGCCGGTTCTTGAAGGGAAGAGAAGGTGTCGTTACGCAAGCTCACGGACTGTCGAAAGCTGCACGAAAGGGCCTACTTGATCTAGGTCGTCCATGGGCGGGAAGGTCAAGTATTTGCGCAGAGCGCAAAATAAAGCGGTCCAATGAATGACCTATTACGCACATATCGCTTCACCGGTACCCTTTTGGCTTCAGAAATAGCAGGACGATAGCCACCTCTCGTGACCAGCCGAAGGAGTTCGAGGAGAGACATAGGAGGATCACTTATATCTCTCCCGATTATTACACGGCTGGGATGGTACCTCAAAGCAGTACTTCAAGTCACCTTCAAGTTGCCACGAAGATTGACCGTGAGATCCGTGTAGAGTCAGTAGTACTTCCCGGCGTCCATGAGCAGCGAAAGATGCCGGTCATTGCACGATGCCACTGTGAACAGTCGATGTAGGTTTGGTGTGGGTTTTCATGTTGTGGGCATGTTGTGGGTGCATTTTGAGATGCAGGATTGCCCTGAATGGGTCGGCGTCAACGTGCAGTGATTCGGAATCAGCAATTCCTAAGTAGTCTCTTACTCTTCCCCAACTCCTTGCTAACCACCCGCATCTGCACATACCTCTACATTCAGGGATCCCATCCCTATCCTTGCCACGCCACACGAACTTGAACATACATTAATCGCATACGCGGCAGTCGCATTCGTCATTCCAGGTGAGTCCTGGCGAGTCAGGTACGCACCTTCCATACAATCTGTGTTTCTGACGGTCTCATGTTGCACCATATGATGCACTGCTTGAATCCAAGCTCTCACCAGATCGCTGATTGAAAGAAGGATGCACCCACGGGCGCAGCCTTCGGACACTGTCCAACCCTACCGGTGGCATCACATCTCTCTCCTCTACGTGGCGATTCTGGCGAAGATGGTCGTCCAGGGTCAAGTCACGGTCGCTACACGAGGCAGCCGCCGCAGGACCCAGGTCGAGGTGACGCCTCCGACTCAGAGTCAGAGGAGCTACATTATCAGGAACAAGCGCGGAAGTTCGGAATCTTTGGGAACCGGAAAAACCTAAATCCCTCGCACTTGGCAGTGATGCGCCCCGGTCGGCAACGAGGGCGGGATTTCCTTTGCCGGTAATTTCGCGCCCAGGTACGACCACCGGGCTCTCACACCCCGCCCATGCCCGCCCGACGCCGTCGCAACACGCCAGAACAGCGCGCAACCCATCTGACCGCGGTCGTGGCCTGTCGAGTCACAACTACATCCAGGCTCATGCCGTTTTAGCATCTCCCGCCGTACACGCTGCTTTCGTACGACATCTCGAGTCAATCGAGGCGGGTCCGCGGATCATGCAGGATGCTATAAAGCTTGCCTTCGCCGCACGACCGCCGTCAGAGTATCGCACGGCGGCACTCTATACACAATCATCCACCTCATACCCATCGCAACGTTCACGCAGCCATGCCTCAAACCCCCGAAGCTCAAGCATTCCTCGCGCGAATCGCTCTGTTGCCTCCGGGTCCTGGCGTCACCGACCTCCTCTCGCAAGCACTTCAGCCGTCGCTGGACGACGAGGCCGAACTTCGCAAGCTCTGGGCGACGGACAAGACGAACAGCCGTCTTCTGGACCAGCATGTGGGCCTCGTTGACGTGTTCGATGCCCCAGACGACATCCGCAAGACGCGTGCCCGTATCGTGACGGACGAGACTGACCTCGTCGCTCACTACATCCTTCCACTAGATGAGAGGCGGCGCCGGAAGGAAGGCGAGCCCGCGATGGTCTCCAGCCTCGACGAGTTCAAGAAGAACTGGGCACTCTTCACGGAAGGCTCTCTGTCGCAGCTCACCGATTGGAGCAACGTCATCGCGGCGGGAGGGGCTGTTCAAGCCTGCCTTGCACCCTTGCCTGACTTTGCGAAGGTGTCGAAGCGCGCCATGCGCAAGTACTACCATAACAACGCGTTTCCAACGTCCGACATCGATCTGTTCCTCTACGGTCTGACTCCGGAGCAAGCCGAGGTCAAGATGCAGGCGATCTACGAAGCCGTGCGCGACTCCGTGCCTTGGGACGTCACCTGTGTCCGCACGAAGCACACGGTGTCCATCCACTCCCAGTATCCCTACCGTTCGATCCAGATCGTGTTGCGCCTGTACAGCTCTCCCGCTGAGATCCTCGCTGGCTTCGACGTCGATGCGCCATGCAGCGCCTTCGATGGACAGCGCGTCTGGGCAAACCCTCGCGCCATCGTCGCCATGATGCGTCAGTGCAACACAGTGGACGTGACCCGACGCTCGCCGTCTTACGAAGTGCGGCTCACCAAGTACTCCATGCGCGACTTCGAGGTGTACGTGCCGACGCTGCGTCGCGATGACATCGATCCCACGGTGCGTACCCCTAAACGAGTCTTATTTCATTGATGCTGAAGCTCCTTTGCAGATCTTCGAGCGGTCCATCCAGCGCGTCCAGGGTTTGGCTCGTTTGATCGTGCTCGAGAGGCTCGTCGATGTCGAGTCACGACAGAAGTACCTCCTCGACCGCCGCAGCCTGCGTTGCCGTCCCGATGCGAACGTCGACTACAGCCGTCGCAAGAGGAAGCTCAAGGGCGATCTGAAGGCGAACATCGACATCGGCGGCCTGGAGATGAATGACTACGATGTCATCTCGCTACACATCCCCTACGGCCCAGGATGGGACGCACGCCGGATCGACAAGCTTGTGTATCAGACGGTAGGCGAGCTTCCTTCCTGCCAACATGCTTTCACTAATCTCTATCCGTCACAGGATCTAGGCATGAACTGTCAGTGGCCAATATGCTATTGTCTGAGTAGAGATTCACTGACACCGCTGCAGCTCCTTTCAATCCGAAGAACAAGGACCGCCGTCTTCACCGCCACCCTGCGTTCTTCGGGACATTGACAGAGTGTGTCGAGGACTGCTGTGAGTATTGCCCGGAGCCGAAGGACGAGGAGGAGAAGAAGCTGCAAGAGGCCGAAGATGACTCCTACGTCCGCGGTCGTATTCAGTATGTTCGACTCCTAGTGTGGAGCCCACTCTCTCGCTGATTGCTTCGCTAGATTCATTCGAGAGGATCCCGGTCGTCAGAGCCTGTCGGGAAGCTTCAAACCGATCGACGAAGGAGAGTGGGCGGAGCAGGCGTACATCGGACCCACCGAGAAGCTCTTCAACGCGATCGTCCTGGGCGACCGCGCTGCAGTGACTACTTTTATCTCGCAGGAAGGCTACGACCTCAACCGCCGCGACCAGGTTGGCCGAACCCCTCTCCAGCTCGCGATCCTCTCCAAGGAGGTCGACATCGCGTGCGACCTCATCGACGCGGGCGCTCGGATGACTTCTCGCGTGGTCGACGGCCGCACTGCCCTCCATCTCGCCGCTCAGCTCGATCTTCCGGAGGTCGTGCGCAAGCTTCTCGAACGCAGCGCCGTGAACGCGGAGAAGGCAAAGGAGGAGGAAAAGGCTGCCAAACGCTCCGAAGAGCACAAGAAGAACGAGGATGAGATGGATGTCGATGCCGACGAGGACGGAGGTGAGGGTGACGACGAAGACGGGGATGAGGACGAGGACGAAGGTCACGACAGCAGCGAGGATGACTGGTCCTCGGAAGAGGACGGCGAACAGAAGAAGAAGGGTGAAGAAGCGAAGCAGGACCTCAGCCAGATCCCTGAGGACGAGGAGGACGTGCCGGACGTCTTCGACGTCAACGTTCCCGACTGGGACTACGCGCTCACGCCTCTTCAATATGCCGTCATCTTCGGGTCTCTTGGTGCCATCGACGAACTTATCGCCGGAGGGGCGGACGCGACTCTCATGACGAAAGCGGAGGGCTGGTGGATGAAACCATACCATCCTCTCACGTTGACCGCCGTGACGCGGGATAGCGGAATCGCTGCCGAAGTCGTCAAGAAGCTCGTGGCCGCCGGCGCGACATCCTCGCAGGCTGACGAGGACCTCTTCACCATCTTCCATCGCGTCGTGTGCTCCGCGCATCCTGAACTTGTCGATGCCCTCTTGCGCCACGACCCGAAGGCGAAGGCCGTCATCGACTCCCCCTTCGTCTCTAACCAGTTGCTGATGACGCACCCGATCGTGTCGGCGCTGGCCAAGAATGACTTCGCAACTGTGGCCGTTCTCCTCGCCCATGGCGCCAAGGTAAGCTTCACCGAGGAAGACTTTAGTCATGCACGGGACCTCAGGTACGCTGTGATTCATATTCAACAGCTCGCACAATCTGATACAATCTGTGAATGCGTAGGAAAAACGTGTGGCGCACGGGCGAGCTCAAGTGGCGCCACCTCATCAACTGGCCAGTAGAGACTGCGATCCACAACACCAGTGACGCTTTGCAGCTGCTCCTCAATCTGGGTGCGGATTACAACATCGGCACTAGGCAAGCCTACAACCCCTTCCGTAACGCGAATAGCAAGTTGTCACTCCTCGATGCCGTGCGCGGGATGAGTACTGTGATCAAGAAGGATCTCACCGAAACCAAGTCCAAAGCCGACGTCGAGAATGACATGGATAAGTTCAAGGAGCTTGCGAAGCAGCCGGGCTGGCAGGGCGCTCACTGGACGGAAGTCGTCAAGATCATCCACGAAAGCGAGAGGAAACGGCCGGACGGTGCGCCAATGATTCTCGGCCACAACGAAGAGACGCAGAAGAAGCAAAAGAAGAATCTCAGTCTCTCTCTCGACTTCCTCACCAAGGCGGAGGAATTTTTGGTCTCTCGCGGCGCGAAGACATGGAAGGAGCTCTATCCGGACGAGCCCACCATTGACGACCCGAGCAGCTACTTCCGCTCTGTTGGTATGGGGTATTACTACCGGCCGAGGAATAACTTGGAGTTCTTCCGGATGACCGGGACGTGGGCGCACGAGCAAGTTTCCAGCCACCTGACTGCGCGGTACAACGAGCTGTATCAGGCGTGTTGCGATGGCGACAATGCGAAGATCGAGGAGCTCTGTCTTCCCAAGGACGGGAAGTCGGATCAGCAACTCATTCAAATAACGTCTCGATTTGCGGAGAACTACTGTATGTGTGATCTCCTCTGAAACGGGCGAACCCTTCTGACTTTTACCGCTCGCAATAGGTGTCACTCCTCTGACGTTGGCATTACAGCATCGTCACTGGTCGACGGCCAGACTCGTGCTAGCCATTGCTGTCGCACAGTACAAACCCGCCGACGCGAAGCCGCCGAAGTTCAAGCTTGCGAAGATCGCACTTGGTGAGCATCCGTGTCGCCCTGCTTTGTTCTCAAAGGTCCTGACGCGCCTGTAGAAGAAGATGACTCCGAAGACGGGTCAGACGAAGACGACGACATGGACGACGACGAAGACGAACAACCAGAAATCAACTTCGTCGACATCGCTCAGCGGCCGTCCTCCGTGCAATGCGATGTACCCCCCGAGCGTCTTCTCCAATCCCACGTCAACTTCCAGCATCCCGAGACGAAGACAATCGTGGGCGGCGTCCCGCTGTATAGGGCCGTGCTGGAGAACGACTTTGAGGCATTCGTTCAAATCGCGGACTTATACAAGGCGCTGCCTAAGCCCCTCGACCTTCCACAGGACGCACACTCCTGGATCGTGATGAACGATCGGCCAGACATGCTCGATGAACTGATCCGCCGTACTGGAGTGGGCATCGAAGTTCCGGAGGAGGAGTCACAGGACGCGGACGAACAGGGCGCGGAGGACATCAAGCCGAAGAAGCTCTCTTCGAAGACGTACCTAGGTCTCAATGTCCATGGCAAGAAGCGCAAGGACCTCGTTGCAAAGTCCGACCCGAACGCACCCAGCACTCAGCAGAAGCACGAGTTCCCGCTCCTTTGGACGGCGGCGTACTCGGGCGCCATCGGATGCGTCCGCTATCTCTCGAGCGAGCGCGCGGTCAGCGCATATCAGTACTATGCTTCTACTCACAGCGACGACCGCGCACAGCACCTGAAGCGAATCGCGAGTCAGGTACCGGCGAGGTTAGGTTGGAAGGCGGACGAGCTGAACGAGTCTGTTGTCACTGCGGCGATCATCGGGAACCACTTGGAGATCCTGAAGGCCGTGGTCGATCTCCAACCTGCTCAGATGCAAGAGTCACTCATGGCCAAGTAAGTCCTCCTCCCTGTGATACCGTCCTTCGCGTCTGATCAGCCTGTATCAAGGATTCTCTACGTCGGATTTAATAACATTCTGGTCGCCGCCAATTGGGGTTGTTCGCCAGATATATTCGACTATCTGCTATCGAAGGGTATATCTCCGACCGAGACCGACTGTCGCGGGTGCGTTGATCGACCTTCCGTGACACCTCTGAACTGCTCACGCTGATATCACGCTTCTTTGTAGCTGGAACGCATATCATATTCTTTGCGCACACAACTCAGAGAAGCATTTGAAGCTCCTCAAGCACATGTTGGACAAACTTCCCGAAGACGTCACTTGCCGCATGCTCGTCCAGCAGTCCCGAAAGGCCCTCAACACTGTAGGTTCTCCCTCCATGTGCGCACGTATCGTTTCTGACAGAGTTCCTCTAGCCCCTTCATATCGCAGTGAAGAAGCATGGCTACGCGGCCGTCAAGCTTCTCCTCAAGTTCAAGGTTCCAGTCTTCCTGATGCGCGACCGCGGCGGCTCAACGCCCCTGCACCTAGCCACGAACCACGCTCTTCCCGCGATCGCTCACTTGCTTGGTGAGGCAGGACCCGAAGAGGCCCTCACTCTCGAGGACAGTGTTGGGAATACGCCGCTGGAGATGGTCATCTCGCATTGGCTACAGGTCAGTACCGGAACAAACGGCCCAGGCTCCCTGCCGCAGATCCCCAACCTCAGCGATAGTCTACACCCCTTCACGATGGATCGTCCTTATCCCTCGGAAGGTGACATCCAGAAACTTAAGGACACAGTCGAGCGCCTCGTTGAACAGGGACGCCTCCGTAATGGCACGAAGCTCGCAACCGAGCTCGCGGCTTTCATCGACAAGGTTGAGGCCGAGACGAAGAAGCGTGCGGAGGCAGCGGTCCCCGCGGACGACGGGGATGACGACAAGGACGATGATGAGTTCGAGCCGCTGTTGGAAGATAAGGACACCTGGAGCACCCTGGACTACATCACGGAGGCTGTCGCGTCTAAACCTCATCTGCGCCGACAGCTCGTTCACCTCAGCGACGTGCACCGTTCCGTGGACGGCACCTTGTCACGCGTTGGGCGTAAGCCCGATACACTCGTCGCACACGGGCAGCAGGCGGACGGAGACGGTCTAGATCCGGAGGTCGAAGAGGATAAGGAGACGAAAGCTAAAAACTTCAGCGCGGTCCGCAAGTGGCACGTCAACTATTCATTCGATATCTTCGGTGAGGACTCGATCTAGGGTGTGATCGCGATCGGACGATATGTACCTCTTGTTTGTACGATAGCACTGAATAGCCTTATGGTACCAAATCTCGTCACCACCTTGTCGCGAGCAGCGCCGAACCACGGACCATGTGAGGCGAGGGCAGTCATTGACTTCAATACAAATGCGACAAGTTTCTACGGTGCAGCAGTTCCCACTCAATTTCCATGTCTACAGATCGGTGACGCCCTCCCGAATTCGTGAGTCTACAGCGACGCGTCGCCATCATGCCTTGGGAGCCTTGCCTCCGGCCTTGGAGGTGGGAGGAGACGCGGTGTTCTTGGACGCGGCCGCCTGAGCGCGGGCGGGGAAGGAACCCTTGCTGGTGTCGTTCCCGGCCTTGGCCTGCGGTCAAATGCGAACGCGTATGAGACTCCCGCTCGAGCGCGGACGGAGATGGAGAGCGAAGCGGCGCGGGGGCGCAAGGAGACGGGGATAGGATCTGGGTGGGCAGAGGACGGAGAGGGAGGCGGGGACGGGCAAACGCTGACCTGAGTGGACTGGATGCGCGAGGCGTCGGTCGAGCTAGTCTTGTTGGCACTGGCTGTATCGGAGACATGTGAGGTCAGCGACCGCGGTGACGGAGGTGAGGAGGAGAGGCATCGCTTACCAGCACCACCGCGAGATCCCTTGGCCGGCATTGTGATGATTGTGGGTGCACAGAGAAGAGTAAGAGTGTGTTGTGGGGGTAGACTCTGCAAGACCTGGGAGATGGACGTCGAGACGGCTTCCCTTTTATACCTCGTTCAGGCACGGACAGTCCGGAAGGATCCAAGGTCTGCCAACGTCCCACACCGCGTTGATGAGACCGTACCCGACGACTCGTGTGACGCGCCATATTCTCCATTGGCTACCGAGCGAATGATGCTACATTGAGCGGCGCGTCGGTCAGGTCGAGACTTGATTCAGACGACAACATCCGTAATGGCAATGGCACCCCCTAGTCTGACCCGTTAGTCCATCTAGAGCTGCAAGAAGACACGGAGGACTGACATAGAAGGCACAGAAGACTGCGGAAATGAGCAATGTTTGTCGCCATCGAGTGCAGTGAGCGACGAACGTTGAAGATCGTCGTCCGACCGTCCAGTCAGTGCGGGATGAGTGCATCGGAACATCGGCACGGAATACGTACATAGCGACGATGGTCCATGTTTGGAGGGCCAGACTGCACCCGAACTGTACGTGATACGCAAGGCTTCGTGCAGCTGAACGTTAGGAATATAAAGGCAAGATGTGCGTCGGTTGCACCCGTATAGTAGTTCCTCTATTCGGACACAGACTAGAGATGTCGCGTTTTTGGGCCAATTCAGCGTGTGCAGTACGCTTCTGGTGCATATCCCCGGGCAGCTAAAATGGCGCACCAATACGGAATTTCCGCCGTTCTGTGCCACCACACCGCCCCAGATCGTTGCACACCTGGTCCTATCTCTAAACAGGCTCACGGTCCGATACAATGCCATCGGGAGACAACGAACCGCCGCAAGAAGTTCGCGGAAATATCGCACAGGCAGAGGTCCGCCGCAGCTCAGCAGTATGCCTACGGACTAATGGAACCTTGCGAAGCGTAGCTGCCAGAGAGGGAGCGTCGGAAATTCAGTGCGGTCGGAACGATAGAGAAGATGAAGCGTACGGACCTAAACGGACCGCCAACTCTATTCTGAGCGTACAACGAATACCCTCGTTCTTCTATGCGGCCGCATTGCAAAGCGGCTTCTTCGTTCGACGACGTTCACTTCCATCAAGGACATCATGAAAGGCCCCGTCCTACTCGGCCCGAATTTACAATCTGCCATCATTGAGTCGATGCTGACGCGGACGGCACTGTACCATCGTCGTGTTACCCCGATCTGAGGGACCCCTGTCGACCAATTCGGATATGACCTTGAGGTTGGAAATAACACCTGCCTCTGCTGCAAGCTCGTCATCAGTTTGGCGGTATGAGCAAAAGACGTACGCGGTCCACAAATCACCTCATCTCCCTCGGAAGCAACATTGCTCTGAGATGATTTCGACAGGAGACGCGTGCGGCTACGCGCGATTTCCACAACCAGCTTCTCCAGCAATTTCTGGCGCAACATCTCCCGGATTTGCCGATCCTCCTCCACATCCGAGGGGAGCAGAGAGGGAGTCTTCCCCGGAACGAGCGGGCCATGGGTCCCTCGAATGTGGACGACAGCCCCGATGGCGGCGCTGTAGCACTGGAAGTACAAGTGGCATAGCTGACAGGAAACCTTTGAGACACCGACATAGGGAATGATCGGTCGAATTTTCGATTCGTCGTGGAGATGCGCGAGTAGAGCGCATTCGCAGTTGACTTCTTCGGCTTCCCGCTGACGCGGACCTGACGCGGTCGTCTAGCTATAGAGAACCATGTCAGATGGACGTACCACGAACGCTCCTGAGTGAGACGGACCCTCGAGGGGGCTGAGTCCTCAGTCCCTCACGCGGTTGGATTGCAGAGGGCAGAATAAGGGGCGAGCGCCCTTAAGAGGAACCAGAGGGTCGATGTTCAACATAGAGGAGCCGGACGCGACGGATATGGCCGACTATGCGTGTGAGTTGATTCCTGACATCTGAAGGTACATTCAGTGCGGTTTGAGCGAGGAGGAACTTGGCAGGTTTCAGGCGATCGAGAAGGGGAGCAGGCGGTAAGACGGTGATGGAAACAGCCTGATGACGGGGTTGATAGATCAAGAGACGGGCGAGGCTGTCGAGGACAGGGGCGTACCACGCAACGGGGTCGCTGTCGGACGACGAGTCGGCCTGCCAGTGCTCATTGATCGCAGCCTTGTACGGAAGGCGGTCGCCTTCATTCAGCTCGTGAAGACCTCAAAAGAGCAGGGAGAGCCAGTCAGAATCGTGGAAGTCGGGATTGACATGGACGATATGAACTTGAGACATATGTAGTGTGGTTAAGTAGGTCGCAAGAGCGGGCCTCGGCGGACAAGGCGCCTGGTAGTTGCTTATGTAAGTTACTGGGAGTGAGCGCTAGCACCGTTCGCTAAGTAAGTACTAGGGTAGCCCGAGTCATGCATCTCATGGCGCTCCTACCATCCAGTCCCGATGCATCCGAAGTTCAGGCAATAGTAAGTAGACGAGTCCGAGGACACACTGAGTAAGTGCTAAGAAGTCAGTATGTAGCTGGCATGAGAGAGCAGATTGGCAACGCCGGGTGAGAAGCCAGAAGTTCGTCCGTGCGAGTAGTCGTTGCCTTCGTTCTAGTACCGCACGAATGGATGCACAGAGATGCACTTGCGGCGGCTGAGTCGCACCACGGCTTGCATTCCTGGCAGATCGCAACCTATCGCAACACATGATGAACAACCATACCGACAAGCTACGAGCGTGACGCCACTGTCGAGCCACTCGCCCACTTCTCAGTTGGACGTCTTGGCCTGCCAGTCCGGGATGTACAGGTTGAATAGCGACGGGAGCTGGGCCCAGACCGCTTCGTGCGTGGCACGTTCCCTTCCCTGCAAGGTAGACAGGCAGGTGCTGCACATCTTGGCGAATTGCGGAGACAAGGAAGCGGTGGCCATGTGGGAGTGCAGAGCCCGCGTGCCCAGGAACGACTTGTTCGTTTTCAACCGCGACTTGACCTTCGCCTGAGCAGCCTCGCAGGCGCCCCCACCACCGAAACGCACCGGTCTCGAATGAACGCACAGGTCCGCCTGCTCGACTGCTGCGTGGAGATCCATGGACGAACAGACAGCCCTGGTCGCCAGTGCAGTGGACCCATCCATGCATCGCTCAAGGTCCTCGAGAGAAAGATGTTCGACCGTTCCATCCTCCCGCGTCCACCCGCGTACGACCCGTCCGCCAAGATAGCAGCAGTCGTAGAGTGCCAATGGGAGCATGGAGGGCGTCTGGGTAAGATGCGCCAGGTTGACCACGCCGATCGCATACAACGGGTCCTTGTCCGACGTCTCAAACGGGACATTGCCCGCTTGTCCTCTCTGCTGCCAGATATCGAGTCTGTTGGTGTAGTAGGATCTCAGGCAGACGACGGCTTGCCGCAGCAACTCTCCAACGTCGTATTTGTGCGCTAGATGTGCCACTGCGAAGAGTTCATCGATGGATATCTTCGTGTCCTCGTCGCTTCGGTAGAATCTAGTGTGGCGAAGATGAGTGCGAAATCCCAGAGAGCGATGACCATACGGTACTCACAACGGACGCACAGTATGTATCAGCGCGCGTAGGAAGTGCCTCAAACTGCAGGGAGCGTCGGACAGGTAGACAACAGGACAGCCGTCATATATCTCCTGCTCGTCAGGGCGCGATTGGGCGAACATGTCGTGAAAGATTGGGGAGTGTGTCGCGAGAAGGTCTTTGTAGACCTTGAAGCCTACGTTCCCAGCAACTAGAACAACGCTCCCGTCTTCAAGCCAGAACTCGTCATCCCGCTCAAGTTCAGTAGTACGCGCAGCCTGGGCAGATGTCATCTGTGCAGTGTACAGAACAATCTCGCGGAGGAGGGATCGCGAAGGGAGGGACGAGGGAGGGACGGCGATTCCGAGGAGCTGCGGTATTGATGATACATTCTCACGATTAGATGTTGCTATTACCGGATCCTTACAATTTTCCCGTGGACATACTCAAGTACTCTCTCCTCCTCCTCTCCTCTCTTCACATCAGCAGAAGTCTGCGCTTTCAGACACTACCATGTAGCTCAATATCGACGCGGATTAAGAGGACACATGATGTTTTTGCGTCTGGGCTCTCATAGGGAAAGACCTCACCCATGTACCTCTAAGGGAGAATAAGTAACTGGCCACGGGAGGTTTGTACATCGTCATCATCACGATTCATCTCACGTCGTAATACATTATGAATACACGCGAGTTCTTCTTTCGCTCTGCGCCTGCGTACAACAGATGCCACCCTTTACTACAGTTGAATTATAACCGGAAGGCAGAGGAGAGACCAAGTTCGAAACCGGTGGCCTTTCAGCCGATGTAGGAGACCGTGACCGAGCTGCTACCGGTCGAGACCGAGGTGAGGACCTTGTTGCTCTGCTCGATGTCGATGAGGGTCGAGCCAGCCGGACCGGCGGTCCCGCCGCTCACCAAGCCCGCCGACGCGCCGGTGAACGTGACGGTGCCGAAGTTCGCGAAGGGGACGAGGGAGCCGCCAGACTCGAAGTCCTCGACGATCCACTCCGCGTTGTACTCGCAGAGTGCCGGCTGGCCGCTGAAGGTGTGCGACACAGACTTGCCCGTCGTGTTGTTCTTGATTGTGACCGAGCCGCCCGTCTTGGAGGTCGCTGTAACCGTCACGGTGACACTGTCGCCCGCGGAGAAGCTGATGCCGGAGAAGTCGTACGCGTAGTCGGGGTACCACTCGTACCACGCTAGAGTCGAACAAGGGATCAGCTCGCACACATGAGGAAGGTACAGCGGGCGAAGCGTACCATCGTAAGTGACTCTTGAGCCGGAGACGGTGAAGTCAAGACCGGTCTGGAGGATGGCGGTGCCGCAGGTGTCGCCGTCGATACCGACCCAGGCGGACGCGGAGTGCGTGCCAGAGCCGCCGGAAGGCTCCTTGGGAGTGGGGACCGTGAAGGTACCCGTGACGGACTTGTAGGTAGCCTAGGAGACGGTGATGCAGTCAGTCTAGCCGTCTTATCGTAAGATGGTAACAGGGCGCCGCTCACCGTGCTGGCAATGAGCACTGCGCCGGCCCAGTTGCTGCTATACTCGACGTGCGAGGTGTTCGTGATCAGGTTGTCGGCCTGGTGAATGCCCTCGCTGAGCGCCTTGGGCTGCGACTGGTGCGCGAGGCCTGCGGCGCGGCGGGCAGCACGCTGTGCGAAGCGCTCCTTGGAGGTGGGGATGGCGAACGCCGCGGTGGCGAGGAGCACCTGACAGAGGAGGGTGGCAGCGAACATGGCGACGAGAGAGGAGACGAGGCGGCGACTCGAATGGGCTGTAGAACTGGATGTCCCGAGCTGGGGAATGTCCGTCAATGGCCTGCTGCTTTTATACGTCGACGTATAATCCTCCGCTTTTCGATCATGCCGTGCAGATTTTTCCTTGGCAGTGGAGCGGTTTACTAGACGTTCAGCCTGGAACCCATCAATTGTGTTCGTTGTACCGCGCATCGTGCCTCCAGGTTGTGCCGAACAGGGCGACCATTGGAGTGCGCATGGGGAATTGTGCTTCTTTAATCACTTGACGCCGCTGCAAGCACGAGATCATGAGCCTCCGTAGGTCCCAAAGAGGTAAGCACGATGTTTCTCTACGGGAGATGTACGGCGGTTACCAGCGTAACTTCACCCTCGTGACCAGCATCTGCAGACTGGCTAGCCTAGAACGGCGCTGATTGCAAAAATAGGCCTACGAAGCACAATGTCAGTGTCAGGAGATATCAAACTCTTGGAGAACGAGGATATCTAGAACGACCAGCGACGTGGGAGAGTTATCGTGAGGACATATGGTCCTCCATGTGGGCGGCCAATACTGCATTCTTCTCTGATGCGTGCTGTCGGGTGCGGCATATGGAGAAATAGGAAGGCTGTCGGGACCGAACGCGTGGGATGGGTCATTGTGTATGTCCTGAGACCATCTACGATGTGAACCACTGAACTCGCATGTTTCGTATGTCTGTCGTAGGAGGTCGTGCGGCGGCGCCAACGTGGGGTCAAACTCATTGCGCAAGACAAATGTAGCTCAGGACAGGACAGATTCGTGACGGGTGAACACACGCTGCAAGGGCAATACATGCCTGCGTCGTCCTGTGACGCAAGGGTAATTGCTCTTTGTGATGGAAGTTCGCGCAATACCTGAGATGCAGGTGGACGACATCGACACGAATGCCCCCTGGTGCCCGCGTCTGCCCGAAGGTATGTGGGACAAGTGGTCCGACCCCAGGTCCGTTGACCACGTATCTCTCTTCCAGACTGAGACAGCGAACGCTTCCAGGGTTCCGGATCCCGTCAGGATCCGCGATGGAGCACGGCATTGCGCTGCAGCCGGCTGCCTGCAACGCAATGCACCGCCGGAACTGGCTCGATCTCGCCAACCCAGACACAATGGGGCTGCGTGACTGCCTCCTCGATTTCGACTGCATGCCCGGTGCGCCATATGGACCAGCACGTCACCGAAGCACTGTGCGATTGATGCGGGTCCGGCGGCACATCCGACGAACGATACGAGACGATACGGCAAGAGTACTCACCGATAGTGCAAGCTTGCGTGCTAGGCCGCCCGTGCGGCGAAACACCTGGGCGCTGGGTAGGATCTGCGAGGTGTCCGCTAGGGCCGCCTTCAGGAGAACCTTCCAGGGCTAGAAGACCATGCCGGCGGTGTTTGCGCCGGACGTCGTCGCTGTGAATGACTAGTTAGCAGCAGCGACGAGCGTTCAGCGGCCATATGGATCAACAACAGTCGTTATCTGTTCCACCGACCTTGCCTTGTCCAGGTTAACCAGTCCCCCGATGTGCGGACGCTGCCCGAAACAGAAAGAGACAATCGCAGCGAGAGTTAACCACCAGCAAGATTGGGATAGTGGCAGGAATGTGGTGTAGAACCAAGCAGTGCACGTCCAAGGAGGCCAAGGCCAGCGCTCCGTGGTGCGTGGGAAGATATAACAATCCGCCGATGCTGCCTGATATGGAAATTCCCGCCGGCGGACAGCGTCGGCACGTTGAACCACTGTAACAAGCTCTCGAACCTCGAGCTCCAAGGGACGCCGTCCAATGTTCCTTGTCAAACTTCTCCTCCTGGTCGTACGAAGGACACAGGGAGACACACAGTCCAATCAGGAAGTATGGTGAGCCCATTTCGAATTACAGCGTATGGATACAAGATCGTGGAAGACGTGAAACATACCGCGCTTGCGTGCAACAACCGCGACCCATGCCATTCCTCCCAAATACCCAGTCCTACGAGTCGTACAGTGTCTCCGATGCGCTTCAAGGGCCGGTGTACTTGACCGAGACCTGGGACGAACTGGTGGACACGGAGGTCAGGACGCGGCCGTTCTGCTCCATGTTGATGATGGTCGCGCTCGCGGGGTTCGCGGTACCGCTCGACGTGCCTGCGGACACTCCGGTGAACGTGACGGTGCCCCAGTTGGAGAGGGGGACGAGGCCACCGCCCTCGGAGAAGTCCTCAACGATCCACTCGGCGTTCTCCTGGCAGAGCGCGGGCTGGCCGCTGAAGGTGTGCGACACCGTCTGGCCCGTCGAGTGGTTGACGATCGTCGCCGTGCCGCCCGTGAGCGACGTTGCTGTCACGGAGACAGTGATTGAGTTCCCAGCCCTGAGCGTGATGCCCGAGAAGTCGTGCGCGAAGTCGGGGAACCACTCGAACCAGGCTGCGGGTGTGTTTTCGTGAGTATACGGGATAGGTATCTGTGGGAGGGAGACGACGTACCGTCAAACGAGGTGCTGCTACCGGAGACGGTGAAGTCGATACCGGTCTGGAGGATCGCGTTCCCGCAGGTGTCACCATCGATACCAACCCACGCCGAAGCAGAGTGGGTGCCGGAAGCACCAGAGGGCTCGCGCGGCGTGGGGATCGTGAATGTACCCGTCACGGATTTGAAGGTGTTCTAGCGACAAAGAAGCGTATGTCAGCGCCCTAACTCCACATGACGACATTCACAAGTCGAGACGGACGAGATGGGCGGAAGATGAGTTAGTGATTATCGAGGGTACTTACAGCACCAGCGACGAGGACGGCACCGGACCAGTTGCTGCTGAACTCGGCGTGCGTAGTGTTGCCGGTAGCCTGTTCCTCAGATACGGGGTGCACGACCAGCTGCTTGGGCTGGGTCAAGTGCGAGCGGGCAGCACGGCGGGCAACGCGCTCCGCGAGACGCTCCTTGGAAGTGGGGATAGCGAACGCCGCGGTGGCGAGCAGGACCTGAACGAGGAGAGCGGCACCGAACATCATGAATGCAGGAGGGGTCGAGGGGGGCAGGCTCGAGAGAGGTTCGGAGGGGAGAACTGGGTGGATCCCAAGCTGAGGACGTCAAGCAACTCCCTCACAGCTTTTATACTGTGGTGGTGCGTCGGCCGAGACCACAACCGGGACCATCACCAAGCGTCGAGGTCATCGAAGCTCTTGGCATATCGCGCTGTGATGCGCACGACATCCTGCAGCGAAGGCCGTAGACCGACCGCGATGGACAAACCTTGTGCACCCGTGCAAGCTCCGGGCCACCCATACGCATGGTTCTCCCGCTTCGGAGCTTCCTCCTCCACTTCACGGATTAACGACATGCGTCGCCATACCGTAAACGAGACAATTTCTCCCAGCAACACGAGGGTTTGAATGGCAAAATAACCCAGGAAGAGGGCACGCGTGACCTAGCCCCAAGGTGCGGGTGTCATTCAACGAAGTGATTGCAAAGATAGAACCAAAGACACACCGAACTTGTATCAGAACTGCAGAGGACCCTTCGGATAAGACATACCGGCGACGCCGACGTGATGAAGAGACCGGAGACGTGGGAGTGATATCGGGCCATATTCTCACTGAGAGACCATTGGCGCCATTGCAGACTGAATGGCCACGGGCACGTCGGCAGCGTTTCTCGCCTCGAAAAGTGTCATGTATCCTGCAGATAGTACGATATCAACCTTCCGCCACGAGCGACATGAACGGGCGTAATGCGCTCAGAAGGCTGCCACTCACGAAAGCGCTCACTTGCGTGCTGTGTAAGTGAGTTCGCGGGACGATCAAGAATCTTGCGAAGCCCTGGGACAGCCTGCTGCGAAGACGTGTAGTATTCCGTTTACGACATCTTCCAGTACACTGTCGAAGCTTGGGCGGATTCTATGAAGAGCAGGAAGGTCAGCGTCATAGTTTTGGCAGGGTGCTCTGAAGGAAATCTGATACATACCGCCTGCTCGCGAAGCTCGTTGAAACGTACGTCAACCTTGGTTGTGACATATAGACACAACACATCGCGCGCATCTGTCAGGCGAGCCCGGAGGCCGTGTCAACTAAGTATGTGCGGCTCGGGAGATCACGGATATGGAGCGGCGCAGAACCACATGATATATCCCATAGTAACAGTGCAGCCTCCAGTAACTTCGGACGGCTGTGAATGTGGTGGCGTAGTCGGTGCATCCGAGCAACTCGTTCAGTGATGGACCACAGCTGGGTCGATATTGAATTTGTCCTCCGATATGTGAGATGTCGGTTGACCCGGAGACGTACCTGTCTATAATTCTGCAACTTCAACGACATTTTTGGGCCGTGGAACTGCAAGTTCAAAGCGCGGTTGATGGGCGCGAGAAGGCTCCTGCCGGCGCACATGGGTGGGCGAGTGCACAATGCAGAAGACACTCCCGCGTTCCCGACAGATGCTCTGGTAGCTGTTGTGCAGAGTAAGAGTCACTGCAGTAGAGGACAGAGAACAGATTCATAAGGGCCGACGTAGCTCAGGTAAGTAAGTAGAGGAGTAGTAAGTAGTAGTACTGAGCAAGGCCCGCGAGCGCCTCCAAGCGGCGCCTGGATGCAGGCGCCCAGTACGACTTCAGGGCCGGCTTTGCGGGGGTACAACTTGGACTTCAAGTTCAACCGTGTTAACCATGTACACGATGTCCGAACCGCAGGAACTGTGAGTCGCTTTCTGTCTATTCAGGTCAACGATTGTTGTTGACCGTATGCTTAGGTTGTCTCGCGTTAACCAAGACGTTCTAATCGAGATCATCGAAGTATTGCGACGTACAGGAGGACTCCATGAATTATCGCAGACTTCCCGCCGAGTGCGAGCCGCCTGCATGCCCATTCTCTTCCGTCAATGCTTCCGCATAATTCAGGTGCCGCTTCCTGACCCACGTACCTTTATGCCGCACTCGCTGTGGTTGCATGTTCAGTGCGTATGCAGCTCACGTTGTCGTTCGAATGCGCTCATATTTTGGCACCAATCTAGGTCTCTGGTACTCCAGGACGACTGCCCGGACAGGCTCGCGTTCCATTCGCTACGATACACGGACAACCGCATCATTTGCGGTGCATTGTCCGAGCCGCTTCTTGACCAAGGCCTCTCAGGGATGCCGCGGCTGCGGTCGGTCACAATTTATCAGCGCGGCGAGGAGCCGCATGGCTTGTCATGGCCCGCCCTGCGCGCCGTCATGTCCCACCCGGTCATTCGCGAGTTCACGCTTGATCGGCTCCACTTCTGCCCTGTCCTCCGTCCCAGCGACGAGCTTCATGTCGACTCACTTGCCCCGCTGGATACGTTCCGGTACTTGTTCCGCACGCCGGAGCGCCTGTCCTTTATACCGGAGTCTCGAGCACCCAAGCCCAACTTCGACGATGAGATGGCGGCCCTTGACGCAGTCCTTGGAGCGCTACACAATACCCTGAAAGTGCTTTATCTACTCAGCGAGGCGGTCCCCGTCCGAGCCATCTCACAACACCCTTGGCCTTGCCTACGACGTCTTGTACTCCGAGGGAAGCCATCGGAAGCGCTGGTGTCATCAATACTCTCCACTATTTCTCATATAAAAACCCTGCGATCCTTGGTTCTCAAGTTCTCACCGGTTGAAAACACACGCCGTGGAGTGCTTTGGCTGGGCAATGCTGTCGCCGCATTCCCGTGCCCGGCGTTGGAGGAGCTCGTGCTCACATATCCAGATCCCGAAGACCAGACATTCGCTCACCTTCCACCGACTCTGCTATCCTTGTCGTTGTGCTGCTGGCGTCACCTCTACCATGATTTTCTGGATACAAATGGTTCAAGTGGCCTGCCTTACGGGCTCGGCTTCTCTCTGCTCCTCAATTCTTCCGCACTGCGCCTCATGCTGCACAGGGCACACACTCCGCTGCTCGTGCGCCTGACGCTCGAATACCGCGCCGGCGACGGAGACGAAGAGCTCCTCGATCATATATCTCGATCCTATCCGCAGCTCACTTACCTCAAGTTCATTCGGTACAGACGCCGTAAAACGGACGAAGTACCTGTGGTAAGTGATTGGATATTGGTACCGACGGGATCTACGTCCGCTGACACTAACTTAGGAACACATAGCCCAAGCTCTGACCCCGCTCTCTCGTCTCTATGAGCTGAAGCTTCACCTGGACCTCCCGGAGATGCCCCTGCGGGGTGTCACGTTGATGTACGGTATTCGGGGGGGCTATTCAACTGCCGAACTGAAGCGGTTCCGCGTCGTCGTCAACGAGACCGCTGATCTCTTTGCACGCGAGTTGGGCTCGTCCATGAGATTTCTATCCATCCTCACCCCGACGGCACATCCTTCGTGGTGGGCTTGCTTCGAGGTCATTCACCGGAGGGCAGTTTCGAAGGATAATTAGGGTTGTTCAGTTCGTTGAGGTTTGTGGTGCGCACATTACGATCGTCGAGTCACAGGTGCGCAGCATACCATGTCTCTGCGGTGCGCCGGGCGCCCCGAGGTGTATGTCACTGCCCTTGCAGCATCATTGAACGATTCAGCGGGCACCCAGTTCGTGCGCAGTCGACAGCTCGCGCTGCTCGGAGGATCGCAATGCGTGGTATGTTGAATACGAACAGTGATGGGCCTCCGACGGTCGGGTTACCGCCTAGCAAACTACGCTCCACTGCCAGCGGTAACCACGCACCGCTATGCGTCGATAATCCGGAGCACCGTCCCTCGACGTATACTTATAAGACTCAGCAGAGCGACCATACGTCCTCAGCTTGAGACATCCTGTTCGACAGCCCACTCGCAGTCCCTCCTTTCCTCTCCTCGTCGCCATGTTCGCTGCCCTCCTCTGCCAGGTGCTCCTCGCCACCGCGGCGTTCGCCATCCCCACCTCCAAAGCGCGCTTCGCACAGCGCGCTGCCCGCCGCGCCACAGGCTTCGCACACCAGTCACAGCCTAACACGCTCAGCGAGGGAACCGCCCAGACGAACTTAATCACGAACACCTCGCATGTGGCCTACAGTCCCAACTGGGCCGGCGCTGTGTTGGTGGCAGACACGGTAACGACCTCAGCTTTGCATGGCCGTGTTGGCCGGACGATCCTGATTGAGTTCTCGCGTTTCTTAGGCTACCTACACGTCCGTCACAGGCAGCTTCGTCGTGCCCACTCCGAGCGAGCCTTCTGGCGGTTCTGGCACATACTCCGCGTCTGCCTGGGTCGGTATCGATGGCGACACTTGCCAGACAGCCATTCTGCAAACCGGTGTCGACTTCACTGTCTCCGACTCGGGCGTGAGCTACGACGGTACGCATCCGTTTTCAGCCCTTTTTCTTGTTCTTTGATTGAACCCTTCTTCTGACAGCCTGGTACGAGTGGTTCCCTGACTTCGCCCACGACTTCTCGGGGATCAGCTTCGCCGCGGGCGACACGGTCACCGTGACTGTTACCGCGACCTCGACCACGGGCGGCACAGCGACGATCACAAACGAGTCCAACGGCCAGACGGTTTCGAACACGTTCTCCGACCAGCCGGCCCTCTGCGAGACAAACGCGGAATGGATCGTCGAGGACTTCGAGTCTGGGGGCTCGCTCGTCCCCTTCGCGAACTTCGGTACTGTGGCGTTCACCGGTGCATCGGCAACGACCAAGAGCGGCTCCACCGTCGGCCCCGCCGGCGCGTCTGTCTTTGACATTGAGCAGAACAGCCAGGTCCTCACCGACGTCTCGACCACGGACAACTCTGTTACCATCTCCTACGTTTAGCTGATCGCCGAACAGCTACGCCTCATCCCCATGGCCTTTCTTTCGTATTTATTAGGTAATAGGAGGACAGTTTAGCCATCTAGCAGACAACATTAATTGCGCGTTCGCAGTTTTTTTGTGGTAGTTTGAGCCTATCTACGATGTGAGAGATGGTTAATGCCAAAGCTTACGGTACATATGATTGCATACTTCCTTCATGTCACCGTACAAATTACTAGTACTATGGTTGCATTCTGGGAATAGGACGAATATCTCTTCTTCTCCTCCTCCTCCATCCAACTTTTAGTGCGTGGGGCCGGCGAAACTCGGGAACGAGCGTCTCCCCGCTGTTCCGACTCTGAGCGAGACGCGAGCTGTCTCACCGTATACGTACTTACTTACCACAATGACCAAGAGCGCACCAATCGTACCACCGAGGTCTACATAGGTGTTTGGCCTGCGAGGCTTGGGATCATGTCTCAACATGAGCTCGACTCGAAAACGAGTCTCATCCACTCAAATCAAGGTAAATTGATCATGCGTACTGTTGAATGCATTCTTGAACTCACAACTTGTTTCTTTACCGCAGGTATGAGGCCATTATGGGACCAGAGCGTCTTGTGTTCTATGGTTCACCGGCCTACCCTTGAAGACTAGCGCAGTCTTGGTAGCGTCGACCAACATTGAATACAAAGCAGCGCTTCGGTGCTGAAGGAGATCGTAAAGGATCGGCGGTGTAGATCATAGGGGTCCTCGCGATGATCTTCTGCGGCTTTCGGCACTGGCAGGACAGGACAGGACCTTGTCTCATCTGCCTCTCCGATCGAGCGTCCCCGTCGCACGGTGAGGTTCGACAGCAGTGAGTCCTCGTCATAACCGATTTTCAGCTCCTCATGGCATCGAGCGGAAATGCTCAGTTTTAAGTGAGGGAACCACGCGAGATACGTGTGTATACTTCCCTTGTGTGCTTGACGACGAGATGGCCGCTGACTACCAACGGACTACACGTGTCAGACGCATGTATGAGACACCAGGGAGACATGCCCGTTGTCGCTCAAGATCTTCGCATTGTCCACGTATCTTCGAGCCTCCTTTCATGAAGAAGGTCTTGATATGAGAAGCTGCCGTCGACGACGCGGGATACAGGAGGTACGCAGTCCACACATATATATGTCAAGGTACGACAGTGGGAACTGACGACTTTCTCAACTCGGCCCCGCAACCATGAATTTCCTCCACCGACCATTCCTGCAGCTCTCCGACCTGTCCTCTCTTGCCTCTTCACGCCTGCGTCCGGGCACCCTCCGCCATGGCAGCAAGCGCAAGCCACGAACACGTGACCCCGATAGTGAAGCCGAGAAGACGCACGAGGAGAATGGCAGTGTGCCGGAGCTGAGCCCGAAGGAGCGCGAGCTCCAGAGCAGATTAGAGGCGTTGGAACTACAACTGGCGCAGGAGCAGGCCGCACTGGAGAGGAGGACGGCGGACCACATGAGCGCGATGGTGGAGACTGATCAGCTGAAGGCACGTCTCACCCAGCTAGACAGTCTTCCCCAGCAGGTCAAGGAGGTGCAGAGAAAGCTGGAGCTAGAACAGGAGTCGTCCAACAAGGCCTGGGAGCTGTACGAGGGCGCGGTCGCGGAGGCACAGCAGCTCCGGGAACGCTTGACGCAGGTCGAAGACGAGGCGAAGAACAGCGGCGCTCGGGCCTCCCAGCTCGAGCAAGCACACGCAGACGCGGAGAGGGCACGCAGGTCCTCCGTCGACCTCCTCGAGGCGCGGACGAACGAGCTGCGCGAAGCGCAGATCTTCCTCACGAAGATTGACGACGTCTCGGACAACGAGGTCGTCCATATCGTCGAGACACTGAACGAGCAGGTAGCGCGGATCGCGGCTGCTGTATCACGCGCGCCGCAGTTCCGCTTCGAGAGCCGCAAGGACGCCGCGGTGGTGGACAAGGCGGTTAGGAGAATTGAGCACTATGCCTGGCTCGGGCCCAGTCTCGTGTCCTCTCTGCGCGCCGCTGATCCAGCGCGGAATAACACCTTGGTGCAGACGGCCTTGCAGGCGGGCATGGTCTCGTACGCGCGTTGGCTCGCGACGAGTTGGGAGTTCGGCGTCATGGATCCTCGTGGGCTGCTCGAGGGCGTGTACATGGCTATCAGAGAAAGAGGTGAGCACCGTGATTCTCACCCACTCGTGAAGCGTATCTGACAAGCTCAACCCGCAGAGCCGCAATCCGTCGCTGGCCGATGGAGAGCGCTATGCCGCACTCACGTCAAAGCACTCCTAGAGACAGGCGAGGCACAGGCACAACGCCTGTTCAAGACACTCGCTGGCATCGTGGCGGATGTGCTCGTCATCTACGGTGCAAGCGGGACTTGGGAGGATGTCTCGGACGCCGTCACGCAGACCTTCGAACGCGACCTTCACGAAGTCATCAGTCTCGCTCTCCAGTTCCAGTGGACGGCCGGAGAGAAGATCGTCTCTCGCGACTTTTCGGTCTTCGCCGCCGAACCGGACTTGGCTTTCGATCCCCTGAGCATGCAGGACGAGCGCGCCGATCAGAGGAAGACGACTGCGTCGATCAGAAAGGGGAGTGTACTCTGTACGACGCACTTGGGCTTGCTGATGGAACGCAAGAGCGGGGGGAAAGGTGGTTCGGGTGACGTTGACTCCACGCTATTGTTGAAACCAAAGGTCGTATTGAAGAGCGGGTTAGGGAAGGCTAGTCAGGTCGCCAGCGGTCGTGTCGCTACATAGATAGCTTTGTATCTTTACGCTCCCAGCGCTGTGCGCTCCTCATATCATCTGGTAACAATCTATTTGGCGTCCAATCAGACCGCTATATTCCAAGCCGTGTCAACATGTAATAGTACATCGATATTCTCCTCGAGTATGTCGAAAATGAGTACATGCCTAGACTATTCTCCTCGCCAAAGTCGCAGGAGCGCATTCTGCTGGCCGCCATCGCGATGACACAGCTCGGGCAAGGACCAGTCTGAAAACGAATTCTACGCGCACGTATCATGTGGCGCAGTGTTGAGGCATGTATGTAGATGCATCGAGTTGGTCCAGAGGCTCAATTCAGTGTTTACGCCAGCGGAGGACGTAGGTGTGAATTTTACGATATACGCGTGCAAGCGGGTTCCTCGATATTCGGCGCCGCTGTTGCGAACCGCTTGCAGACGAATTGAGATCGCGCTCCGAAACACAGGGTCGTGGCAATGGAAGGTCCATACTTTCTGAGTCGGTACCATTACTCGCCTGTGTGGTTGATGTCGGCGGCGGCGAAGAGGACCGAGATTGCGGACGTTGAGGGGAGCGCAGCGCGAAGTCAGCCGCAGCCGCATAAATTGCGCCTTCCCTCTCAGCTTTGCGTTCGTGAGATCTACGGATGATTCTGGATGCACTCAGCGAGAGTAGGAACACGGGCGTAGGACGATAAGGATGACTTACAAATTGGTAGTTCGGTACTCGTCCACTAGTCCTTCAGGATTGGGAATAGAATCTTCAGTAAGGTGGTCTGCGAGTTCGAACCACAGATCCACCAGTGGCAAGGTATTTTCGGGCGGCGACTCTTGGTAGGATGCTGAACACTCTGACGGATGGTAAGAGGCGTCGTAGTCTGTCCCGACAGAGCACTCTGAGCTTGTCTCAGTGGCCACGTTTGACGACATATCGCATGTCTGCTCCAGCTGATCTGCCCGGACCATTAACGGTTGCAGCATAGGAAACAGAGTCTGACGCACCTGGTAATAAAGTTGGAGGGCTGCGTTCCTCTCTGGAGCGCCGCCGATCCTCGCTGAATGCGCGGTCCAAGGCAGCGTATGAAGTACGTGGGAGCATGATTGCCTTGCTATGGTCGAACATCTCTGCGCGGGCGCGGACGTGCACTCTCATACGATAATCCAGCCAGTGGTAGCAGTTTGCAAACGGAAACTGGGGGTCAGTGTGAATAGGCTCGCGCTGGCGTGGGTGTGATGTGTTAGGGTAGATGGGCACCGCCATGTCGCGAGTGAAGCACATCTCGGGATCTTCCTTCCGCAGACAGGGCGCTATGGGGCTGATGAGGTACTCGTAGGGAGGCCTGTCAGGCCATGGTATACCAATGATCTGCGGAAGCTGGTTATGCGCATGTACTGACGATCCAAGTGTACGGTCACGTACCGTGTCCAGGAAGACAAGATATTTTTGGGGCGCCAACAAAGATTCGACTTCTTCACAGGCGTGCGGGTCATCGAGACCCTCGACCATGGCTCGTGGATCCATGCGAATGATAGCATAGGTATAGTAGCAAGGCGCGAAGGTCTTCCCGAGTTCTCTCGCGGTGATTTGGGGTGCGTCACATAACCGAGCGGTATCAATAGGCTCGCCAGCTTCGTCCGAGTCGGCCATTGAGTCTGTGGTTCAATCTGCGAGCTCAGACTCGTACTGCAATAGGTGCTATGATCAGACCATACCTGAGATGTGTCGGATTTTAGCTAAGAACGGCTAGGGCAAAGGTACGATGTTCTAAGTAGTTAGTGGTAAGTAGTCGGCGCATAGGAGAGAGGGACCTTGAGCGCCTCTTCGACAGGAGTTTTGTCTTGAGAGACGCCCAAAAATGCACTTAGTAGTAAGTACACGCAGTTGTACGAGCTATGTTCAAAGCAAGGCTAGCTAGGCAATATGAGCAAAAACGGTCGAGTCTATCTGTCAAGACTCGACATCGGGAGTAATGTTGCAGCGCATTCGTTTCGGAGCACTGTGTTCCACTTGTGTTCCCTGATGCATCTGAAGGCCGCGATGTTGACCTGGCGGTGTCGTCCGTGTACTCTCGTCCAGTAACGTATTGATCAGAAGAGTCAAGAAGATAGGTGCAGTTGATGTTTAGTGGGAAGTATAGATGCGACATCGGTGCGGTATCGTACAAACCATTTCAAGTTTCAACCCTGTCAGGCGACAACGATCAAGAAGAGTTTGGTGAGACGACGTCGTCGGCAACGCCATCGGGATCGTCGTACACGAGCTGGGCAGGGCCTCTGTGATGATCATCAGTATGGAACGACTGTAAGGCTCTGTCGGACGGTGAACGAACCGCTTTTCCTCGCCCTACGGTGAAACAAGCTATGTTCAGTTGATTGGTCTCGAGCGTGCGCTAGGGATACTCACGTCTTCGAGCCAGCTGATCTGGGCCTGAAGCTCAGCTCCACAGCGCAAGACGACGCTGATCTTCTTCGCAGCGAGCGGGCCAAACATACCCATGACGAGGCCATCAGAGACTTTCGAGATATCCGCCCGCACGACACAGAGTCGCTTGAAGTCGCCTATATAGATGTTTCTCAGTAGAGTGAAGGGTAACCAGGGCTATGAAGCAGGCGTACTCACCAGAGCCTGTACCCATGAACGTTGGCGGATCAACCTTGTTACCCGTGTACGCTATGATGTCACTGCTAGTTTCGTTCATCTCCCTCAGAGGACTGCGTACAAGGCAGTATGTCTGTGTGAACTCTTCGTCGTCGCGGATGCGGGTGCCCTATAACGTGTTCAAGGACACACTGCATGCGACCGGAGAGGAATTCACCTTCTTCAAGATGGCCGAGAAGCCGTTGTCGAGCATGAGACCAGCAGGTCCAAGGTGCATGGACCCTTGTTGAGCACGATGCTCCGGGTCAGAGGGGTCGAACTCGACACTGACGCTGGTCCCGTAGGTAGCCTTGGCGATACGGTAAGAGACAAAACGTTCGAAGTAGTGCCATATGGCACCGTCCGCGACGGCTTTGCTCCTGCGCAAGCGAGTCAGCACTGTCATGACTCAAGGACGGTATTGGGCTAAGATACCAACGCATGCGTGTCGGGGCGATAGAGGCGCAGACCGAGCTGCTCCAGCGTGGTCTTCAGGTTCGTGAAGAGCCACTTGTTTGCGGAGAACCCTCCGATGAGGAAGACAGCCTGTATGACGTATCAGCCATTGAGCTCGGGCTGCGACGTGACTAATACACGCACCGTGTATGGGGTCCCTCGCGTGTCCTGGAACTGCTTCTTGATAGCAGCGACGATCCCGTCGAGAGAGGGACGGAACAGCGACATCATGTTGTCACTTGAGTCGATGCGTTCAGCCTTCTCACGACTTGAAGCACGCGAGATTACTCACTGCGTCACTGAGAGCGATCCGTTCTTGATGCCGAGAGCAGCATTGTTGTCCATCAGGCCCGTCGGGAAGTAGTACGCGCGTTTGGGCTCGTTCGTGAAGCGCGGCTTGATACTCTTCTCGAACTCCTTCATCATCCGTTTGATATGAACCTCCTTGCCGTACTTCGAGCCTGTGAGACGCTCTACGACGGAGTACAAAGTCAGTAAACCGCGGTCTCAGACATCATCGCCACAGGCACCTTTGAAAAAGTCCTGGGCTCGCATGTTGACGGTCACGGACCCAAGCATGACGCCTGTGTTGCCTGTTGTGAGCATCTCCAGATATGTACGGTCAATAGGCACTCACAGTCGGGGGAAGAAGTCTCTTCAACGGAGAGCGGGGCGGATGACTTGAAGACATAGCTAGAAATGTCGACTGTACCTCCGCCAGCGTCGACGACCATGATGCGCTCGCCAGGCTACGGAGGAGCATCATTGGGACGAGGCACATGCGTTGAGATGCTCGGTCACGTACCGTGATGCTCTCCGAGGTGAGGCAGTTCTGGACGCAGAAGTGCAGGCCGGCCTCACCCTCGCTGACGAAGTGAACACGGTCACGCCCCTCCGCAGTGTCGGGCACGAGGCCCGCTAGAATCGCCGCTTGACGCATCTTGCTCTGTTGGAGTCCTTCCCAGCCGTTGGGGTGGCAGAGGACAAAGTCGATGGTGTCCTTGACACTGGCCCACAGTAACTCGCCGCTCGCCTCAGACTCGGAGATGTACGTGCGTGCACAATCGACCATGTATCGTAGGAAGTCGGCGAATACTTGAACGACCGTCTTGCCTGCAGGAAGGGCTGGGATATTTTTCTTGTTGACCTCGGATGTGTCGAGGTTCTCGGGTCGAAGGTGAAGCTTGAACCTTTCGGCACGGTAGTCAGGGGAACAGCTCAAGGGGACCATACCTCAAGCGAACCGCTACTTACCAACGAGAGTGAACGAGCTGGTTGTAGTCGGGTTCCATCTCCACGTCACCCCACGCAGCTTCTGCACCGACCGAGTGAACCGACCCGTCTCGTCGATAGTACAACTCGGAGGGCACCCTGTAGTCCCCCGGACAGTCCTCCAGACCGGGGTACCTAGCCACGAGTATGAGCGTACTGCTGAGCTACTGGACGTTGTCTAACACTCACCGCTTGACTGGTTCAATCTTCGGGACCTGGCCTGGGTCAAGGACTGCGTAAGACATCCCGGAAAATGTCGTCCCGATGTCGAGGCTGAGGACCAGCTTCCTAGCGGTGCCCTTGTACGGTTTGAGCTCCGTCATGATGAGTGGACAATAGGAGAGGATGTGATGTGCCCGTAGAGGGAGGCGTGAACGGCGTCAACCGTCTAATTGCCCTTTAACCCTTGTCAAATCCAGTCGGAAATGCGCAGAGAAACGATGTTCGGCTTCTGTCATGCTGCGGTAGGTGGTTGACAAGGCCGCAACTTTGCCCGCGTCCCGATTGGGAAATGTAGCCCTTTTGGGTGCAATTTGCCCGCAAATAACTGGCTCGAGGCTTTCGCACCGCAAGCGCATGCTTGGAAGGCACAAGGAAGACATCCGATTGGACTTCGCATAGAGCGAACACCCCGGAAGCGGACTCTGTAATCGAAACTCTAAATCAGTCTCTTTCCCCGCGAAGCTGCGGTAGCACAGCCCAGTACACGCTCTCCAGCTCACCTTCACGATACCGCCGCACAAGCCACCTGCTGAGGCCCTCCGCACGCCATGGATATCCTCCACTACTTCTTCCTACCGTTCGACCGGCTCAAAATCGCCTTCATGTGGCTCGCTCTACGATCCAACCGCATAGTCAAGAGACTCACGAGAGGACTGTGGGAGGGAGAGCTCAAGAGGCTAAAGCGGAACCTTGACGAGCGGGTCATTGAGCTGGAGATGACGAGGAGACAAAGCAGGGAGGCGCAGCAATCCGCTGAGGTCTGGAAGAAGAGACATGTAGATGAGTTGGGAGGCAGAGTAGACAAGGCGGAGTACGACCGTGTCGTGGAGGAAACCATCAAGCTCCAGGCACGCCTTGGGATGGTCGATATAGACGCGACGCAGCGCGCAGTCAATTTTGAGCGAGCCATGGCGCGAGCGGAGAAGAAACAGCGCGACTTGGAGGCACTGCTCGAGGCGCGTTCGAAGGAACTGCAGGATGCGCAGGCGTACGTCACCAAGCTGGATGAGGTGGCAGACAGCGAGGTCGTGCGCATCGTCGAACCCCTCAACGGCCAGATCTTCCAAGCTGCAGCTACCCTCTCTGACGCTCCAGAGTTCCATTCGGACGTCCCTCGGGAGGACGCCACCGCGGCGGTAGAGGCAAGGACTCGACTCGAGCAGTCATCCTGGCTCGGATCCAACCTGCTCGACATCGTCGGCGACTCGACTCATCCAGAGCAGTCCGTCTTCGTGCAGGTAGCCTTGCAAGCGGGGTTGACCACGTACGCGCGGCGAGTCGCGAACAGCTGGGATCCCAGCGGTACGAACGACACGACCACCATCGAGAGCGTGTATTGGGCAATCCGGGATCGAGGTACGTATCGTACGTCCTGAGCAGTCACTGCACATCGTTGACATACAGTAGAACCTCAGTCAGTCGCGGGGAGATGGAGATCACTGGGACGCGCGCACCTGAAGAGACTTGTCTCCAATATCGACTACGCACCATCCCTCATCTCAAACCTATCCGGCGTCGTTGCGGACATACTCCTTGTTGCAGGTGCCACAGGGACGAGGGACAGCATCACACAGATAGTGTCTGCCGAATTTGAGAACGAACTCGGCGAAATCGTGACCCTTGCCCTCAACTTTTACGCCACGACAGGGGAGCGCGTTGTTTCCAGGGATTTCGCTTTGCTTGCGGCTCAGCCTGGAGAACCCTTCGATGCGTTGTGGATGGAGGCAGAGCAGGGAGCAGGGGAGAGCAGTGCTCGCGTACTTGGGACCACACAGCTGGGACTGGTTGCGGAGAGATCGGTGGAGAGGGACGGGAAGCGTGGAGACCTGGAGATTCGTAGAGCGGTGCTTCTGAAGTCCAGGGTCGTTTTGCAAGACACGGCGGATCAGGGCCAGGACCACTCCGCCGACGGAGCCGTGGATAGTGTACACGAGCAGCCGGAGCCGCCTCAGACTCAGACTATGTAGCAGAGATTATCCGTACGGAGGGAGGTCGCTAATTGCAGTGTACTGGACGTCGAATGACTCTCAGGCCAGCATTCTAAGGCCGGAACAGCGGGGAGGTCAGTCAATACGGCGTCTCGTCAAAGAGCTCGACGAACTTACGGACATGGCCACGCCCTCCTTTTCGTTTTCCACAACCATCTATCAGCCCAAGACTCCGAGCCTATCACTCCTTGATCACGCGATACTGCACCAAACGATCCCCCGGAGAGTAACTTGGTATTCGAATTTAGATTGAAGACTTGCACATACAGGTTCGGTCCATACTTCGTGTATCTCCAAGACCATGACACGCATGAGTGGGACTACCCCGAGCTCAGCGATTGTGTATGAACCATTACACGTGCCCGACCGAGCATCCATGAATACTGCTGAGTCTACAGTCCGAAGGAGCGAACTTTTGGCCGTTCCTACTGCGCGCGAGTGAGTCGTCCTGAGTCTGAGT
This sequence comes from Lentinus brumalis, assembly GCA_001792895.1. Classification (NCBI taxonomy): domain Eukaryota; kingdom Fungi; phylum Basidiomycota; class Agaricomycetes; order Polyporales; family Polyporaceae; genus Lentinus; species Lentinus brumalis. The sequence goes on along the minus strand of MARA01000029.1, from coordinate 367,193 downwards.
GCGTACTCACCTGATCCCCATCACCATCTGCATGCTCAGCATCTCCGCCTGCTATCAACAGCTCCGCTGTAGCTCTTCAGATATCTGCCGAGGCAAGCGACATGTCGTGAAAGTACGTTGTAATCAAGTTCAAAGACTCCGTCCCAGATGTACTTGAGACCTTCTGGATACAGAGGGAAAGCAAGCAAAGTGATTGAATGTTGGAGTGATCGTCGTGGTCGTGGTCGTGGTCGTGGTCGTGGTCGTGGTCGTGGTCTGAGTTGTGCTGAGCGTCGCTGTGAGCGTGCTACTTACATGATCATTGAATCAATAACTTACTGACTTGAAGACTTACCATAAGCCACTTCACTTACCCGGGCCGTACTTACCGTACTTACCGTACTTGCTGTTCACTAGTACTGCCAACTGCTCAACCTCCCAGTGAGTTTCCTTCTCCTCTGTCGGGTAGTCACACGGCTACAGTTCCGTGCAATTTCTTCCAGTATGAAGAGCACAACTGAAGCAGAAGCTGAGGATCCTTGCGCGTCGCCCGTAGACGTGGAAGAAGATGCGGACCTTAGGAAACACGTTCGGGTGATTTCTCTGACCGGTCACCGACACTACTGACTCAGACACTGGGACTAGGAACCCATGGAAAATGCAGACCAAGAGGACGACCGAGAGCTCCCGAAGTGGCAGACCGCTGAACATTTGAAAGTGAGCAGCAGTCACCTTCAATACTGCAACAGGTACTTATACTTATCGGAACACGTACACAGCAATACTGGGAAACCAGGAAGTCGTTTTTCACTGATGCGCAACGCGCGGAGGCCTGGGCAGAGACAGCGATTATCGTGAAGACCTACAGCGACGAGATGATCGACCGCTGGAACAAGGAAATTGACACACTGCTCGTCTACGTGAGTATTTCTGTCCAGTGTCTTGTGGCGAAATTGCCCGGGATCTGCTCCTGACTAGCCCTTTGAATCTACAGGCGGGACTGTTCTCGGCAATCCTCACTGCCTTCAACGTCCAGTCGTATCAAACCCTCACGCCTGTTGCTACGACCGATCCCGTCATCGTCGCTCTCGAAAGGATCTCAGCTCAGCTCAGCGGCTTCTCCGTGAATCCTCCCTTCGTCAACTCCACGCAGCCTGCCTTCGTCTACAGCGATCCCGCTCCTCCTACCGCCTCAAGTTGGGCCGTCTGGCTCAACGTGCTCTGGTTCTCGAGCCTCATCTTCAGCCTGTCCGCCGCGTCTGTCGGCATAATGGTGAAGCAGTGGCTGCACGAGTACAACTCGGGCCTCTCAGGCACATCCCGACAGGTGGCCCGTCTTCGCCAGCTCCGACTCAAGAGTCTAGAGCGGTCGCACGTGAAGGAGATTGTCAGTATTCTCCCCGTGCTCCTACAAATAGCCTCCGCGCTCTTCTTTGGCGGGCTGCTCGTTCTCCTATGGCACCTCAACCGCACGGTGGCGATTGTTGGGAGTGTCCTCGTTGGGCTGCTGGCCATCTTCTCCCTATGCACCATCATCCTTCCCAGCGTTACTTCGCATTGCGCGTACGTCTCCCCACCGTCGCGCGCACTCTTCGAGCGCACTCAACCGCTGAGAAAGATGCTGTACCTCTGTCGACTCCGACTTTCGTCTTGGATCCTTGGCCGTTACACCTACTCCCTGCCACTATTTTCATTTGAGGCGGAAAGGTTTCAGCGCGAGCATCCTCGGATGTACAGCGTGTGGAAGCTCCTGCACCTGGACGACAGCGTCACCGCATCAAAGTGGCGCTGGGCGGAATTCTCCCTCCTCTCGCGACCCGATACAGCCCGGGAGCTAGACGGCGACATGGTAGCGACGGCATACACCACTGCTATGGACATCAATTACCTACACCATGCCGCTGTCTGCACCACGGAGCTTACTCTCAATGCCATGAGAACGTGCTTCGATAAAATCCAGCTCGCCAACATCGCGCATTGGGGAGCGGACGACCACGCTGTGCCGATGTGGTCGGTGCATCCGTGCATGTGGAGCGCCGCCGTCATATCCTTCCTGACAGTCTCCGGTGAAGATGTACCAGCGTCGCTGGAGACCGCCTATGGCTACCTCCGTCCATACAGCCAGCATATTCAGTCGGACGCGCCGCGGTCACGCTTGGTCTGTGCGGACATCGCTAGTATCATGCGCCTCTGCGAGCGTCATGGCGCGACACCCAGTGCCAAACCCATCGCAGAGTTGCTGTACAGAGAACGTCGGCTTTCGGTGCTCATGGAACGTGTCGCTCGAATGGATCTTGGTCATGATGTTCGCCACTACGGTGCGTTTGCCGTTTCGATCAACGAGTACTTCCGGCTGATTGCACGCTGTCTGCTTCGCAGTTGCCTCGGCGTGCTTGCCCGTAGTACTTCAGGGACTAGATGCGACGGCCCTTGACGACTCAAGCGCCCCGTTGGCCCTCGACCATCTTCGATGTATCATCCACTGTGTCGCTCCTCCTGGATCTTCGGACTGCCATTCCCATGATTCGGAGACCCAAGCTGCGCGAGCTGAAGCTATGCGTGCGCTGGATGGGCTCTCAGAACTCCTCTTCACTTCACGGGAACCGGCAGACGAAACTACGCGCAAGATAGACAGCGTCTTCGACGCACTCTGCGAGCACGGGGAACACGCGGGTCTCCTGTCCCCAAAACTCATAGAAGCTATGAACAGCTATGTCGATGCGTACGAGAAACGTTATCCGCACGACAGGAAGAGCATCGCACGGTGGTCCTGGATTCAGGAGCTCAAGCGCAGCCTCGACGACTGTGGACATGCATGTACGTGGCATGTCTGGACACATCTCGCCTTTACTCCACTGATCTCCGCCCTCCTTGATCTATAGCGTTGCCACGATGTGTATCGTGCCGACATCCGTGACTTCTCGAAACCATGTCGGCGCCCAAGTGGCGGCCCGACGGCGCAGCCCAACTGGGCATGCCGTGAGGCCTAATCGTATCCGAGTCGAGCTTGAGCAAGGCTTTTTCGCGGATCTCGTTACCCTCCAGTCACGCCGACTCATCGTCACCTTTGGCGTACGGCCTACGCGCGCCTCTGTCGCCTTCGTTTCCTCGCCTCTCTTTCGATCCCCCTCGCATGCCTTGACTCGTTTCATGTACACTTCTTCTGGAAGCCTCAAGCACACCTTCACGCTTCCCAATACGCCTAAATCACCCAGGATCGGAACGTGACCGTCGGTCCTCAAACCCGCAACCTCACACCTCCTTCGACCGTGACATCTGTATGATGTTTTTTTTTTTGGCGGAGCGCATAAGCCCTGAATTATCATCGTCCCGGGGGCACATCAGACTATTCTGCTCAGCGAATGCTGGGCGGGCGCGCTGGGTTCAACCGGGCGTACCGGTCTCTACTGGTGTATAGTAGTTTATAGGTTCAGGACAGGGATCTGTATGATGTTCTATGTGGGCATCTCGACGATGACTGCCGCTCTTCTGACGCCTCATTTACGACACTTCGCAGTTGCTCGAAATTCGAGGGATCCGATACGGAGGGCATTGGCATTGAGAGAGCCGGGAATAGAATGGAGAAGAACTGGAGAGTGCTCGGCTCAGAGGTTTCGTCGGCTGTTTCTAGGTGCATACAGGTGCATACTCTGACTCACGCTATCGCTGCAAGGTATCCCTGCGTGGGCACCGCCTCCGCAAACTTCACCGTGTCAAGCTAGAGTGTGCCTTCTTCCAAAATCAGGTCTACTTAAGTGCTAACTTCATTTATACGACCCTCTCATTTCTCCAGTGCGGTCGCCTTCTACGGTAAGCTGTTGTCGGGTTGTCTTGCCCACACGGCTCAGTAGACTCGTCAGTCGTCTGCCCAGGAAAGATCACGGTAAGGTAGGCAGCCGCGAGTCCCCTTCCTGATATGTACCACAGGGAGAAGTGTTCCATTCCTCCTCACTCCATCCCAAGCAGTTCAATTCTGCCATACGCGATACTTAGACTCGAGCGCAAGCTCCAGGCTACCAGTCCCCTCCGAGTCCGGAGGTATCATCGCTGTCAGCCGATACAGTCAAAGTAATAAGTAGCGTGTGATAGTCACTGTCAGTAAAGTAACTCGGTGTTGCGTAGGAACGGAGGCAGCTTGTAACAGACATTCGTTACAAGATCAGTAAAAGGTAACAACGAAAACGCCAAGGGTTCTAATATGAGTTGATCCGAGCTGTCAACGGGCGGCTAACTTGAGGGAACAACGGCGTCCCCAGCCTCCTGGCCTCTTCGTCCCCGCCATCGTCGTCGTCGTCGTGCTCGCTCTCCTCGCGTCGTCGTCCTCGCCGTCGAGCTCTTCCTTCCCTCCTCCTTCCCCTCTTTCAAACCGCACACTCATTTAACGTCACCATGAAGAACGGATTCAAGACCATTCGTATCGGCCACAGCGCCGTCGGGCACCAACGTACTACCAAGCGTGATGGTGAGCAGCTATCCCACATCTGTGCAGATCTTCTTTGGGGTGCAGTCAAGAAACTATCGCAATCGGGTGAAGGAAGGGGCATGGGGCATTTCAGGGTCGCGGGCCCGCTGCTGCTCAGGATCGTTCAAGCCCTTGTCTTGCTTGCGAGTAGGCAGGACGTCCCACCGAACGGCGATAGACTCGTAGAACACAGAGGTGCGCCTTCGGAACACTCTCGAGGCGCATGATACCCCGCTGTTCGACTGTCTAACACCTGGTGTTGGGCTGGTCGCGCGGATGCGGCCTTGTCGCATCAGTACACCGACGTTGTATATATGTGTGCATCGCTCCCCAGACCTTTTTCTATGCTGGGATCATTGCCACAACCACTGGCTCTCAGAGAAGTGGTATTGGAAGTGGTCGTTGGGCAATGTAGCGCACGACCGGAGTTCTACTTCCAAGCGTACCGTCAATACTCCCTAACATCTGAGCGACTGGGAAGTTTCGCGCTGGGCGAACGATGCAACACCGCGTACGATCGAACCCACAGTGATTGATTATGTGCATTGAGTGATTCGTCGCACCTTGTTGTCCTGCATAAGCGCGTTCGCCGTCGTCGCCGCCATGTGAATGGGAGGACAGAGACTTGTCACAAGATATGGCATGAGCATACCCCGCCTGTGACAAGGCAGGACGTGGCGGGCGTTCCGCCTGGGGCACTTCGCGCACGCAGAACAGCATCGCCCAGCATGAACACGGCTCTCCTGCCAATGCCACACGTCATCTCGTATGCACGCATCGCTAACCTGCATCATAGAATGCGCGACCGGCGGTCTGTACAAGAGCCCTGCCAAGGGCCAGAGCGTCGACGTCAGCGAGCCAGTCACAGTCACCTGGGACACCAGTTGCCTCGACACCGACGCCGTCGACCTTTACCTCTACGCTCCCAGTGTCGCCAAACCCGTTTTGCACGAATGGGAGAGCGTCAACTACAAGGCCGGCAGCTACAACGCGACCCTCAAGGCCGGCTGGTGGAACTACACCTCTCCCATCAACCTGGAATTCACCATCGTTCCATCCGGACAGCCTCTGTTCATGGTGACCACGCCCGCAGGCCCTCTTTTCTCTGCCACCTACTCGGGCACGGATCACTCCAGCTCTGCTGTCGCCGGTGCCGTTGAACAGGTGAACAACACCGTCACCGAAAAGCATGGCCTCTCCAAGGGTGCCGTCGCTGCGGCGGTCATCATTCCCCTCCTGATCGCCATCGCTCTCGTTTCCGCGGCGTACATCCGCATCAATCGCCAGAAGGGCAAGGAGAAGCGCAAGCGGTTCAGCCAGGTGGTCGACAAGCGCATGTCGACCATATCTACCGACTGGAAGTCGATCACCCCGGCGGGTGCGAACGCTGCTATCCGCAACAGCATGGCTATCCCGGGCAATCGTTCGTCTTCGTTTTCGTTCGGCGGCATCCGCCCCATGTCCACCGTCGCTGTCGAAGGTGGTCAGGCCGGCATCGGCGCGCGCGGTGTCATGGACCAGGACAGCCCGGCTGACGCTCCGCAGATGTCTCAGCTTCGCCCTGGTTTACGCACCTCCGCCTTTGAGAACCGGGTCTCCCGCGTCTCCTTCGCTGCCGACCCTCGTCCCTCGGTTGAAAGCCGCCGCGCCCGTCAGTCGCGCAGCTTCCATAACGGCTACGTCCCTCCTCTGCCTGAGCGCCAGTACTCGACCGAGAGCTCGAGCAATGCATCGCCCATTCTGTCGCCCATCCAGACCGCTGGCCCTCTCAGCCTGACTGCCGAGGACATCCGTGCCCGTATGACTGGCCAGGAAGCCAACGCTCGCCCAAGTATCGACGAAATGATGCCAGCACTGAGCAGTACGTAATCTTGCTTCTTGAGATCACCAATCTGCTAATTTTTACGGTCCAGTGATGCGCAACGGCGAGTTCGAGGGTGGTGAATTGCTGTTCCAGGCCCCATGCCTCCGAGCCCGACTCATCAGACCCCGACGTCTCCAATCATGGGCGCGATGCCCATGCAGCCCATGCCCGCGAACGTGATGTCGCCTGACGACATGCTTCGGGCCTATGCTGAACGCCGTGCCATGGGTGCGACTTCTCCTGGTGCTCCTGCCGTTCCCACCCCCGCCGCGAACTACAACGGCACCGGCATGCGTACCCTTTATTCCCCTGACCACGCTGCCTCTCCTGCCATCCCTGCCTTCCCTGAGGCTACATACGCCGCTCCCACCAAGCGAAAGAGCCTTGCACCAACGGAGTACGGCGAGGACGATGCGTACGTCGGTACCGCGGAGTAGTTTGTCACCCTAGAACTCCCGGTCTCGATCTCGTCCTCTCGTTTCTTCTGTCTCCGTTGGTTGTAGGATCTTGTATTGGTACGGGCAGTGTCGTTTCTCCGCGATATTGATCGCCGGAGTGACGCCCTGCTCCGACTCGTCTTTTCATTGTGTGATTACTGTCATTTCTCATCCCTTTTCAATATTATCCTACCACTACCATATCCCTTTACGATCCTCTTTCCCGACTCCTTGTGCCCTTGCGATGTCTCTAGTGTCACTGATAGTTCTCCCTTCCGTGTCTGGCTCGAGTCTCCTGTCTCAGAACCCCATGTGCCCCGAAGTACATTCCGGGCCTTGTGCCCCCGGCCCCGCGTATTGTCTCGTCCGTTGTGCGATCCCTCTTCCCTTCCCCGCGCGGGGCCTCGAACGACAGCGTCGTCTCCCTGTTTGCGTATACGTATACCTGCCGCCGTATCTATATCGTGCGTTCGCCGCCAGTCGTGTACCCGATACGACCTTCGGTACATACATACAGCGCGGCGCTGGCCTTGGGCTCGTATATCCATTATACCCACTTGCATACCTGTGTGGACTGGGGCCCGAGGCGAGAGGCGAGTGGGTGGTTACCCGAGGGTGCCGCTTGGTGTGGGTCTCCAGTACTATGTCCGCATGTGATGCCGTATACCGTATACTTACCTGTGTTTGGCTGTGCGGTCATCGAAATACGTCGTGTGTTACTTCTGTGTGTAATTGATGTGGTTCGACTTCCTCACTGTGCGTAACAATCTATGGTGTGTGCTCAACAACCAAGGCTCCTTTCATCCATCGGCGTATACTGCTATTTTTGAGCAGGAATATATGGCGGACTATACGGGCACCTCCCTCGTACACCTCCAAGCGAACTAGTCCCAGAGCTGTTGCACTGCAAGTACTGCGTGTCAATAGTAGAATGAGGGGGATAGAGCCAAATTACACTCACCCCACCATTTTCTCTCCGTGAAGTCGAATTTCAGCATCTCGCGGGAGTCCAATCCCGGAAGCGCGTGTGTCGCGCACTTTAACAGCTCCTGACATTGCTCGACGTTGAACCTCTCCCTGACGAGCCCCACGTCCAGCACGACCGTCAGCGTCTTGAACTTGGGCGCGGCCATCGTGTTTGTCGAGCGCCTGCCAGTCCAATCCCATGAGGAAGTCCTTGTACTGCTCGAACCGGTTGTCGGGCAAGGAGAACCGATCTGGGGAGAAGCCGATGCGCACTTGCTTGACGGTGGATGGGAGGTGCGTGAGGAGATCGACGGTCGCACGGAAGACAGTCCTGCTGTCGCCTCGCGCGAAGTAGTCGACGTGGCCTACGGAGATCTTGAAGACCTCGATCTTGGTGCACTTGTCGAGGCGCAAGGCTCGCCACTTCTCGCTTATGGTGTCTGGGAAGGGCCACAGATCAGCACACTCGTGGACGCTTGTAGGAGTACTCACTCGTCGTTGCCGCAGCGGGAGGCGGTCCGTTCGCGGCTTGCAGGTCCGCCCGAGGCGCGACGAGCTTGTCCGTCAGTCGCAGGGCGACCTCGCGAAGCTGAGGCCCGACCACAGCAAGAAACTCGCCGATCTTCCTGACATGCTCCCATGACCGGCAGCCTCCGTCGATGCAGAGCGTGTGCAGCGAAGCCCAGCGATGCGGGAGGTAGTCGCGATGGAACAACATATCGAGGACTTGGATTGGGAGTGGGCGGAGCTCCAGGTTGCTGACGCGTAAGTGCAACGGGAACTTGTTGAGGGACGAGCCGAAGTCGTGAAAGCGCATGGAGTAGCTAGACATCGCGTGCGCGAGGTGGAGGGTCGTGATCTCCGAGAACAGGCCAAGGAGGCGCAGCAGAAGGGAGGTGTCGATTTCCACAACGTTGCACGAGGAGATGCGCAGGGTGGCGAGGGCGTGGAGGGCGGGTTCGAGTACGGGTTCGCGCCATTGAGGTTTGGAGATGTGCAGTCGGTCTAGCGTGACAGAATTGAGGCTGGTGAGAGGCTCCAGGACTGCCCGGACGTCCTTCAAGCTGATGCCTCGGTAGTCGGACAAAGTGATGACCTTATGTATGGGTGGATGTCCGTGGCGGAGGCAATGAACGCGAGGACATCGTTGAACGCGGCCCTCTCGGATGAGAAAGAGATGGTGTAGAAGAGGTGGTAGCGGCTGGATGCGGTCCAATCCCGGCATACCAGAGAGCACCGCTTGAGCATGTAGGGGCAGTTGTGTAGGTAGTCGATAATCATATCGGTGACTTCGGCAGAAAACACTGGATTTGAAACTGGTTCCGGACTCCTGCAGACCGGTGAGAACCAGTACAAAGAACGAGAATTCGGTGGCTCACCTGTCATTGTCGGGGAACAACTTATGCATGTCGAGAACACAATCGGTGAGTCGTGCTAGGACGGACACTACGTGTGCCATCGCGTACGTCGCAAGGCTGGTATTTACGGCCTGAATTTGTCTCGTGTGGTCAAGGCAGGAAGATGTTGAACAGAGTCGAAGTGGAAGAGACGGAATTTAGCGTCGATTACAGTCGGAGTGGACAAAGCAAGGAAGTACGGAGATGCCACGGGGAGTACCGCATGTTCAACTGCAATTTCAATCTTGTTATCTCATGGCGCACAACTCCGCTTGAGTAGTAAGCAGCGTCACGGTCAAACCTTTCCTAGCGCAATTTGCATGGGTCTGTAGAGCATTGAAAGTGCAACGGAGCAGTGACAGCCACCTGAGTACACTATTAAAAGCGTGTATCTTACTACAAACCAATTATTAGCTGTATGAAGCTCCTCAAGACTGTCATAGGACTCACTTAACGCGAAAGAACAAGCAATGCCGCAGCAGTGAGGTCGTACGCAACCTCGACTACTTACGCTGGCTTGTCTCTGTAACTAGTACTCACAGGCAGAGCAGTTTCATGATTGCGAATGCAAGAAAAGTCAGACGAGAGGCATCTCAAACGTCATGAAGTGAGGAGCAAGTCCGAAGGATTGTAAGAGTTATAGCGGCGCCAGCGATATCGCGGCTGGCGTCTAGTCTACCAAATTAAGCCGTGGGAAAGTCCATTTGATATATATCCGAGTCGGCTACACCTCTGCTGTGTTTCTGTGATCCTCACAGAACTATCTCTCTCAACACGTTCCCTGGTGTAGCATCTTGCGCTTATAATCACGCCTCCAACCCGTTTTTGGCTTGGACGCGCTCAAGCGATAGGCGGGACAAGCGAAAGACAAGACATCGAATTCTACCTACAGTTCGCAATCGCAATTTGAGGGCGAGCGATTAGACAAGAACGCGAAAAGTGGACTTGCAGTGGACACGGCATCGCAAGAGGGTAGCTCACCAGGCCTGTACTTTGTCTTCCAGGACACGCAGCACGCAGCGGACGCAGCTGCGGCAACCGGCGAGTCACAATCACCCTGTTCCTGAGCCACACATGCCTTCGAAACGAACCGCCAACTTCATGGACATCATGGCCGCGGTCAACCCCGACGCACCTGCCAGAGGGCGCAAGCGTTTCCAGTTCGATATACGCAGTGCGTCGCAGGCAGCGGAGCAGGGAGTTGAGGTGCAGGGGCTGCGGTTGCTGAGTACGTCGTCCTTCTTCTCTCACTTCGAAACCACCCCGGAAGCTGTCGGATTAACCAAACGATACACCGTATGCGATGATGATGATGAAGCGTTCAACCGTTACTATCATCTCTTCTTTGTCTCATCTCGCTACGAGGATGTTTCCGAGACGCCCCCTTTGCGATCCAGGTACTGAACTTGGTTGCAGGTGTCGCTCCTGGTGAAGAAGACGGTTCTTTCGACTGTGCGATCGCCCGTTCGGACGGAGAATACGTCGCCACTCTGACCATCCTTGTCTCCGGTGAGTGACGGTCATTTTAGGCGATGCCATCACCGTGCTAATCTTGACTGTCTCAGATGCTTCTGAATATCCTTCAGACCACACATTCTTCTGCTCATCCCAAGACGATCTACCAGGATACGTGTCACGGGTGACTGAGACTATCCATGAGGATGGCTCCGCCACCATCCAGACGACGCTGATGCGTCTGCTTGAGAAGTTGGCCAAAGGAGTTGCCACGAGTAAGAAACGTGCTCAGAGTGATGATGAAGACGATGACGAAGACATCGAAGACGATGACGACCTTGGTGCGTACGATGTAGACGATGACATGGGTATGCTTGGTGCGCAACCCGGGAACAGCAAGTTCGACCGAACAGCGCTCCAGCGGTATGTCTTTTCTCGCTTTCCTCCCTCGCTGTGAGCTTACGCAGGTGCTGCCAGACACTTCAATGAGATTGTGGCGTACGGGTACTACCCGGGCTTTATTCCGTTCGGCGTCGACGACTTCGCGCTGTCCGTCTCGTTGCCTGCAAAGTCACTTGCAGACACGATTTCGGCTCGCGCGCTCATGGCATGGGACAAGCACCTCCTGTCGCGCGCACAGCATCTCACCCTCCTCGTCTCCGGGCTCAGAGGCGTGTATCCTTTCGTCGAGCATGATGCGACGTTCACCCAAAGTGTCCACTTCCACGGAGTCGCACCGCAGTTCCGCGTTGGGCTCACTTCTGAATACAAGCCAACGAAGGAAGATGCTAGTGAGACGATTCGGAAGTACGGACTCAAGGAGGAGTACGACGCGCAGCCAGCTCCCGAGCCTGTTCAGGAGCCACTATACCTTGATGACGACTACCTCGACTACGAGGATTCGTCGACGGATGACGTCGGCGCTCTCAACGGCGAGGCCACCGAGGATACGGAGGAACACGCCGCTGGGTTCCGCCCCTTCAGTTTGAGTTCTTCGCTGGAGAGTCTACTAAATGGACACTTCCTCCGCATATTGCAGTTTCGTATTCAGTATAAGCTTGGATGGGCCGGTGCTGAGAGATTGCTGTGGGAGGTGGAGGGAACTCAACAGCCCGCTGGCGACATCATGCGATTGCGGGAAGCAGTATGTGATTATCGTTCTGCATGATTGCAGGCGCCTGTTGACGGGATCTGCAGTACATACGTAGTGAAGACGAGGCCGACATGCGCCTGTCGCGGAGCTACGTCCTTCCTGCAGACCCTCTCCTCGAACGCGACACGACAAAACCTGTCAATATCCTCCTGGTCGCTTTCTCATACCTCATCCGTCGCCTCACGGTAAGCAATGATCATAGCGACGAGTTCGACCGGTGTGCTCATCGCGCTCGTAGCTTTGCCCGCGTTACTGCCTGGTGTGCCACCAACCACTACAGGAGGACCTCGATGCCCTCAAGCCATACGTCTGCAGCTCGAAGCTATGCACCTACCAGTACTATACCCTCAACCGAGGACCGTCGCTAGAGGTCAGCGCCCTTGTTCGAATTTCCTTCGCCGGTCCTGACCACGTTCGCAGTACGAGATCTGTGCTAATCCGGTGACTGTCGACCTGCTCGTATCGCTGGCTTACGTAGCGCTAGCAGAAGGGGCGCCAGACGCGCCTCTTCCGGTCGGCATGGGCCTGCGAGTCGAATGTCGGACAGCACCCGTTGCGAACAAAGACTATGAGGGACTCTACGAGTTCGATCAACTCAGTCCTAACGATGTAAGCACTCTTTTGTCGTAGACTCTGCTGTGGTTAATTTTCATTTGGTAGATGCGAGTCGCGACGATGCAGTTGATCGACAAGCTGCCCCCCGTGAGCCTTGAAGTTTGCCTCCTGTGATCGACCTACCATGCTCACCTTGTCGGATCAGATTGCCGATATGAAGAAGCACCTACAGCAACCTCGCAAAGCGGGACGGGCGAAGCCTCGTCTGCAAGATCTAGATAAGTCGGTTCCCGAGGCTGCCTGGTCCGTACTGCGTTGGTGTGTTGCATCGTGCACCGCGCACTTGGAAGAGTTGCAGTTGGAGGAGGACCAAGTCAAGAATATCGGTATGTGGTCAATACTTGGGCTCCAAGCTTTTGGGTGCGCTGAGCGTGTTGCCCTTGATAGGTCCGGAATGGAAGCAGTTCAGGTTCAGTGTCGGCGCACCGGACGCGGAGGCGAAGTATCGACAGGCGGTTGAGCGAGCACAAGCGGAAAGCCCTCGGGCTCGCCAATACCCGTCGCTCTACGTATATATATATCCCATCTCTCGACATAGTGCCCGGCTCATGTCTCGCCGTTCTACAGGCTTTCCATGGGTCTCCAGCGAAGAATTGGCACTCGGTGAGTGCTCTGCATCAGCTCTATTGATCGTTTATGTGCTTATTGTCGTGGCAGATCATTCGTCACGGCCTTTGGTTCAAGAATGTCGCTCACGGACGAGCGTATGGTCATGGTAACCGTCTACGTTAGACCGTGCAATTGGCCTCTCACAGGGGTGTAGGTGTCTACTTCGCGAAGGACGGCGCTATCTCGACCAGTAGCTACTCCGCGGGAGCACAGAGCTGCTGGCGAAACAGTGCCTCTCGTGTGACGAACTGCGTCGCCCTTGCAGAGATCGTCAACCTGCCGAACAAGTTCGTCTCTACCAACCCGTACTTCGTGGTCGACAAGACCGACTGGATCATCTGGTACGTTCAATTGTCGTTGTCTGATCATGCCTGTGACCGACCAGCTTGCAGCCGGTACCTTCTAGTCAAGGGTAGCGGTTACGTGAATCCCAACGCAAGCACCAGTAACTCTGCTCCCGCTTACAATCCCTTTATGTATACGAGTCAAGCCCCACCTCCCGAGGAGAACGTGGACAATTCGATCCCTTACGTTCCGTTGGACCCCAGCCATCCCCTCACGCTTAGCCAGAAGTGGATCCGCATCCCCGAGCCGACGCACGCTCTGGAGAAGATACTGGCGGCGAGGCGCGAGGAGTTCATTCCTATCAACTACGATGAGGACGACCTATCCATATTCGACGCCCTACCGCCCGCGCAGCCGACGCAACCTGTTGAGGAGGATGCTGCGATGACGATTGCGGACGATTGGCGGCACGACCGCGAATGGGTCCTGCAGGCGATAGAACATCTCATTCCGCCACCCACAGAGTCCTCTATCCAGGCCACCACGGCGTTGCAGAGAGAGCTGAAGGCGCTCCTCAAGGAGCAGAAGGCGGCAAAGAGCCTAAAGGACTTGGGGTGGTACATGCCCGAGGACCTGATCGGCGACAACCTGTACCAGTGGATTGTGGAGCTGCACTCGTTCGACAAGGATCTGCCTATCGCGAAGGACATGCAGAAGTGGTGCGTCGTGTGTTCGCTGGCGCTTCACATACACTCTGACGTCCAGATATCCAGCGGCGTGAACTCGCTTGTGTTCGAGATACGCTTCCCCGCGGGCTTCCCGCACGCTCCTCCGTTTTTCCGCATCCTCAAGCCACGCTTCTTGGGTTTTAGCCAGGTATGCTCCTTTGCTCGCGTGCATGAACTTCACTCACATCTTCGCTTCTGTCAGGGTGGCGGTGGCCATGTTACTCTTGGTGGGTCGACGCCTATGGGTGGTTCCGATCTCGCATTACTTTGCTGATGCTCGCGCTCACGTAGGAGGTTCGATGTGTATGGACCTCTTGACCGCTGATGGTGAGTCGATCGCAATGTCCTTTCTCTGCTTCTGTAATCTGACGCCTATGACGTGCACAGGGTGGCTTCCCAGTTACAGGTGCGGCGACCATCTGCGCTCATCGCTGCTCGTACTGACATCTCTATGTCCATTAGCATCTCCGCGATCCTGCTCCAGATCAAACTTGCCATTTCCAACCTGGATCCGAAGCCGGCGCGGTTGGCTTCGAACTGGGACTCGTAAGTTGTGAACTGTGGTCTTTTGTCGAGGCGCTGACTGCATGGCATACCTGTTGCAGACCGTATGGGATGCAGGAGGCAATGGAAGGATACAGGCGCGCTGCGATGACCCATGGTTGGAAGGTGCGTTGCAGCGTGTCGTCCTGACTGTTTGGCGACTATTGCTCACATCTTCTTCCTCTAGATTCCCCAGAGCTTCGACAGGATCGCTCGTTAGACTTGCTGGCTGTCTCGCTACAGATGTGCACGTAGAGGGCGTGTTTGCTTAGTATCGCCGTAGACTCGAAGGTTGCTGACGCAGGAGAATACCTCACTATCAATGTATTTCTATTCATTTGCTTTTACTCGAGCTCTTATACACAGAGGAGGTCCATTGAAGCGTAAGAATCACGGGAGACAATATCAGTGCTCGATTAGAGGACTGGATATACAAGATGATCGAGGAGAAAGTCTTCGTCCTTGCCGATTAGATCTGTGTGCGGCGAGGCATACAGGGAAATGCACTGTGATCCACCTTCACTCGTCGCGCACAGCAAACGCGAGCATATTGCGCGAGGAGAGGAGAGGCAGATAGTCTCTGATGTTGTCCACGACCGCCCAGGACCGCCGTCTAGTGAACGTATCCTTGAGCCTCACGACTTCGAGGATGACGGTCAGGTTGTCGAACCTCGGAGCGGACAGCACCTTATCCAGGGTCTGCCAGTCGAGGTCTTCAAAGAGCAGCTTCGCCGGAGGAGATTCGAAAGGCCTGGTGTCGAATATCAACGGGTCCATTCGTTCGCCATTGAAGCGGGGAATCATGTCGATGCGTACTTGTCGAACGTGACTTGGCAGGTGCGTGAGGAGGTCGACGGCGATACTGAAGGTCTCTCGGCCTACCCGATGGTCATCGTCGCTCTTGTGGTCGAGGATAAGTGTGAAGGCCTCAAGCGCCGCGCACTCTTTGAGGCGCAGCGCCTTCCAGTCCTTCTTCGTGTCTCCTGGAAGTAAGGGCCTGTCAAGAACGCTCCGACGATGATCTGTAGTAATACGCACTGATTTGAGCCGGGACAGGAGGCAGATCGGTGTTGAAGTAAACACCCAGGCCCAGCGGCCTCACGGTACGCACATGTCCTTCGGGCTGCACCAAGCTGGGAGATGCCTTGATGGATACCCGGCGAAGCTGGGAACCGTGGGAGGTGAACAAATTTCCTAGCTGTTTGATCTCCGCCCAAGATGCGGCAACGCCTTGGAGGTCAATGTTGTGGATGGATTTCCAGAACGGGAGGGACCACGGATGACAGAGCTGGGCAAGAAACTTCATGGGGAGCGACCCTAGCGTGAGATTGAGAATCTGAACGTGGGGAGGAAATATGAATTCCATGCGGTCCTCAAAATCGTCGAGGTCCCTGGAACTTCGAACGAGACCGGAGCCTCGCCAGGTGGAGATGTACAGGTGGTCGATGCGGCTGAAGAGGCAAAGCAGGAGAAAGAAGGTGTCGACTCCCTCCTCAATAACGTTGCACTCCTTGATGCGCAAGGTGTCGAGAGATGCTGGCGTAGAGGGAGCCGACGCAGTCGTGACTTCCACTATGCGCCTGAAACTTCGTAATTACTACGAACTTGTTCAGTACTTCATCTTCGTAAACTTAACGAGCATACCTCATGTATAGCACGAAGTTCTCATGGAGCGCCCGTAATGCTATGTTCGTGATGGAATTCGTGAATTTCATGGCATTTTTGTCCACGGTCACGAAGACAGTGTTCACGACTAGGTCGTAGCAATCACGATGTAATGCCGTGAATTTTGCGAAGCAGGTGGTTGCGGTAAAGTAGCGGTCTGGTTGCTGCGCACACGGTATGGTTCTGTGGTTGATATAGAATAGATTGTAATACTACTACACGTACACCAGTATATGTAATACACATAAACACCTGCACTACAACTCCGGGTGCAGCCCAATGGCGACCACCGAGGGACTAGATATACGTCTGCCCTGCCCAACGGTAGCATCATCGAGGGCGATATGTACTGCAGCTCGATGGATCTGGAAGAAGCTCGACGTCAGGATCATTAAAAGGTGTGGTACGCCGAGGCAGACTACGTACCAGATGGGCATGACCTCGAGCCGGAACAACGAGGCGGACATACGACGCACCCATGGCTGCTGCCTAGAACTCGGCTCCCCAACGCTGCCTTGACGACATCCCAGAGGGTCCCAGATGCAGAGAATCCAGCCGCGAGCAGCGCAGACAATAGAAGGGTGTGCAGGTCCTCGGGAGTCGTCACAGCAGGCAGAAGCAAGCACCAGCATCGGCAGACCAACCAAGCGGAGCACTCAGAGAGTCGGAGTCACGCAGTCCAGAAGAGACCGAGTACCAGGACAGGGAGAGCGAGAGACGAGGTCCAGTCACGTCGACACCGAGAGACACGTCGACGAGAGACGCTGACAGAGATGAGACTCGCGACAGCAGGTTGCTGGGGGCAGCTTTAGGGCAGGTCCCGTGAGACTTCACTCGGAGGGCTCATTGAACGATTCCCACGCGAGGGGAGTACCTTCGTAGGTTGCACGAAGTAACTACGTGTATATCGCCGTCGTAGCAGTCACGAAGACTTTCACGAACTTTTCGGTTCACGAATTCCGCACGAACTTGCGACGTGATTTCTTAATTTCACGAAGCAAGGTCAGCCCAATCACGATCTTTTGGGCGCATAGTGTTCAGGGTCGGACAACGACTTGGAAATGTAGACACCGCTGATGGTCAGCGTGCGCAAGTTGGGGAGGGTCTTCAGAAGCGCTTCGAGGTCGGCGAAGCTGATCCCGCGGTAGCCGGACAAAGAGAAGTGTTCGATGTGGGGGCAATGTCGACCTTCGACACGAGAAAGGCGACCGTCTCGTTAAAGGAACACTTCTCCGGAGCAGCAGACATGGAGTTGAACAGGTGGAGTCTTGCAGCGGGTTTCCAGTCTCTGCGAACCAACGAGCAGGCCTTTAGAGCCCTGCGGTTGTCGTGAAGGTGGTCGATAATTGTGTCTGTAATCTCCGCAGGTATAGTATACTGCCCATGCTGGCTACTGCGCATTCTATCGTAGAATAAGCATGACAATAGGAAGGACAGTCGACTCAAACTGATCATACCTGTACTTATCTCTGCGAAAATCTTGAAGCGACCGGATTGGTGTCACGGTGAACATGTTGTGTACGAATTAGCTGGAACCCTGCTATCATCAGGACACTGTGTTTCTTCAAGGTGGAATGAGAGCTTACGGGTCCGTAGCAAGTGCGAGGAGGACGAAGGAGGACGAAGGAGAGTTCACGAATCCCGCGCTTGCCGGTCGGAGTGACGGAGAAAGAAGTACAAAGGCAAACAAAGGCCCGAAGGCAACCGTGGTATGGGATGTCTCACGAGTCCGCGAGGTTCTCCCTGGTTCTCCCGCCCTTATCGACTTCTTTTGAACGCCGAGTCATCTACATAGCAACGCAGATGACATCTATGTAGATTCTATTGCCAAGATGAAATCAGCTTGGATCGACGGCAAGCTATTGTATTGACTGTCGTAACACATGAACTTGACGTCTACGGTGTACACCGGATGTACCAAGCACTGTCATAAGCTCTTGAAAAAGAGAAAATTACGTAGCACGTAGATGAGAACGAAGCTTAAGGTGAGACTATCCATGTGGGAGTACACGACGCGGGAGGACATGGACTATTCACGACGCAACCCGGAAGCGGCTGTAAGAGGGCGCAGGTAAGAAACGTGAACGCGTGAGGTGAACAAGCAGCGGCCCAGGAACGCACCATCGCCTCAGTTCCTGTCGCAAACAGCGAAGGCGAGCATGTTGCGGGAGGAGAGGAGAGGCAGGCGGTCTCTGATGTTGTCCAAGACTTGCAAGTACCGCTGTCTGGAAAATTGAGTATTCATGAGCCTGACAATTTCGAGGACGATCTTCACGCGTTTAAATCTCGGCACGGACAGGACCTTGTCAAGGGATTGCCAGTTGAGCACCTCTAACAAGATTGTCGGAGGCTGAGTCGACCCGATGCCGACGAGTTGGGCGGTGTTGAAGTTTGGCACCATAGTGATCCGAACTTGCAGTACGCAGCTCGGAAGGTGAGCGAGGAGGTCGACAGTTGTGCTGAAGACCTCCCAGCCATGGCCATGGCTCTCTTCGTCGGAGTGATCGAGCGTGACTGTGAGGCCGTCGAGAGCTTCGCACTGCCTAAGGCGGAGCAGCTTCCACTGCTTCTTCATGTCCTCTGCACCAAAAAACGTGCCGTGAGCGGCATGATGTACGATCAGACACAGATACGCACTGATGTGGTTTGGAACACTGGGTAGAAACGGGTTGGCGGCGAGTCCCAGCAGGAATGCGATTCTGTGATAACCGGATGCACCACCGAGGGATGTGTCCGGGGGAACGACGAGTTTGTGCGACGCCTTGAGAACTATTCGGTGGAATTGAGTTGGGTGCGCCGAGAACACCTTCCCGAGTTGCTTAATCTCAGCCCAGGAAGTGAGCCCATCCTCCACGGATATACTGCGCACACTGGCCCAGAATGGGCGTGACCACGGATGGCATAGTTGAGCGAAGAAATGAAGCGGGAGCGACCCCATCGTGAGGTTGGTGATCTGAGCGGGTGAGTGTAGAATGAGTTCGATGCGGCTCTCGAGGTCATCGAGGTTGCGGGTGCCTCGGCGAGTGCTGGAGGGTTGGCGAGCGGATAAATGTAGGTCGTCGATCTCACCGAAGAGGCTGAGTAGGCGGAAGATGTCTACGCCCTGCTCAATGACGTTGTAATCCTTGATGCTCAAGGTAGCGAGAGCTGGCACGACTGGCCCAGTCACGACCTCGGGCTCGGAGGACAAAGGCCTGGAGATAGAGAGGTTGGTGAGGTCCAGTGTGCGTAAGCTTGTGAGGGGCTTCAATAGGGCCTCGAGGTTTGCGAAGCTGACATCGCGGCAGCCGGACAAAGCGAAGTGGTTGATGCGTCGAGCTATGTCGTCGTGGGACTTAACTCGTTCAGAGGAGCTTTCTCCGGCGAGACCGACATGGTGGTCTTGAAGAGATGATATCTGGCAGCGGGTTCCCAGCTCCCACATACCAGCGAGCAGGCCCGCAGCGCTGCACGATCGTCACGAAGGTTGTCGAAGATCTCGGCGAGGATCTCTGGAGGGGGTGTTTTGTACTGATTCATTCTATTGCGCAGCCTGAGTACGCATCGTGTAAGCATCTCATCAATGGAGGATCATACCTGTCAAGAGCTTGCTTGCAGCGATGGGTATGGCTTGGAACTTGAAACGGCGATGGCTCGACGACCCTGAGCAAGAAGTCGTTATGTGCCGCTACCGCAAAAGCAGCAGAGTGGATCTGACAAGTCTACTGCAGAACGGGAGAGAGAAGAGGGAAACTCGGGCGAACGTCCGTTCTTATATGTCGTAGACTAAAGAACGAACGCACTGCGGTATCACTCGGCCCGCGTGACTCGAACCGTTCTACGCCGGTCGCCGGCATTCCAAATCCTTTCTTGTTCGAGAATACATCGGCCTGAATCGCTATCACAGTAAACACCAGGAATCGCCTCGTCCGAGACTCTGATCGAGTCATCGACCTTCATTCTGAAGTCGAGATTCTTCCTGACCGGCTCTGATTTCATGACTTCTCTCCATACTTGACTGTTTGACTCTACCTGGCTTGGAGTGATGTAGGTAACGTTGGGGATGTGAGATTGGTGGTTCTGTCATTGTCAATCTAGAAGCAAGCTCTTCGGGCGTTCACTCAATCTGGCAACGTAGACGCCGGAAGGCGCGCACGGCTGCAGACGGCTTCGGACAAACTTCCGAGTCCCGACCACCACAATCTGCACAACTCTGCCGTTTTCATGTCACTCAACTCTCTGATGTTACCATTTTATGAGCTTTCTCTTTTGCTTGTGCGGTAACTGCAAGGTACCAGCGGCGTCCGGGTACCCAAGAAGTTGAAGAAGTAGAGTACTGGTGAGGAATTCGTGAACAGAGGCTTGTCATCGCGACAACTGTGGACGAAGTTGTGGGGGTGAACATATTCTGGTGGTAGCAAGTGACAAGGTATGTGTGTATACTCGAATGCATAAAGTCGCACTCGCACTTCGTATCTCCGCGACCTCATACAGGGCCTCGACAATCTGCGTACAGAGTGAGTCTCTGCACCTCGAACCCTCTCGTCCCAGTCATGGCGTGGAATGTACAAACGACCGGGAAGCTGGAGTGTGATGAGTGGGTGTGCTGTCTAGCTCTGAGGGTGAGGT
The DNA here is from genome assembly GCA_001792895.1 of Lentinus brumalis. Lineage (NCBI taxonomy): Eukaryota > Fungi > Basidiomycota > Agaricomycetes > Polyporales > Polyporaceae > Lentinus > Lentinus brumalis. The sequence continues at coordinate 346,427 of MARA01000029.1, read as the reverse complement.
CTCATCAAACCCTTCCCTCCACGTTTGACATCTCGTCCCATAATTGCTCCAGCATGCTCTTCAAGACGACCTTGGGCTTTCTGAGCAGCGTCTTCTGAGTATCTTCGGCCTTCTTCTCCTCTCTCGTCAACCCCAGCTGAGTCGTGCAAAGCACCTGCCCGGCAGACGGTGACGCCTTCGGATCGCCCCATTCGTCGTCCATCGTCACCGGATCAAAGACAGTCTCGGGGACTACTTCGACCGCGATGAGATCGCAGGATAGTATGATCTCGCCCGAGATCTGCTGGAAGTCGAGTGTACGTTCTGCTATCTCGCGAAGTGGAGATGCGAACGCCTTCCTGACCGTGGAGTACACGGCCTCGGGCGGACCAGATACGCGGCAGGCGACAAGCACATCAGCAGCGAGTCTCGCAAGCTTCTTGGCGTGCCGCTCGTGCTCCGCATCTCCTACACCAGCGATGGCCTTCGCGCTCTCGCGGCAGAGAGCACGCCAACGACCCGCGACCGACTGAGGCACTGGATAGGAATTCTCAGTATGTTGCTCGTATCGGCGCCGTTCTGGTACGTACCTCGTCGCCTCACTTCCGAGTACAGTTTGTGGAGTAACCCCTCCGGGTCGTAATAGCCCAGGTCCCAACTCATGGCCAGCCATCGCACATACATGGTCATGCTCGCTTGCAGGGCGGTCTGCACCAGAACGGAGTCGTTTGTGTGGTCGATCGAACGGAGGGCCGATAGAACGTGGGGTCCGAGCCAGCCGTCCCGCTCCAGCTTCCGCGCAGCGTGTTCAGCTGCGTCGACGTCTTCGCTGCCGTAGCGGAACTGCGGAGCTTCGGCGATGGACGCTGCAGTTTGGAAGATCTTCGAGTTCAGCGCGTCGACCGCGCGCAGGACCTCGCTGTCGGGGACGTCATCCGCCTTCGTCAGGAACGTCTGTGCCTCTTTGAGTTCGGAGGTGCGCGTCTCCAGCATGGCTGCAATGACACGTCGCTCCTTCTCGAGGTGCGCGTTCGCGCGCTGCAGCTCCGAGAGGGTTGCTGCGCTACGTTTAGCGTTGCCCTCGGATTCGCTCAGACGAGCTCGGAGCTGCTGGTTCTCGGCGCGCGTACTTTCGCATTGCTCCTTCCACTTCCGCCCGCTCTCCCTCTCCCTCTCTAACAACCCCTGAACCTCCTCCAACTTCTTCTCTCGTCGGTCGAGCTCCCGGTCCTTGACATCCAGTGCGCTGCTGAAGGCTGCAACATCGATGCGGTCGTGATATCTGGGACGGATGGTTCTAGACGAACTGTGGCTACCGGATGGCCCGCTTGGACCACGTATCCTCGCTGCCAACTTCTGTATGCCGTCAATCATGTGGTATAGGACGAAGTGATAGGCTGAGAGGAATGGTCGTAGGAGGTACAGGAAGAAGCGGCAGACTGTGAGGAGCATGTGCTGAAGAACGTTCATGGTCCAAGGCAGAGTTGCGCGGAATGCCCCCACTCTCGACATTTATCCACATGCCACGACTCATATAAAATGTCTCCGATCCTTCCCAATCTTGCTTGCAGCACGCATCTGGGCGTATATGTCGTTTCAGCGCGTCCTCGCATCCTTGTGGTGTTCGACTGTCCACGCAGCAGACTTCCACCACGCCTGAGGTGGGCGGTCGTTCATTTGTGGGCCAAAGAAGGTTGACGTGCGGCATACATGTCGAAGCCGCCATGCATCCACGTTGAGGGCCCTTCGACCGACCCCTGATCCCCACTACCGCAGCACAAAGTAGCAGGGAGCGGCCTCGGCCAGGTTCCTCACTCATCATAACCTCCGCGCGACTCGAAAGCCTACACGGTACTCCTCCTCGATCCCCGTCAGTACTCAGCATCCAATGGCGCCTGTGAAACCGTACGGTGGTCCGACACGCAAGCTTGTCCTTGGCATCGACGTTGGTACGACCTACTCTGGAATATCATACGCCATCCTCGACCCGGGGGAGGTTCCAAGGATCCAAGGAGTAACTCGGTATGTCAAGCACTCCTTGCGCCACTGAGTTGTTGCTGATGCAGCAGTACTTGTATAGATTTCCGGGACAGGAGAACGCCGCGGGCGACTCGAAGATCCCCACTATCTTGTACTACCGTCCGGACGGTACTGTGCACTCGGCGGGTGCGGAGGCGGCGGTACCAGGAATAGAACTGGATGCAGAGGATGAAGACCTGTTTCTCTCGAAGTGGTGCGTTTTGGCTTCGCCCTTGCTGCTCGCGGCACTCAGCCTGCCGTCCGGGCTAGGTTCAAGCTCCATCTTCGTCCCGAGCACCTCGACTCCGATGAAGTGAATCGACGCGACCTTCCCCCGCTTCCCCCAAGTAAGACCGTCATCGAGGTCTTCGCCGACTTCCTCGGCTACCTCTTCTCCTGCGCGCGTCGGTACATCACCGACACTCATGCCAGTGGCGAGAGCCTCTGGAACTCCCTGAGTGACCAGATCGACATCGTCCTCTCTCACCCGAATGGATGGGAGGGCCTGCAACAGGGGAAGATGCGTCACGCTGCTGTGCTCGCGGGTCTGGTACCCGACAACGCTGCCGGCCACGCGCGGATCCACTTTGTCACCGAAGGAGAGGCGAGCTTGCACTTCTGCGTTCAGAGCGGCTTGACGTCTGAATCTATCGAGGTGCGTCCTTTAGGGGGTCTCCCTGAAGTGTGTATTGTCTGACGTTGTCGTCGCAGACGGGCGAGAGCGTCATGATTGTAGATGCGGGAGGAGGTACGGTCGATATCAGTAGCTACTCCTTCACCTCGACGACGCCCATCTCCGTGGAAGAGGTCGCAACTGCCGAATGTGAGTCTTTTCTTTATGTTCATCCGCTTGGTATACTAAGGCCATCATCCCCAGGTATCATGCAGGGCTCGACGAGAGTGAACGTGAGGGCCGAGAAGTTCTTGAAGGGTACGCACACATCTTGGATCCTTTGCACGGCATGTACTGACTGACGGCACACTCTAGAACGTCTGAAGAACTCGGCATACGGTAACGAGGAGGACATCAAGACGATGCTCGACTACTTCGACAAGTTCACAAAGCCCGTCTTCAAGGACTCGAACGAGACCTCGTACATCAAGTTCGGCTCGATGGGGTGTAACGATCCCAAATCCAAGATCCGTCGCGGCCAGCTCCAGCTGTCCGGGTACGTTGTCCATCGCCTCGTGCGATCGTTGTCTCAACATCGCACTTACAGAGCGGAGATGGCTTCCTTCTTCCAACCGGCGCTGGACAGCATCGTGGCCACCGTGCAGCGGCAGCGGCAGGCCGCAGAGTCTCATCCGATCAAGGTCAGTACCTTGGGTTGACAGCATGATGCGAGAAGTAACAAGTCACCTGCTGTCTCACAGAGTGTCTTCCTCGTCGGCGGTTTCGCTGCCAGCCCCTGGCTGTACAACGGTCTTCAAACTACTCTCCAAGGGCGCGGCATGACGCTGTGCAGGCCAGACACACACACGTACGTTGTGTTACCATTGTTTTGTCCGCTCCTTTCCTCACTACTACGATCTGCATGCAGGAGCAAGGCGGTCTCAGAGGGCGCCGTGTCGTTCTACTTGGATCGCTTCGTCTCTGCTCGCGTGATCCGAACAACGTACGGCGTCGCCTGCAATCATGACTATGTTCCCAACGACCCCGAGCACGCAACGCGTACCCTGTGGAGGATTGTCCGCCCGTCCGGTCGTATCGTGCTACCCAACGGCTTCTCCCCAATCTTGACCAAGGTTCGTCACAGATGTATGGATGTGTCCGGACATCGACTGATAGGAGATAACCAGGGAACGCGTGTCCAGGAGCACCGAGAGATGTCGCGCTGCTACTTCAGGGAGGCTCGTGAGCAGAGGACGCTCAACAAGATCTCGACGTCGATTACCTGCTATAAGGGGAACTCGTCTGACCCGCACTGGATGGATGTCGAATCAGGTATGCGGAGAGACGGGTTTCTCCTCGAGGAGATACTCACGCCTGTGCTCAGAGATGTACACGCCGCTTTGCACCATCCGCGCGGATACGTCTAAGGTCGCGAGGACCCCACGGGAGGGCTCGCAGGGGACGTACTACGTCCAAGTCTACAACATCATCTTGCAATGTGGTTTGACCGAGATGAAGGCTCAGATCAGCTGGACTGAGGACGTGAGTCGTGTTGGCATGTTGCATAGCTCTAATACTGACTACCGGCGTCCGTGACAGGGGCAAGAGAAGCGGTGAGTAGTCGTCGACTTTGCGCTCAAGTGAGTTCAGCGCTGACGGTTCCTTCGACAGCGGGCCTGCCACGATCGTCTACGATGATGAACTGGAAGAGTACCGTTGATGAAGTGTGACATGGAGCTGCCAACTGTACGCCCGATTTTTGTAAGTTTATGCGAATACATGGTCTTCTGCTATGCGCCGAGTCGTACATTTCCTGTGATCGCGTCGATGTCGAGCGAGACAACTTCACCAAGAGAAACTAGCTGTCTACCTCCATACTCGATGTTCAGAAGGCGTCAAGAAGATGTGTCTCCCCCAGCTGTTGGTGTGTACGTCCCTCATTTTCCAGTTTCGCCGTTCCTGATGGATCAGTGAACACCGCAACTTAACAACCGCCAGCAAGGAACTTACCTGCGTGTGCCGTATGGCAATTCGTCCAGTACTTCCGCCAGAGCCACCTGCGCTTTCAGCAGCACCACCTCTTTTGATTCGCCCTGCTGTTTCCCCGAGCTCTCCTCGATTTCCTCTCGCACTAATCCAAGCTGCGTCGTGCACAGCACACTGGCGTCAGATGGACGACGGGAGGATCGTTTCTTCTTCGACTCAGTCCACCCATTCTGCATCCAACGCACGTCGAAGGCCCCTCCGGACTCCGCGCTGACGATCTTCAAGTCTCGGGACACGATGGACATGCCGGTGAAACGGCGAAACTTCAGCGTCAAGAGGATGATCTCGTCAAACGCCCCGCGGTAAGTCCGGTCCACCTCTCTCTCAAGCGTCGTGCGAGAGTTTGATACGCTGCAAGAAAGGAGGACGTCGACGACGTCGTGCAGGAGGTTGTCTCGCATTCGGTGTATAAGATCGTCGGCGTTCTCGGACGACTCCAGGTATGTGCGACTTAGAACTCGCCACCTAGCAGAGACTGACTGCGGCTCTGTACGACGGCCAGTTACTGTATGAACTGGTCTGGATATGATGGGTACTTACCATGTACCCTGATGCGCCGATATAGCTCCTGAAGCTTGCAGTTAGTGGAGGAGCTACCAGTCGCAGGGCATCCCCAGAAGGCACCGGCCGATTGGAGAAACGATACCATCGCGGTCTGGAGGGCGAGTTGCAGCAAGAGTCCATTTGTGGCCTGTCGATACTCGAGCCTGCGAGTGAAGAGAATCAGATGACCGTCGAGCACCCTCGTTTCCCTGCGAACGCGTTCTGCAACCTTGTTGTTTCGCGGGTTCCCGCACCACTCCTGGTAAGCCCTCGCGATAGCGCATGCTGTTTGGTAGATGTGGGAGTTGATGGTTCTCACGACTTCGAGGACATCGTGGTCGTCAACGTCGTCGATCTTCGTCAGGTAGCGGCGTGCCTCCTCTAGCTCGATGGTCCTCGCCTGCAGAAGACCCCGCGTCTCTTCATGACACATTTCCGCAACGGAAAGTGAATGGCTCAACCCCGCTAGGCAACGATCGGCGGCCTGGAGTCTCTCTTGTAGCTTCTGGATCTCGGTTTGATGCTTTGCCTCGCCCGCCGCAATGACCCCCTTGTCCTTCGCAATCATCGACTCCAGCGTCGCGATCTTCCACTGCGCATCGCCCTCCCTGACCCGCGCCTGCTCAACTTCACATCTCATCTCTTTCAACAGCGACTCCAATCTCTGTACCTCGGCATCCTGCACCATGGACTTCGATTCTGAGAGGTGGGTCCGTCCGTCGTCCCCCGAGGGAGGGCTTCCTCCGCCCAGTGTGGGTGGTTCGCCGGATTGTGGCATGCAGGGCCCCGGGGGAGCGCGAAGCATACTGATGAAGAACATCGACATGGCACCTTGCAAGGAGTAGTTGGCAAAAGCCCGTCGAGTGCACGACCGTTGTTGTCGGAAACGTCCAAGCCCCAGGTGCCTATGCGCCTGAAGGTTTGTCCATCACTTACATTCATACATACGGAGCGGCCCCCGTAAAACTCACGCCATGAAGCAGCATGACCCGAATAGATGCCTACGAATTGATGGCATCTTTGCGATCAAGGAAGACACACGTTCGGTGTATAGCGAACCACCGCTCCTTGTCTGGGAAGCTGATGCATCTGCGCCCCCGCAATGCCGCACGCCCTTCAGTCAAGACCCGGGAGAATATATGTAACCCCAGATTGACCCCAGAGCTACTCTTGCGTCGTCGTCTGCCCCAATGCCTATCAATCCATACAGAGGACCTACGCGCAAGCTTGTCCTCGCGATTGATGTTGGAACTACTTACTCTGGGATGGCGTATGCTTTGCTTGATCCGGGAGAGGTCCCCATGGTACACGGAGTGACCCGGTGAGTTATCTCGACAATCTCCAAACGAACACTCTCACTTCATAGCCGTACGTCCTTCACAGGTATCCCGGCCAAGAACATGCGGCCAGTGACGCTAAAGTACCGTCAGTCATTTACTATCATCCCGACGGGTCAGTTCACTCTGTCGGTGCGGAGACCAAACGCCCGGGGATCGCGTTTGAGGTGCGGAAGAAGAACCTGATCTTCGTGGAATGGTCAGCGAACCTCCACAACTTTTCGTCTTGTCCATACTGACTTCCACGCTCGATGCAGGTTCAAGATCCATTTGAACCCTGAGAATATGGACCGAGACGCGATCATGGAGAAGTTGCCCGATGTTGCCAAGCTGCCACCCAACAAGACGGTCGTCGAGGTGCTGGGGCACTTCCTTTCATATCTCTTCTCCTGCGCACGCCGCTTCATATGTGAAACTCACGGCGGCGGCGACACTCTGTGGCAGTCGGTGGAGCATCAGATGGACTTCGTCTTGTCCCATCCCAACGGCTGGGGCGGCTTGCAGCAGGGTAAGATGCGCCAGGCAGCGGTCCTCGGGGGACTTGTGCCAGACTCTGCCGCCGGCCATGACCGGGTGCATTTCGTCACGGAGGGCGAAGCAAGTCTGCACTTCTGCATTCAGAGTGGTCTCACGACCGAAACGTTGCGGGTGCGGTATGATATGCTTCTCTTCGCTTCCTCAGTGCTCATTATCAGGTCATACAGGACAGAAAAAGCGTCACGATCGTCGATACCGGCGGTGGAACGGTGGATATCAGTAGCTATCGATTCCTATCCGTCTCTCCTACAACGATCGAGGAGATCACGGCACCAGACTGTTGAGTACTACTATCTTCCCACAATACTCCAGCGTAACAGCTCAACTCCTCTACCTTAGGCCTAGTGCAAGGCTCTATCCTCGTCAACGTCAGAGCCACTGACCACCTGAAACGTGAGCGTCCTGTTTCATAATACTACGCAACGACTCATGCGGCCCCGCATGGCTACTCACTACGCTGCTCCGATCATAAGGAATCCTGCGTAACTCTCCGTATGGAGTAGAGGATGAAATTCAGTCCATGATCAATTATTTCGACGCGTCGACGAAGCCAGTGTTCAAAGATAGCAAGGAAGCGTCGTACATCCAGTTTGCGTCGATCAGAGCTAATGATCCCTCGGTCAACATATTTTGTGGTCAACTGATGCTATCCGGGTATGAGAGACACTCATATATGTCCAAAGCGTATGCAGCAGACTCACTCATGCTTTCTTAGAGAGGTCATGGCATCATTCTTCCAACCCTGTATCGATGCGATCGTCAATACCGTGAAGGTGCAACGGAAGGGGTCGAAGCCCTACATCTCGGTACGTTGTGTCGACTCCCCGATCGGTCCATCACTGACCGTACAATGCCTAGACCGTGTTCCTCGTCGGCGGCTTCGCCTCCAGCCCCTGGCTGTATTCCTCCCTCAAGTTGAAGCTTAACAAGCTAGGTATGACCATCTACAGACCGGACACGCACACGTGAGTTGGTCCCAAAATATTATTGAGTTGGTCCCAAGTGCTCATGAGTCGTTTTCACAGGAACAAGGCCGTCGCGAATGGCGCGGTATACTTCTTCCTCGAGCACTACGTATCGGCGCGGGTCATGAAAATGACGTACGGGACCGACATCAATGTGACGTACGAGGCAGACAATCCAGAGCACAAAGCTCGAAGCCATCTCAAGATAGTACGGCCGTCAGGGCGGGTCGCTCTGAACGACGCGTTCTCTACGATCATTCAGAAGGTCGGTAGTCACCTTCGTGACACGGAGGGGACTCAAGGGAGTTCCTCGTATGCATCATTCTCCACAAGTCACGACGCTGACAGGGCACCCTCGTTCACGAAAACCAAGAGGTCTCCGAGGAATACTTCATCGAGACGCGCGATTCCGGTACGCTTAACAGCATAACAGCCGATGTCATGGTCTACAAGGGGACGATCACGACAGCTCCACGATGGATCGATGGATGCCCAGGTTAGTCTTCGGAGCGTAACGATGGCACAAGACGGTGCAGGACTGCGTCTGACTCACCTGTGTTCCGCAGAGCTCTTCACGACGCTATGCACCGTGTCTGCCGACACGTCTCAAGTTCCTCGACGAGCGATCGTCAGATCCACCGGTACATACTATGAGCAATTTTTCAAGCTCGTCCTGCGTTGCGGCCTTACGGAAATGAAGGCACAGCTCAGCTGGATGGAGAAGGTAAGCTTCATGAAGTGTTGCGCAACTCTCGGCACTCCGAGCAACTCATGAACCTCGTGTACACAGGGCGTGGAGAGACGCGGCCCGGCGACAATCGTGTACGAACCTGCAGTATCGCGTTGATGAGTGCGGTGTTGGATGTAAGTAGCACTCATACGTTCTCGTGTATCGCGTTACTGTGATAAGTACCCCGCAGTACGACTCATATATAAGAGTGGGGCTGTTAGCCTCGAGACAAAGTGCAGCCATGAGGGGTACGGTACCTACCCTGATCGCCGAATGAGCGAAACACTGGTAGGCGGTTGTTTGCGCTTGTTGGGATCCAAAGCTATCGACTTCCCGATCCAGATCTGAATAGTGACCACTGGGGTGAGGACGACGTTGAGTCAGAGGATACCTCGACCAAGCACGAGCAGCACGTACCGCTTCTCGAGTCCCTGCAAGGACGATCACCAGCCATCCAGTGGTCCGCGATCACCGGCATAACAAGACCACACTTACGTTTTCGTCCCAACAGATCTGTGCCCAGAGTTCAGTCAAGCCGCAGAGAAGAACGATCGTGAAGTGTTGAACGTATGTAGTACACGCCATCGGGCCCGATCAGCGGCTGGCGCGCGACCTTCGACGTGTCCGCGTAGATCATGCACAGAGGAGTGTACAGCTCTAAAGTGCAAAGTGCAGTGTCCCCGAGTAGTACGATAACGAGTGTGAGCGTTACCTGGTTCGATGTCGACCCAGCGAGGGTTGGTCTCCGTTCCTCTGTAGCACAGCACATCCTGGACGATGCTGTCGAGCGTCCGCGGGTTGTGCGACTCCTCAGTCTCCCGGATACGGATTACCTGCGGGCACCAACGCGTCAGATTGAGCATGACCGCGCTTGATGATCGGACAACGCACCTTCTCGAGGATGGACTATATGCGCCGCGGACCATCTTGCGGCCTGACGGGCGCACGCAGATATTGCTGCTCCGGAGAGCGTGCTCGGGGTCCTTCCGGTTGTAGTCGACGACGATTGCGATTCCGTACGTCATCTTCATGACTCTTGCGGACACGAAGTGCTCGAGATAGAAGCACACGGCCCCGTGAGCGACCGCCTTACTCCTGGACGGCGGTCAGCAGCCAATGAGGTATGGAAGGCCGGTGTGCGCTAACGTGTAAGACTCCGGACGACATATCGTCAATCCGATCGCGTCCAAGTTCTGCTTGAGCCCAGCATAAAGTAAGGGGCTTGCCGCGAAGCCACCTACGAGGAAGACGGTCTCCACAGCATTAATAGAATGCTGCGTATCCGTTGCATATGGCCGTCGCGATTCGACCTACCCTCAGCGATTTACTCGCTCCCTGGCGGAAGAAAGACATCATATCGGCCCTTTCAAGGTATATGAGCTCATACTGACTCGGGAGACGACGAACCGCTGACCGTGAAAGCATCAACTGGCCCCGTTTGATCTTGACGTTGGCATCGTTGCAGCTCATAGCGCGGAACGTGATGTACGACGGCTCCTTCTCGTCCTTGCAAACCGGCTTGGTCGACTTGTCGAAGAACTCGAGCATCTACTTGATGTCTTCGTCTTGCCATACGGAGAAGCCTGCAGCCGCTCTGCCGTGCACGCACTGAAGTAGCGCCTCGCCTTTCAGAACGCCTCGGCGCGAACATCGATGCGGGTCGAGTCTTGCAGAGGACGGCGTCGTCGTTGTGCTTCACGGAACGCAGTGCGGTCCTGAGTCAAGTGCTCAATTTCAACGGCTGTGTCCTCGTACAGATGGCACTTCATGGCGTGATGGTGTCCTATACGCGCTGGCTACTGGGACTGCGATGCCGGATGGGACTTTAGAGCGTGTACGAGCAAATGAGAGGACCAGCTACGTACTGCCAACGCTTTGCCCTGTTGCTTCTGTAGCTGACTCCCATCCCGTTCCAGAGCGTCCGTCCGAGTCTCGGGCAGATGGCGCGCCATGAGCTGCATTCATCTGAAGGCTTACCTGGGAGACGAGCAGGAGTGTCAGTCATGGGGCGAAGCTGCCTTGGCGTAACACCTCACCGACACCCTCCTCATCTGCGGCGTGCCGGCGGCGTGTCAACGTCCCCTGGCCGAGCTGGCGAATGTCTTCTCGGAGTTGCTGCACGAGAACGTCCGCCTCGCTCTCCACTTCCAGCGAGTCACGGGCGAAAGCATCGTCTCTCGAGACCGATTCTCCGCCGTCGTCGCGAAGCCGGGGCGTTCGTTCGATCCAGAGACGATGGTCGACGAATGGGCTGACCCGAGGAGACATCAACGTGTCGTTCAGTCGCCTCCGGTGCTCAGCATCGCGCAGCTCGGCCTCATGCGTCAAGAGATCCAGCCAAGCACCCACTCGGGCGGCGCGGGAGGATCCTCGCTGTTCGTATCTTACACACTTATTCAAGCCCCACGTCGTGTTGGTGACGATGCTCGATGACTTGGAACGGCGGCGGATACGATTCCGAGTCAACAAGTCTAAGTCGCGCTTGTCCTTACGGTCCTGGTACGAAGATATGTCAGCCGCCGGGTATAGCCATGTCTCAGAGGTAACACGTACATATCAGTATCGTATAGCTTCAAGCCAGCAGCTGGCGTTGTGTCGTGGAAGTTTCTTGAAGGTACCGCATGCGGACAAGCGCGCTGGCAGCGATGACGTCGGCCGACGGCGCGCGCGTATATATCGCCTGCCTCGTCGCCGTCGTCGCCGTTGCTCTCTCTCTCTCACCACCATGTCTTTGCTCACGACCATCGCCCGCTCTGCCACCCGCGCTGCCCGCCCCGCATCGCGCGCTGTCCCCGCCGCGTCCCTCTCCCTGGCCGCACGCAGCGTACACACACTCCCGAAGCTCGACTATTCCTATGACGTGCGTCCCTCATCTCGCTCTCAAGCCGCCTCTCGCTGACCGCACGCGCATACACAGGCTCTCGAGCCGCACATCTCCGGCAAGATTATGGAGCTCCACCACAGCAAGCACCACCAGGCGTACGTGAACGGGCTCAACGCCGCCGAGGAGGCCTACGCCAAAGCCGCCGCACCCAAGGAGCAGATCAAGCTCCAGTCCGCGCTCAAGTTCAACGGCGGCGGACACATCAACCACTCGCTCTTCTGGAAGAACCTCGCGCCCCAGTCTCAGGGCGGCGGCGAGCTCAAGGCTGGCCCGCTGAAGGATGCTATCGTGGCCGACTTTGGCAGCGTCGATGGTGAGTGTTGCCTCTGTGTCACGCGCACTGTCCCCACATCTGCGCGTTGGCCCCCGCTGACCCACCCCGCAGCGTTCAAGAAGAAGATGAACACCGTGACGGCCGCCATCCAGGGCTCCGGCTGGGGCTGGCTCGGGTACAACCCCGAGACGAAGAAGCTCGAGATCGCGACGACGCCCAACCAGGACCCGCTGCTCTCGCATGTCCCCATCATCGGCATCGACATCTGGGAGCACGCATTCTACCTCCAGTACCACAACGTCAAGGCCGACGTGAGTGCGCTCCTCCGCGTGTCTGAGAGTTGGCTGCTGACCTGTGCGCGCAGTACCTGACAGCGATCTGGAACGTGATCAACTTCAAGGAGGCCGAGCGCCGCTTCGTCGAGGCTGCCAAGTCCGCTTGAGCTGCTCGCACGGCCTGCACGGGAGGAGGGGAGGAAGGAGGCGTTGCGCCGAGACACGCGATGGACTTGGCTGTATCATAGTTTAATGCACGCGCTAGGTGTGTGCACCATTCGACTTGAACATTCTATGCATTGTCGTTTTCCCTCCCGCTGCCGGAGTACCATGCGTGACGATTCTTGACGGCCCGTATAGGAAGCGCCGCACCCCCGATGACAAACGGCCGAAATGTGCAGACGTGCATCGAGTCCTCAGTCGGGAGACGGATCTCTTGCGCCCTGTGCGGGGTCTACGACGGCTAACGGCGGCTCACATATCTGCGTACAACGACAGGGACAAGCGCAACATACGGGGCTTGAGAAGAAGTACGGAAGACAGGACCAGCCAGGTTCAACACTGGCACATGTCTCGCCCCCCTAGACTTGAACTTAGGACAGCCATATCTCGTGCGATCATGCGGCGACACCCCACGACTCACCTGAACAGCGTGTACAATTCTCGGATTTTGGATCTGGCCATGGGCGTCCATCGCATGGTTGTATCCACTGTGGGGTTCCGACTGCCACGCAATAGGCTTCTACCACGACGCAGCAGGACGAGTCGTGCATCAGGAGACTAGAGCTCGTTGAGCTGCGGTAGCCGCCATGCATGGGCCTTGAAGGCTCTTGGTTCGGACTACCGCAGCACAGGTACCAAGGAGCGGTCTCAGGAGTTCACTGCTCACTCGCATCCTCGCCATAGGCCTCTTCTGCCCAACTTCCTGCTTTGCTGAGCATTCCCATGGCGGCGCTCAAGCCTTACTCTGGCCCAATACGCACCCTTATCCTTGGTATCGACGTCGGCACCGCATACTCGGGGATTTCATACGCTATCCTGGAACCCGGGAAGATCCCCCACATTTTGGGAGTCACTAGGTATACCACAGCACTCTTTTCGTCGTGAAAGCATGCTGACGCAATTTTACCATCAGGTTCCCGGGACAGGAGTATGCTGCTGGTGACTCCAAGATACCCACCATCCTCTACTATCGTCCGGACGGTAGTGTGCACTCGGCGGGCGCGGAGGCTGCGGTCCAAGGGATAGAACTAGTGGCAGAGGATGAAGACCTGTTCCTCTCGAAGTGGTGCGTTTCATTACCACCCGCGCTTCTTGTGGCACTCAGCCTGCCGTCCGCTCTAGGTTCAAGCTCCATCTCTGTCCCGAGCACCTAGACTCCGAAGAAGTGAATCGACGCGACCTGCCCGCTCTTCCCCCCGGCAAGACCGTCGTCGAGGTCTTCGCCGACTTCCTCGGCTACCTCTTCTCCTGCGCGCGTCGGTACATCACCGACACTCATGCCAGTGGCGAGAGCATCTGGAACTCCCTGAGTGACCAGATAGACTTCGTCCTCTCTCACCCGAATGGATTGGAGGGCCTGCAACAGGGGAAGATGCGTCACGCTGCTGTGCTCGCGGGTCTGGTACCCGACAACGCTGCGGGCCACGCGCGGATCCACTTCGTCGCCGAAGGAGAGGCAACTTTGCATTTCTGCGTTCAGAGTGGCTTGATGACCGAGTCCATCAAGGTGCGTCCTTGTCAGTTCCCTGAAGAGCTCCATTCTGATGTTGGTCGTCGCAGACGGGCGAGAGCGTCATGATTGTAGACGCGGGCAGAGATACCATCGATATCAGTAGTTACTCGTTCACGTCGACCACACCTATATCCGTGGAGGAAGTCGCAACTGCCGAATGTGAATGTGTCTTCATGACTGTTTGCTTGCGACGCTCATGCCGTCTCCAGGTATCATGGAGGGCTCCACGAGCGTGACAGTCAGGGCGGAGAAGTTCTTGAAGGGTACACGCCTATCTTGCGTCTTTTGAATGACTAGTAACTGACTGTTCGTGACAAGAATGTTTGAAGAACTCGGTGTATGGTAACGAGGAAGACATCAAGACGATGCTCGACTACTTCGACAAGTTCACGAAGCCCGTCTTCAAGGACTCGAACGAGACGTCGTACATCAAGTTCGGCTCCCAGGGCTGTAACGACCCCAAAGTGAAGATCCGTCGCGGCCAGCTGCGGCTCTCTGGGTACGTCGTCCTTTGATCTCCCCAATTGTTCTCTCATCAAGCCATTTGACCATCTAGGGCGGAGATGGCTTCCTTCTTCCAACCGGCCGTGGACAGTATCGTGGCGGCCGTGCAGCAGCAGCGTTGGCAGACGGCGTCTCGTCCGATCGAGGTCAGTGACTTTAATCTCTATGTATAACATGGCGTTCATTGTGACATGTGGCGAGATACAGAACGTCTTCGTGGTCGGACGTTTCTCTGACAATCCCTGGCTGTACCGCGCTCTTCAGACCGCCCTTCGAGCGCGCGGCATGACGCTTGGCAGGCCAGACACCCACACGTATGTTCCTGCCCCCTTGTTTGTACTACCCCTTTCCTCACCGCCCGTGATCTGCACGCAGGAGCAAGGCCGTCTCTGAGGGTGCCGTGTCATTCTGCGTGGGCCGCTTCGTCTCTGCCCGTGTGATTCGAACGACGTACGGCGTCGCCTGCAATCACGACTACGTTCCCGGCCACCCCGAGCACGCAACGCGCACACTGTGGAGGAGCTTCCGCCCGTCCGGTCGTGTCGTGCTGCCGAACGGCTTCTCGCCGATCTTGAGCAAGGTTTGTCGCTATGCCGCCGACGCTTCAAGTTAGACCAATGGCTGATAGTCGTCAGGGAACGCGTGTTTGGGAGCATCAGGAGATTTCGCGGTGCTACGTCAGGGAAGCGCGTGAGCAGAGGACGCTGAACAGCTTCTCAACCTCGATCATCTGTTACAAAGGCAGCGCGCCGGACCCGCACTGGATAGACGTGGAGCCAGGCACGGTCCCGACCCACGTCCCACCTCTCCGTAAAGCACTCACGATTGATTCGGGCAGAGATGTACACGCCGCTGTGCACCATCCGAGCGGATACGTCCAAGGTCCCGAGAATGCCGAGGGAGAGTTCGAACGGAACTTATTTCGTCCAGGTGTACAACATTGTCCTGCAATGCGGTCTGACCGAGCTGAAGGCCCAGATCACCTGGACCGAAGACGTGAGTAGTTCAATCCTTGCGATTGCAATGATTAGCATTAGATGTTTTTGTTCGTTGTAGGGAGAGGAGAAACGGTATGTGGTATATTGCAACTGAGGAAACTTATCTGATCGGATGCTCGCGTTACAGAGGGCCTGCGACGATTTTCTACGAGGACGGGCTCGAGGGGTACAATTGATGAACTGCGATTCCCCGAGGACCGTTGTAAATCTGGTGACGTCTTCTACTGCATATCATATCTCTGTATTGTCCATTTTTTCTTTCTCATTCGCCTGCAACGGTCACCAACGAACACAGGTCAATGATATACAACAGAGGACGCCGAAGAGACATGTCTTCATGGTAGACGACGAGCCTTTCACGACATCGCAGCAGGGAACAAGCACGACGCAGGTAGCACCATGAAGCTCGCCGAGATACACGCAGCGTCTGGATCAAAAGTGCATAGTCAAAATGTCCCAAGATAGATGTTCTACGCAGGTGAGCGGCGGCGACTGTCGGTACTGGCTCAGAGGAGAACCTGCAGAAATAGAGGGTACGACATACCGATCGTCGGTCAACGTTGACCGTGCGCCTCTTGTCCGCTCGCGCTCGCGCTCGCTGCATCCGTGAGTCGTACTCCCTGTGGTCGGACATCTCCGCCGCTCAACCCAGGCCAGACCCTGGTTCAGACGCGCCCTAGGCCTACAGCATGGCACTCGACGAGGACAACTAGGAGACACGCTAGCCTTACTCGGGGGCCAACTCGGACTTGTGTTTACTAGTACAAGGACAAACGCACGGCGGATCACACATCCTCGTACCAGGACAAGACAAGCGCGACTGGTGGACAAGACATACCCATCAACGATGCGCGAGGCGTGCACGCATACACTGCTCCTGCTACAAGTCATCTAGCATCGTCACCAAGACGACGCGGGGCTTGAGAAGAAGTGTGGAAGATACGACTAACGAGGTTCCTCCCGCGCCGCCCGAGGTGGTGCCGGGCTGACTCTCCTGACGCAACAGGCCGAGCTGCGTCGTGCAGAGCACCGAGGGCGACTGAATGACACGGTGAAGCCTCTTCGGATCTGCCCATTCGTCGACCATCCGCTCCGGATCGAACGAACGGCCCGGTTTCGCGACGACGGCGGAGAGATCTCGAGAGACAATGCTCTCGCCTGTGACTCGCTGGAAGTGGAGAGCGAGACGGACGATCTCGTGGAGGGACTCCGAGAAGACGCTCGTCACCTCGGTCAGGAGGCGTTGACGCGTCCCCGACACGCCGCAGATGAGGAGAATGTCGGTGAGCTTCTCCGCCAACTCAACTTCGCCCCGGGACTGACGCTCTTGCTCGTCTCCCAGGAATGCCTTCAGATGAGTGCGGCTCATGGCGCGCCATCTGCCCGAAACGGACTGAGGCTCTAGAACGGGAAGGGAGTCAGCTACAGAAGCAAGGGCGCAACCCGTCGGAAGTGCGCACCTTGTTTTCTCATTTGCTCGTACACGTTCTCAAAGTCCCTTCCGACACCGAAGTTCCAGGTTGTACACAGCCGGCGGGTATAGGACACCATCACGCCCTGGAGCGCCATCTGTACGAGGACTGAGTCGTCGTTGTGGTTCACGGAACGCAATGCGGCCCTGAGCCGGGTGCTCAACTCCCACCCTTCCACGAGTCGCCTCCCCGCTTCTTCTGCCTCAACACTGTGTTGGTCGTGGTGGTAGCGCGCCTGAAACGCGTCCGAAGCTTTCGCTGCGGTCTGGAAAATCGTCGAGTTCAAGTTTTCGACAGTACGGAGGACGTCGCGATCGGTCACGTCATCGACTTTGGTGAGGTAGGCTTGCGCCTCGCGGAGCTCGGCCGTCCTGGTTTCGAGGAGGACAGAGTTGTTGCGTCGCTCTCCCTGCGCTGCCGCAAGCGCACGTTCCAGCCCCGCAGCGCGCTCGTGCGACCGTCGAGCGTGGAGCTCTGCTTCGGCCAGGCGTGTCTTCAACTCGTTTACCATCTTCGCCAGCTCCTCTTGGCGACCTTCCGCCGTCTTCCGTGTGTACAGCAGCTGCGACTCTAGGTTGCTCGCCTCATTCCGTAGCTCCTTCTCCCGCACGCGTAAGCTGTCGATCTCCCGGGTCCTCTCCTCTAACGTCGCCTTCAACGAGTCGACCTGGACCTCGAGGTTCGCGTCGGCGGGAGATGTCCGGGTCGGTGAGCGAGCTCGAGCGTGTTCCGGAGGGTTTGAGCCATCCGAAGAACCCGAGTCAATCGAGAGACGAGAGTTGGAGATTGCAGCCATCGAGTAGCGGTAGGCGACGCCGAAGAGATGGGAGACGAGGGGCATGGCGTTCGGAAACGTTGTGCGCACGATGCCCAGGTTTACAAGTTGCGAATCCCGGGCTCGTGGCTCGCTCGGCTACGAGATCGGTAAGTCGATGGCCGCAGCTGGTATATTGCACTCGCATATCTCTGATCGGAGGATGTTACCGCAGCAACGAATGGAAGCCTTCGTGCTCTCGATCCGCTATGCAGATGGCCCGTTTCCTCAGCCTTCCTCAGCCTACCACTCCCTTTGCAGGGTTGCGCCTGCCCAGATCTGGGTCCCCCGTCGTCCATGCGCCGTCTAATTTCGTATCTGCATCAGCGACCCTGAGACGGACGTAAGCCTCGGCTGCAAACCCGCGGGGTCATAAACCTCTGCGGGACGGCGCGACCTAGCCGAGTCAAGGCCCACACCCATCCACAACGATATGCCTTCCCTTCAGCCCTACCCGGGCACCTTCCGCAAACTCGTCGTCGGTATAGACATCGGTACCACTTACTCCGGCGTCGCGTATGCGATCCTCGATCCTGGGGAGGTCCCGCAAATCCATGGCGTGACGCGGTGAGCGAATTGCTGGCCGTCATCTCCAACGTCGCGCTCACGGAGCCATTTCCCCAGGTTCCCTGGTCAAGAAAATCACGCAAGCGACTCAAAGATCCCGTCCATTCTCTACTATCGCCCAGACGGGACCGTCTACTGTGCTGGCGCGGAAGCGGCGGCGCCAGGAATGGAGTTTGTGGCGGAAGACAACGAACTCTCCTTCGTCGAATGGTGAGTGTTGCAGGTCTTCACACACTGTGACGTACAGGTCTCAACCATGGATCGCAGGTTCAAGCTCCATCTCCGTCCCGAGCGGCTTGACTCGGACGAGATGAAGCGTCAAGACCTTCCTCCCCTTCCCGCCGGGAAGACAGTCGTCGATGTTTTTGCCGACTTTTTGGCGTACCTCTTCGGCTGTGCCGAGCGCTACATACGCGAGACACACGCCAATGGGGACAGCCTGTGGACCTCGCTCGCAGACCAGATTGAGTTCGTCCTCTCGCACCCGAATGGATGGGAAGGGCTGCAGCAGGGCAAGATGCGCCAGGCCGCGGTGTTGGGTGGTCTTGTGCCTAACACTCCTGCCGGTCACGCTCGCGTTCACTTCGTCACGGAGGGCGAAGCCAGTCTCAACTTCTGCATCCAGAGCGGCTTGACTGCTGAGAGTATTCGCGTAAGCGTGGTTTTGACGTGACGCGCGCGAGCTGGAGACTCATCGGCCTTGCAGGAGGGCCAGAGCGTCATGATCGTCGACGCCGGTGGAGGCACCGTCGACATCAGCAGCTACGCGTTTGTGTCCGTCTCTCCTCTCTCGGTCGAGGAGGTTACTTCGGCAGACTGTAAGTCACTCCCTTGCTGGTCCAGTGTTATCATCCCTCTCACTGTCATTGTCGCCCAGGCATTCTGCAGGGCTCGACCCGCATCAATGTCCGCGCCGAGGCTTTCCTTAAAGGTGAGGCGCTACTTCAGTGTATGTAAAATCGTCTGTATTCATCGTGCACGGTAGAGCGGCTGCAGGCATCCCCGTATGGCAACGACGAGGACATCAAGTCAATGCTTGAGTCCTTCGACAAGTCGACCAAGCCGGTGTTCAAGGACGAGAAGGAGCCGTCGTACATCAAGTTCGGCGCCATGAGCTGCAACGATGCCAAGGTCAATATCAAACGGGGCCAGTTGATGCTTTCGGGGTAAGCCGATCGTCGTCTCCCGAGTCAGCATGAGCTCATAGACCTTGACAGGTCCGATATGATGTCTTTCTTCCGACCGTCTCTCGACGCGATCGTCACTATGGTACAGAAGCAGCGCCAGGGAGCGAGTAAATCGCTGAAGGTAGGTCGAATTGTGATGGTCATATGCAACGGATACGCAGCATTCTAATTGATGCTGCAAAGACCGTCTTCCTTGTAGGTGGCTTCGCGGCAAGCCCGTTACTCTATGCTGGGCTCAAGAAGGGCTTGGACGCGATCGGGTTGACGATATGTCGTCCGGACTCTCACACGTGAGCGCACACCGGCCTTCCATACCTCATCGGCTGTTGACCGCCGTTCAGGAGTAAGGCGGTCGCTCACGGGGCCGTGTGCTTCTACCTCGAGCACTTCGTGTCCGCAAGAGTCATGAAGATGACGTACGGAATCGCAATCGTCGTCGACTACAACCGGAAGGACCCCGAGCACGCTCTCCGGAGCAGCAACATCTGCGTGCGCCCGTCGGGCCGCAAGATGGTCCGCGGCGCATATTCGTCCATTCTCAAGAAGGTGCGTTGTCTCCGATCATCAAGCGCGTTCATGCTTAATCTGACGCGTTGGTGCCCGCAGGGAACTCGTATCCGGGAGAACGAGGAGATCTCACAACCGTACAGCATCGAGTCGCACAACCCGCGAACGCTCGACAGCATCGTCCAGGACGTGCTGTGCTACAGGGGCAAGGAGGCCAACCCTCGCTGGGTCGACATCGAGCCAGGTAACGCTAACACTCGTTATCTTCCTACTCGGGGACACTATCTCTCACGCACGTTAACCCTGTACTTCAGAGCTGTACACCCCTCTGTGCACGATCTACGCGGATACGTCGAAGGTCGCGCGCCAGCCGCTGATCGGGCCCGATGGCGTGTACTACGTTCAGGAATTCAAGATCATCCTACTCTGCGGTTTGACTGAACTTCAGGCGCAGATCTGTTGGGTTGAGAACGTAGGTGTCCTCCTGTTTCCTGTCTGCCGGCCGCTGACGGTGGAACTGATATTCCCAGGGTATCGAGAAGCGGTACGTGTTGGTCGTGCTTGGCAGTTGAACTATGCACTGACTCTACGTCTTTGTTATCACAGTGGTCAGGCGAAGATCGTGTACGACGACGATCTCCAAGTTTCTGCGTGATGTATGCTTGTCAGCGTCTCCTGAGGATGTGTATGTTGGCAGTACGTATGTTCAGTATCTATTTTTATCTTGGCCGCCACGACTTGTCGCCTCCCCCCTTTTCCTTCCGTCGCAGTGGCAGGGACTCTCCAGACGTGTAAGGGTTATACTCTATGGGAGATGGCATGATTGAATCCAGTCGTCTTGCCGCACAGCCGCAGGATGGTTTCCTGCGACGCGGGCTGCATGCTCTCAACTTGTTCCCATATGACCCATCGAGCTTACCGTTAGTCTGTCATCGCGACTGTTCGCAGCAGTACTTCCGCGCTCGAGTCACTCTCGCTGCCGAGGTTGCTTCCAAGATAAGTACCAGGCGCGCCAGAGTGTATTCTTGACCTCAAGACATCATGGACCCCGAGTATGCTGCAGCTCTCGCCTCCAGCGCGGAGAACGCGCCCACAGCCTACCAGTCTGCATCTCCGACCATTAAAGAGCTCCGAGCTGCCTTCGTCCAGGCGGTCACGATCCCCAACAAGAAGTACCACGAGGAACGCCTTCCCCCGGGTGAGTGTTATGTTTCCCGATCTTCCGCCGACCTCTCACTGAGATACACTCGTAGCCTCAAGCTATGTCGTCGAGGATAAGCTCATTCCTGGACCCGGTGGAGATATCCTAGTACGCTGTGTCGTCCCCGTTGTGCCGGACGACGCGCAGAAGTTTCCTGTGTTGCTGTGGATTCACGGCGGAGGTACTGCGCACATTGTTCGATGGGGATATATCGCTCACAGATTACAGGTGGTTGCGTGGGAGACATCGAGATTGACGACTATCATCTGCGCCGTATTAGCGTTGACCTACAGATCGTCACAGTCAACGTCGAGTACCGGTGAGTGTCTCTACTGCCGTCTGACTCTCGTGGAAACCTCTTCGTGGTCTGACGGACGTTTAGACTAGCCCCCGAGCATCCGTTTCCGGCAGCGAACGACGATTGCTATGCTGCGCTCAAGTGGGTGAGTCCCAGATCACTCCCTTACTCTTTCGGTGGTGCTGAGACAGTCATCTCAAGGTCGCAGAACATGCCTCCGAGATCAAGAGCGATATCTCGTTGGGCTTCCTCGTTGGCGGCCACTCCAAGGGCGCAAATTTTGCCGCCACGCTCGCGCATGTCGCTCGCGATGACCCCTTCTTCGATGGCCGCCAGCTTACCGGGCAGCTCCTCCGGGAGCCTGCTGTCGTCGATTCCGAGTCCGATTCTGTGCCAGATGAGTATGTCATTCGCTTTCTTGAGCATGACTCTGGGGAACCGTCTCTGACCAGGCAAATTATATCGTACAGGTACAAGGCAGACTACAAGTCCATGGATGAGAATGGTAACAACCCGCCGATCACGCTCGCCGCGATTGAGAATCTTCGCCGTGAGCCGCCTCATCTTCCGCACGCACATCTAGAGCTGATGTCGATACATATCGGCTGTCGGAGCAGGCATGCAAGGCGCTCCGCCCACGGACCCTCGCTATGCACCCCTCCTGTACCCTTCCCACGCAGGCCTTCCGCCGGCGTACATCCAGGTCTTGGGGCTTGACCCGCTCCGGGATGACGGTATCATATACGAGAAGGCTTTGAGGAAGGCCGGAGTGCGGACGAGGATTGACCTGTACGTAATTTGCACGCCGAGTGGTTCAAAATTGGGAGGCTGACGGAGCGCGGCGCAGGTACCCGGGTGTCAGCCATGGCTTCCATATGAGCTTCCCGACAATCAAGCTGGCAGAGAAGGGACGTGAGGATGTACTGAAGGGTTTGAATTGGCTGCTGGGAAGGGAGGCGTGTTGATGGCGGGCAGGTGCGAACGCGGTCAAAGTTTCATATGGCGCGACACTGTGCAGATCAAAAGTGCATAAGAACTCACTGCATCTCCATGTGCGTCACTCCCGCCTTCAGGTCTCCGAATTTATCGAGATACGATATGTTGGGCGAGAGGGGATGCCGGAGCTTGAAGCTGGCCGAACATAAGTAAGTTACTTATTGCTAGGCGGTTGTTTGCGCTTGTTAGGATCCAAAGCTATTGGCTTCCCGATCCGGATCTGAGTATCAGTCTCCAGTTGACAGTCGCACGGATCATACTTATCCCTTTCATGTGCTCTAGCAGCTCTCGTAGCTCTGGCAGAATTCACGACACTGGCACGTCCATCTATAGCGCCGCCAGTTGTCGGATGTGTTTCCGCAGCCGCTAGACAGTCGAGATCCTCAGCTCTGCGGCCACATCACATACGTAGCACAGGAAAAGGTATACAGAGGCTCCCTGCCCATTGCTTGTCCCTACGGCTCACTGTCCGTCAGCCAGTTCTAATCGCTCCAGCTTCCATATGTGGTTCGCCTCGAGGCTTGCGCCCACAGTAAGGTCATCTGAACGCCATGTTCTTCTTCTCGTGATACGCCATCATCGGATCGCATTGGTGAGTCACACATCGCTCCTCGCCTGCTTGGAAGTTCACACTCACTTTCCCCAGGGCGGCTCGCGGAGGCATACTTTCATGCTCCGACTTCCGAGGGCTACATGAGGATCGATGAGCTCATTTCGCCCCTGACCTGCATCCTGACTGTTATCCGTATCCAATTCCCTTCTCCTCTAGTTGAGTCCGCCCAGCATCGACCGTCGAACAAGCGGCATAACCTTCACGGCTCATTCAGGTGTGTGCCTAGAAGTGGCTTGTAAGTTTTCGCTCGATGGGATGTCTGATGGCTCAAAAAACAATCGACGTATTTGACATGAAACCAGTGTTGGGACAACCTCTTCTCCCGTACGACGTCCTTCTCCCCGTTGCCTCCTTCTGCAGTCAGAGCACCTTGGCCAGCCTCACGGCTGCCAACCGCGATCTGTACGAGGCCTGTGTCTTGATGCTGCTCGACGATCCCGTCGAGCTCAAAGACAGCAAGAGTGCCCTATCCTTCGTCGACTTCCTCAATGCCGACTGCGACACGCGCTGGCCCCGTCTCCATGCGCTCATATTCGGGGATATGAAGCTGGACGAAGAAGCAGCTGTCCGTCTGGTAGATCATCTGCCCCTAGCTTCATCGCTCAAGTCGCTGGAGTTCCGCCACGCCGAGCGGACGTTGAGCTCTGATTCTAGATTGGGAACAGTGCTGACGGGATTGCAGACGGTCACCGAAGTGGACATTAGGCACCTTGGACCGAGAGGTGCGAAGATGCTGTCCGCTATGAAATGGGACTTGACAAGTGCCACGCTCGCGGAGCTCCTCGTCTCGGGGACATATCCTTCCGCTGGCAATGGCGATGAAAGCGCGGGAGAGCCAGATAAGCCTGCCGAAGATGAGGATGAGGAGGATGAGGAGGACGAGGTCCGGCGATACGACGCCCCGTGGCTGCTCTTCCGGGCAGACCAGTCGCTCAAGGATCTCCAGCTCCACAACTGGCGCAATCGAGACGTCCACTACGGGATATGTCCTATGTTCCAGGAGCTGACATCATTCACGTTCACCACCTCCGACGTCTTCTTTCCCCGCACGATCCCGTGGATGTGGTCCTTCTCTAGCCTGTGGGACCTCGAGGTCTCGATCGGGCGCAACAGGGCCGTGCCCCTGACCGCTGCGGACATCGAGGACGTCGAACATGCCCGTCGCGAGAACCTCGACGACCAAAGCAGTCAGACGCACCAGTTGTGGCCGCATGGGCTCAGGAGTTTCCGCGGTTCTGTCCTCGACTTCTACGCACTTGGCATACACTGCGGAATCTATCAGCTCACGCTTGAGCTCTACGCAGAGGATATGCCATTCTTGCCGGCAGTGCTGGAGACCGCTCGTCCGAGCATTCTGCTTCTCCTGCTGCAAGACGACGTGCAGATGACAGAAATTTCGAAGATATTCGCATTTCCCGGTGCCGACGGCATTGGTGGTGTTGTGCTCATCAAAGACGGCGTCGAGGAGGGCGACGATCCACAGGTTGTGGTGTACGACATCGTGGTGAGTACCGCCGCTCCGTTGTGATGTTGCTACTACCCAGGACTCAATCGCCTATCTCGTCAGGATGCGCTCCTTGGAGCAACCGCTCACCTCCGTTTGAAGGCCTTCCGCGTGAGTTTGGGTCTGGTTGATACGTCCACCGACGCTGCCGGTGGGAGCTGCGACAACCGCATCGATTCGTACGTCAACGCGCTGGATGCCGAGAAGCTGTCGACTCGCATCTTCGAGTCCGCACCGGCAACGCTGGAGACGGCGATGCTGCAGCTCAGTTGGCATGACGGCTCCACAGCGTGCGAGAAGTCCATCAAAGTGAGCAGGGGAGGAGAAATCGTCGTCAATTAGTCCGTCGAATGGTCGTTTCACTCTTAAGATCGCTAAGCAGTGACGCACACGACGCAAGTACAAGCTACATAGCATAGGAATTAGCGAACAAATGAACAGAATATACTGAGCGATATCGTAGATGGTTCAGCAAAGAGTGAGGATCAAGCCGACGGCTCGGCCGTAGACGGACTAGCGTCTTCCTCGTCGACAAGTCCCAGCTCATACACGACCGTATCGAGCACGACCTTCGGCTTCAGCAGCATCGTCGTCACTACCCCGTCCTCCGCCGCACCCTCCACTCCCGGGCCAACCTTCTCCGTACGCCGCAGACCGAGGTCAGCAGTGGAGAGGACGCGAGGGACCATCCCTGGGGGGCCGGCCGCGACGATCTCGCCGTTGTAGATGTCCTCCATGTGCGCCGGGTCGTAGACCTCGTCGATGCGCACGACGAGGACCTCGTAGTCGCAGGAGACGACTTCCTGGCCGATTGTACGCTGCAGCTCGAGTGCGGTCCGGACGATCGTCTCGAGGTGGGGCGCGTAGGCGGCACAGATCTCGTCGGCGGACGTCGAGGCACCGGCGACGGTGAGCAGGTCGGCGATGCGTTCGGCGAGCTGGTGTGCGAAGCCCGTCGCGAGGTCGCGGCCGTTGTACAGGCGCTGCTTCGAGTACTTCTGGGCGTGCGAGCGCCATTGCGCACAGGCGAGCTGCGATTCTGACACGATGTGTTCAGTGATGGTAGCCGTACACGCAAGGAGGTCGAGCTACCTGACCGTCGCATCTGCTTGTAGACACCTGTGAAGACGGACTTGCTCTGGTGCTGGAAGTCCCACGACGAGGCGATCTCCGCCGCGAAGTTGACCATGTCGGCCTTGAGCGCGATGTCGATGAGGATCGGGTCGTCCTGGTGCTGGATCGTCTCGAGGAGCTCCGCCATGACCGGCCCCACCGCCTCGCGTGCGCGGTCGAACGCCAACGCTACCCTGTCTGGATGAGGCGTATCGGCGACGCGGAACGCGTTCGTGACCTGCGAGGCGACCTCGGAGATCTCGAGGTTCAATGTCCGGACCATGTGCAGGACGATGTCGTCGAAGGTGGAGCTTGGCGACCGTGCAGCCGGTATGTCCGTGAGCTGCCCGCTGGCCTCGGAGAACTCGAACACCCGCGATACGTGTGCAGCCGCGCGATGTGCCCGTAGATCGCGGATCTGCTCGCGCTGAGCCTCCAGCTCCTCCTCCTTCGCCTTGATCACAATGTCCTTCCTTGTCAACTCGGCTCGCGCGAGGCCTTCCATCCGCCACCAGAATTGTGTCTCGTTCCGCGCCTGCCAGACCGCGTCCTCCGCCCTGCTATGCTCTGCTGCGACCCGCTCAAGCAACTTCTCGCGCTCCGCCCGTGCCTCGTCTGCGTCCTTTCGCGACTGTGCAGTCTGCTCGCGCATCCGGTGCGCAACTACGCCGGCGTAGCCGATCGTCGTAAGGACGAGCGCGATTGTCGCGAAGGAAATGAAAGATTTCGAAGGGGGCATTGCGCGTGAAGAGGGCGAGCGAGGGTCGTGTCGTGTCGTGTCTCGTCGTGTCGCTCAATGACAAACAGCGGGGTGGTCGTGTTCTCGTTTAGGGTCGGGGTCCATTAGAGATGCGTGAAAGAGGAGAGGAGAGGAATGCCATCGCACTGCGCGGATAGATATTGTATGTATGGCGGCACGCGTCCTCCGCCCGTCTGTGCAGTGCCCCCGTCAAAATAGCGCGGGGCGCGGCGTGCATGCCGCCTGGTTGATGGACGAGGACGCGGAGACGCATGGCTCGGCCCCTGGATGCTGAGGGTGGAGGCTGGCACAACGCTCGGTGCGCGGAGAGAGCGGTCATGACGCGGGTGTTGCTTGATGGACGGAAGGCCGTGGGCTAGCCGTGCCTTCTGGGAGGGAAAAGTACCTGCGAAAATCCTTATAGCGTTTAGGCCCCGACGGACATGCGAACTCCTGGACTCACGAAGAGGTTTCGACACGCCGGAAATGCGTGGCTTCGTCGAGTATCAGCCTTGCGGCGGCGAGCGGTGTTCGGGTCCGGCTTCCGCCAACGTGAGAGCCTGTGCGTGTGTGCCATGCGGTGACGGCATGGAGGTATGAAAGCTGGGCAGGCCTGTGGTCATGGATGATGGCATGGAACAGCGAGTCAGATGTATGACTTGAGTCTTCAAGGGTGTCGATAGTTACTCACACCGACATAGACATCCACGTCAGCCCATGAAAGTGTTGTGTTAGCGCCAACTCTGATCCTCGTTGCCCTGAGTCGCTGGCAGCGCGTTCAAAGCCAAGTCGCTAGAAAATGGTTATATCAGCTGTTTTAACAGACCTCGATGACGGACGGCAAAACTGGAACGATGAACGTACTTATGTCCGAGTCCTAGAGATTACTCCGCGAAACTTTATGGCTCGGAGGTATGTACTTATTCTCATAGTCCTGCTGTTGAGCTCTTGATGTTTATGAAGTCGCGTAGAGTACGGTGGTTAAATGGGTGGTTGGTGGTTGGTTCTGAGGCCTGAGGTTGCGTTCACGTCACCGCGGCACTGCATGAGATTTGTTTGGCCCTATTTGCACCTCGCAATGGCCAGCGCAGCTTGAGCGCAGCGCGTTGGCAGCGCGCTACAGAAAGAATTCGTTTACGCCGGCCGAACACTGCCAACAACCGCCTCTTCAACTACTTTCAGTCTACAACCACTTTCAGTCTAAGTGAGTCCACATCTCCTGAATATCTTTGCCCAACATATCTTCATGCCCGGGTTCATGACAAGGTCATCGTGTCTGGGATTTGTGCGATCATTGGCACACAGTCGACAGTCCAAGTCGCCTGGCATGCCCCAGCCTATCGTAGCAAAGCGCGAACGACATCAGGCTACACGTAGCTAGACTACTAATTTTTCGGTGCTATAGAGGGAGCACAAGGATGACACTTTTGAACACGCAAAGCAAACTTGTCCCCTCCACGTAGCCGGTGTGTCACGCCGAATGCGTCATGAGTGATTCAGTTTGAAACGCACTGTGTAAGTCATGCCCTATCAATTCTCTGACCAGATACGCTGACGTTATAGACCTCGCGAGAGCGCAGTCAAGTTATTGATAAGAATCTCTCTCGTTCACCGTGTGAGCCGGAGGAGTGACACAACGATCTACGCACTCCAAATGCGATCCGTCCCGACATACTTCCCACCCGCCGCAATATAACAACCGCTGGCCGCACCTTGCAGTGGCACCTCTCGTTACCTCTCACCTGACACGTCATGGATCCCGAGTTCGCTGCAGCTCTGGCTGAGGAGGCGGCCAACACGCCTATCCCATCCGGCCCACCCACAATCGAGCAGATCAGAGCGGGCTTCGTCCAGCATGTCATCACGCCGCACAAGACGTACCACGAGCAACGGCTTCCTCCAGGTGAATCACAGTAATCACTTTGGTATCGATTCCGGGTCACTCACCTATCACGTATCCTAGCTTCCTCATACATCCTCCAGGACAAACGGATTCACGGTGGCGGTGGAAACATCCTCGTGCGTTGTGTGACGCCGGCCGCAGAAGACGGGAACAAGAAATTCCCAGTGCTCGTCTACGTGCATGGCGGGTGTACGTATCGCTCGGCATTCCAAGAGTGTGTGCTGAATACTTATCTCATGGTTTGCTTCGTATCAGGCGGGGTCGTTGGAAGCATCGAGTTGGACGACTTTCATCTGCGCCGTCTGAGCGTTGACCTCCAACTCGTCACCGTGAACATCGAGTACCGGTGAGCCGCTCATCTCCGCCCATTGCACAGCGCCTTATATGAGGTTTCAGCCTGGCTCCAGAGCACCCGTTTCCTGCCGGGATCGAGGACTGCTATACCGCTCTCAAATGGGTGCGCGATCCACGTCTCCACTCATGATATCTATGAAAGATCACTCACCGAGCGTCCGTAGGTCGCCGAGAATGCGTCGTCGCTGAACGTCGACCTCTCTCAAGGCTTCCTCGTGGGCGGCCACTCCGCCGGCGCGAACCTTGCTACGGTCCTCGCGCACATGGCCCGCGACGATCCCTTCTTCGAGGGCCGGCAGCTCACCGGCCAGCTCCTTCGGGAGCCGTGGGTCGTCCACCCTGATGCTGTCCCAGACAGGTACGTATCCGTTCACTGTCCGCATTTGTGGCATCCCTGACACATCTGTTGAATACAGTATCAAAGACGAGTACAAGGCGATGGAGGAGAACCAGAACAACCCTCCGCTTACGCGCGGTATGCTCCTGGGCCTCTACCGTGCGTTATCGCATACCACGTTATGCAACGGACTAACGAACAGGTGCGAGCAGAGATATACGGTGCTCCTACTACGGACCCGCGGTTTGCACCTCTGCTCTACCCCTCCCACGCGGGCCTTCCTCCGGCGTACTTTCACGTCATGGACCTCGACCCGCTCCGCGACGACGGTATCGTGTACGAGAAGGCGCTGCGTGCTGCGGGTGTGAAAACCCGCATAGAGCTGTACGTGTGACTCTTGCCTTCACTTGTTCTCAGACGAGATTGAGGACTGACGCAGTGGCTTGCAGGTATAATGGGGTGAGCCATGGCTTTCACTTGAACTTTCCGTGGATTACGTTGGCGAAGAATGTCAGAGAGGACTTGAAGGAGGGGATACGGTGGTTGCTGAAGAGGGGCGACTAACGGCTCGCTCATTTGTCTGCTGTTTGATCTTCACGCTATCTAGTTCTTTGAGCTCCGGTCGGCGTCATGTTGGACGGCCCTTGCATAGGACCGAAGCAATACTTATGAGACGAACGGGGAGCTGCAAATTGTGCAATTATATGGAGACGATAAGTATCCTCGCCCTCAGCGGAACTGTTGCAGATAGATCCACTTGATATCCCGAAAGTCCGGGTAAGTACGGAGTACTTACCTACATTACTTACCCCCATATGAAGTTGTTTGTCTCTATTAGGATCCCAAGCCAATAGCCCCCGATCAGATCGACGCGAGCACTTCCTCCAGTTGACTCTCTCATCACCTCCCTTTCGCTCTCGCCCCGGCGTAACTCACACAACTTTTGCTCAGATATCGGGAGCGGTCCTCAACACGATCAAATTATGAATGAGACGACTGCGACTCGATAGGTTGCATGTGGTGCGCGATCGTGGTGACTAGAAGTGGCTTCACATAAGCTCCAGTTCAATCGGAACAACCGACACACTTAGTGACGTCGGGGTCACATCTTCTCCTTTACGACGTTCTTCTCCTCGTTGCCTCCTTCTGCAGTCAGAGCGCCCGGGCCCTTGCCGGCCTCATGGCTTGTCCGCTCCCCGATGGATGCAGGGAGGAGCCGTGCGCGTGCGTACCTGAACTTCACATTCAGTCACTTCACGTTCAGTCGTTCCGAAGGTGCCCCGAGCCCCGAGCCCCGAGCACCTTCGCCACCCTATCCCTACCCTGGAAGTCGATGTATGTACAAACCAGCAGTCGGGAGGGAGACGATCTTGTTGAACGCGCCTTCTGAACACCGAATAAGTATGGACCTACTTTCTCTTGGCGAAAGTGTCTCGCTCGACATCGGCGAGTCATCGACGATAGCACAGGGCATGTGCGACCCGGCCACCAGACAACCATGTACTGGCAAAATTTACAATGAATGGGTATACAATTCGCAGCTCCGTGTCCCACGTACTAGTTAGTGATAGTCTTCCAGTTCATCCTAGTTAGTGATACTCTTCCAGTTCATCATCGTAGACGATTGTGGCAGGCCCGCTGTATCAGAAACTATCAGCGCTGACCCGCTCAAGCGCCCCATCGCGAAGCAGACTACTGACCGCTTCTCTTGCCCCTGTCAGGAACGCCGGTAGTCAGTATTAGAGCTATGAAATCTGCCAGTACGACTCACGTCCTCAGTCCAGCTGATCTGAGCCTTCATCTCGGTCAGACCGCATTGCAAGATAACGTTGAAAGCCTGCACGTAGTAGTTTCCCTGCGAGCCCGCCCTCGGAGTCCTCGCGACCTTAGACGTGTCCGCATGTATCGTGCAAAGCGGCGTGTACATCTCTGAGTAGAACAGGGTGAGTATCTCCTCGAGAAGACCGTCTCGGAGACGCGACAAAAGCCCATACCTGATTCCACATCCATCCACTGCGGGTCTGATAAGCGGCCCTTGTAGCAGGTTATCGACGTCGAGATGTTGTTCAGCTTCTTCTTCTGGCGAGCCTGAGCCTCCCTGCAGAAGGGGCTCGATATCTCTTGGTGTTCCCGGACACGAGTCCCCTAGGATCTCCTATCAGACCATGGCCCGAACACATCCACACATCTGTGACGCACCTTGGTGAGAATCGGGGAGAAGCCTTTCGGAAGGACGACACGACCAGACGGGCGAACGAACTTCCATCGAGCACGCGCTGCGTGCTCGGGATCGTTGGGTTCGTAGTCATGATTGCAGGCGACGCCGTATGTTGTCCTGATAACGCGAGCAGAGACGAAGCGATCCAAGTAGAACGACACGGCGCCCTCTGAGACCGCCTTGCTCCTGCGTGCAGCTCATGGCGGTGAGGGACCGGTCGGTCGAAGGAAGGGGAAAGCAACATACGTGTGGGTGTCTGGCCTGCACAGCGTCATGCCGCGCCCTTGAAGAGTCGTTTGAAGACCATTGTACAGCCAGGGGCTGGCAGCGAAACCGCCGACGAGGAAGACGTTCTTTAAGACAGCAGGTGTTATGTTACTCCTCGCATCATGCTTTCAACTCAAGGGACTGACCTTGATCGGATGCGACTCTGCGGCCTGCCGCTGCCGCTGAACGGTTGCCACGATGCTGTCCAGCGCCGGTTGGAAGAAGGAAGCCATCTCCGCCCTGTAAGTGCTGTGGTGAGACAACAATCGCACGGAGCGAGGAATAACGTACCCGGAGAGCTGAAGCTGGCCGCGACGGATCTTGGATTTGGGATCGTTACACCCCATCGAGCCGAACTTGATGTACGCGGTCTCGTTCGAGTCCTTGATGACGGGCTTTGTGAACTTGTCGAAGTAGTCGAGCATCGTCTTGATGTCCTCCTCGTTACCGTAAGCCGAGTTCTTCAGACGTTCTAGAGTGTACCGTCAGTCAGTACATGTCGTGCAAAGGATCCAAGATGTGTGCGTACCCTTCAAGAACTTTTCGGCCCTGACGTTCACTCTCGTCGAGCCCTGCATGATACCTGGACACAGGGCCTTAGCATGCCAAGCGAACCAACGTAAAAAGCAGACTCACATTCGGCAGTTGCGACCTCCTCCACGGAGATGGGCGTCGTCGAGGTGAAGGAGTAGCTACTGATATCGACCGTACCTCCTCCCGCATCTACAATCATGACGCTCCCGCCCGTCTGCGACAACAACGTCAGAGAATAGAACATTCAGATAACACACAAGGACACACCTCGATAGACTCAGACGTCAAGCCGCTCTGAACGCAGAAGTGCAAGCTGGCCTCTCCTTCGGTGACAAAGTGGATCCACGCGTGGCCAGCAGCGTTGTCGGGTACCAGACCCGCGAGCACAGCAGCCTGACGCATCTTCCCCTGTTGCAGGCCTTCCCATCCATTCGGGTGAGAGAGGACGATGTCGATCTGGTCACTCAGGGAGTTCCAGAGGCTCTCGCCACTGGCATGAGTGTCGGTGATGTACCGACGCGCGCAGGAGAAGAGGTAGCCGAGGAGGTCGGCGAAGACCTCGACGACGGTCTTGCCTGGGGGAAGCGGGGGAAGGTCGCGCCGATTCACTTCATCGGAGTCGAGGTGCTCGGGACGGAGATGGAGCTTGAACCTAGAGCGAACGGCAGGCTGAGTGTCGCGAGCAGCAAGGGCGAAGCCAAAACGCACCACTTCGAGAGGAACAGGTCTTCATCCTCTGCATCCAGTTCTATTCCTGGTACCGCCGCCTCCGCGCCCGCCGAGTGCACAGTACCATCCGGACGGTAGTACAAAATAGTGGGGATCTTCGAGTCGCCCGCGGCGTTCTCCTGTCCCGGAAACCTATACACTGCTGCATCAGCAACAACGCAGTAGCGCAAGGAGTGCTTGACACACCGAGTGACTCCTTGGATCTTGGGAACCTCCCCCGGGTCGAGGATAGCGTATGATATTCCAGAGTACGTGGTACCAACGTCGATACCAAGGACAAGTTTGCGGGTCGGACCACCGTACGGTGTGACAGGCGCCATTGGACGCTTTGTGCTGACGTGGAGTGGAGGAGAAGTAGCCGTGCAAACTGCCAAATTGCGCTGGGTTTATGACGAGTGAGGCACATGACCGAGACTGCTGGGTAGCTTGTGCTGCGGTAGGAGGAAACAGCAGGCCGTCAACGTGGATGTATGGCGGCTGCGACGTGTGTGCCGCACCTCATCCTTCTCTGCCCCACAAATGAACGACCCCTCGGCCGAGGCGTGGTGGAAGCCTGCTGCGTGAGCTGTCGAACACCACAATGAAGCGAGGCTAGGGTGGGCCGACATAAACGCCCAGATGCGCGCTGGAAGGACCGAACACGCTTCGTGAGTCGTGGCATATGGATAAGTGTCGAGAGCGGGGCCAAACCTCGCAGCCCTGCCCCAGACCATGAACGGTATCCAGCGAATACTCCTCTCAGGCTGCCGCTTTTTCCTGTACCTCCTACGACCATTGCTCTCAGCCTATCACTTCGTCCTCTACCTCATGATCGACGGCATACAAAAGATCGCAGCAAGGATACGTGGTACAGGCGGGCCAGTTGGAAGCGACAGATCGCCTAGGAGCATCCGTCCCAGGTACCAGGACTACCGCGTCGATCTTACAGCCTACAAATGCGCACTGGAGGCCAAGGACCGGGAGCTCGACCGACGAGGGAAGGCGTTGGAGGAGATCCAGGGGCTATTTGAGAGGGAAAGGGAGGGCGGGCGGAAGTGGAAGGAGCAATGCGAAAGTACGCGCGCAGAGAACCAGCAGCTCCGAGCTCGTCTGAGCGAAGCCGAGGGCAACGCTAAACGTAGCGCAGCAACGCTCTCGGAGCTGCAGCGCGCGAACGCGCACCTCGAGAAGGAGCGACGTGTCATTGCAGACATGCTAGAGACGCGCACCTCCGAACTCAAAGAGGCACAAGCGTTCCTGACGAAGGCGGATGACGTCCCCGACAGCGAGGTCCTGCGCGCGGTCGACGCGCTCAACTCGAAGATCTTCCAGACTGCAGCGACCATCGCCGAAGCTCCGCAGTTCCGCTACGGCAGCGAGGACGTCGACGCAGCTGAACACGCTGCGCGGAAGCTGGAGCGGGACGGCTGGCTCGGACCCCACGTTCTATCGGCCCTCCGTTCGATCGACCACACGCACGACTCCGTTCTGGTGCAGACCGCCCTGCAAGCGAGCATGACGATGTATGTGCGATGGCTGGCCATGAGTTGGGACCTGGGCTATTACGACCCGGAGGGGTTACTCCATAAACTGTACTCGGAAGTGAGGCGACGAGGTACGTACCAGAACGGCGCTGCCACGAGCAACAGGCTGAAACGTCCTGCGCTAGTGCCTCAGTCGGTCGCCGGTCGATGGCGAGCTATCTGCCGCGAGAGCGCGAAAGTCATCGCAGGTGTGGGAGATGCGGAGCACGAACGGCACGCCAAGAAGCTTGCGAGACTCGCTGCTGATGTGCTTGTCGCCTGCCGCGTATCTGGTCCGCCCGAGGCCGTGTACTCCGCGGTGAGGAAGGCGTTCGCATCTCCACTTCGCGAGATAGCAGAACGTACACTCGACTTCCAGCAGATCTCGGGCGAGATCATACTATCCTGTGATCTCATAGCGGTCGTCGTAGTCCCCGAGGCTGTCTTTAATCCGGTGACGATGGACGACGAATGGGGCGATCCGAAGGCGTCACCGTCTGCCGGGCAGGTGCTTTGCACGACTCAGCTGGGGTTGACGAGGGAGGAGAAGAAGGCCGAAGGTATCCAGACGACGCTGCTCAGAAAGCCCAAGGTTGTCTTGAAAAGCATGCTGGAGCAACTATGAGACAAGATTTCAGACGTGGAGGCAATGGTTCGTTGAACTTTCGCAATCAGAACTGATCATGCTGCAGCTTCCCGGTCATAGAGCACGGCGCCTCGCTCCTCGGCACGTCATGAATCGGACTTTTGAGAAAGTCAAAGGTGCGCGCGGAGAACCCGAGTGCATTGTGTACACATACCTTGTAACTTGCTACCACAGCTGCAGAACCTATTCACCCACAACTTCGTCCATAGTTGTCGCGATGGCAAGCCTCCATGCACGAGTGAGATGTTCGATGAGTCTTGAAATAGTCTGGCACTTGACCATGCCAGGCCAGAGCGCCATGTTGTGGAAAGAAGACAAGCAGTATGATCATAACACGACGTGCACCGCTAGAAAACCTGGTCGGTGAAAGAAATGTTTCGTCCAGGCGGAGGATAACTTTCCTTTGTTTTCGCGAGCGCTTAGGCCTCGAAACGGTGAATGGTTAGCCCAGCCTGGACTATCACATCCCTTTCACCCGCCGGTTTTCTGGCGGGTGCACGATGTGTAAAGAATTAAGGGACAGGTGTGTCTGTGGTGGACGGAAGGAAGTTCTCGCTGCCTAGTGGGAGGCTGGCGCGTCTGGCCGATGTTTGTCTCTGTTAGGATCCCAAGCCGATAGCCCCCCGATCAGATCTATGCGAGCGCTCCCGAGCAGCTATAACATTCGGATGAACCTCGACTTCCTTCTTCTTTACCTTCCCTCTCCATCACTCGAGCCCAGAAGTCCGAAGCATGCCCATATGACGATCCAAAATGCCGCAGAGACGTGCTAAGGACGCATTGGAAGAAGTAGGACGGCTCTACGAGGATGGATGGATCGTCATTGGGTTGGATGCACCCTACACATCGGCTGCTAGCCCCTATTTCCCATGATACGTCCCGCGCAGGAGCGACACGGCCCCGCGGATGCCTGCTCGATGAGTGGATGCCCGTTTTCGGATGCCCGCTGTTATGCGGATGTGCCTCGCGAATATGTCTTGTTCACTTCTGGTCTGCACGCAGCGGCCATTTCACCACGTCTCCATCTACCGGATGTCGCCTATCCCCATGGGCGCATCGCAGAGTTATGTATCGTCCGTTACGAAGTCGTAGACATGAGACAGGCGTTTTGAAAGTCGCTTCGGCCTGTGTGACAGCATCGCCGCCGACTTGGCTCGTACCGAGCGAATGATTCCGTGCTTCGTCCTTGTGGATGCACACAGGATGGTTCCAAGATGTACGCGGTCTCACTTCTGCATGTCCTCGTGTCGCTACAGGTCCTGGTGGGATCTGTAGAGGCGGGGCGGCAGCCCGCTTGCAGGACGATAGTCTCGGTCTGTATACCGATGGCTGCTTTATGCTGTCCTCGAGCAAAGACAGCGTACATTCGCAGAGCTATCTAAGTGGGATCCGTGAATAAAGCGTGAAACACCCACTAAAGCTACGGGCCATGTGCATGATGCATGATGCATGATGCGTCCGAACTCACCTCGTACCGTACCGTCGTCTGCTGGAGCTCAACTGAGGCTTGGCGGTAGCCGACAACGCTTTTTTTCGTTGCATTTGTCGCGCGTATGCGCTTCGTTGGCGTGCGCCTCGACCGCTGGGTCAGGATCTGTAACGGTACTGCCATATGTTCAGAGGTCCGACTGGCGAGATTTGCCCGCAGCGGTCTGGAGCAATCAATTCCTCGTACCGCGACAGTGCCTCACTTCATCATCTCTACACCATCGCCCGTGCATGCCAAGTTGCGCGTGTTCAGTACTTCGTATTTTTATTACGAGTGCGGTTGGCATGTAGTCTCGGTCACCATCTCGTGGAAGCGTGTCGCAGCCTCGTGCATTCAGATGATCGCCCTTCACATGCATGTCGAAATGTCGCTCGCCACTTTAGACAAGCCTAGACCATCCCATGCCTTCCAAGCGAGGTCGACCAGCGCAGTGGCTATCCCGGCCGCAGCCGGATGATTCGCCATGCGCCCGTCAAGGATGTGTTTATGCCATCTCGACATCCGAGATACTATACAGTCGCTGAGGCTGGACCGAATTCGAGACCACCCTGAAGCTCCACAGCCTTGACTCCCAATGGCAGCACCGGCAGACTCACGAGGTCTGTCCGACACTGAGCAACCACCGCAGGCCGTCCCTCACGTCACGGTCCTGCTTCTGCGCTGCAGCCGTGTCGAAGAAGTTGTAGTGGAAGCCGTGCAGGGTGCCCCGGTTCCTACCGACGCCACGATGATCACGGTCAGCATGCATCATCGCAGCACGTCGCAGATGCGGACTCACTGTATGAGCCGCGTCTTGACCCCGGCCGCATGGAGAGCCTTCTCGTAGACGACGCCGTCATCGTGCAAGGGGTCGCACTCTTGTACCTGGATGAATGCCGGTGGGAGGCCCGCATGCGAGGGCGCCAGCAGCGGGTATGTGCCCACGTCCGTCGGCGGAGCCCCGTACATGTCTGCCGACGGGCGGGAGAAACATCGTCAACAACTGCATTCGACTGGGCATATGCGTGTTCGAACAGCAGCTTGCTCACCTAGCAAGAGCCTGCAGAGCTCGCTGCTGAGCAGCGGCGTGCCCGAATTTTCTCCGAACGCACGGAAGTCTGCCTTGTACTCCTCGGGGTAGGCGTCGGGGTGGCAGACTATGGGCTCCTGGAGCCACTGCCCGGTGATGTTCTTACCGCTGAAGAAGGCGTCGTCACGGGCCTTCAAAGCGACTCCGGCTGCTAGGCTTGCGCCCGCGGATTCTCCGCCGACAAGGAAACCTTTCGTGATGTCTACGCTTATGTCGGAAGCGTTGCCGGCGACCTATGGCCGTTTGATCAATTTGTGTAGCATGAGCTATGACATGTTGAAAGTGGTAACCCCCACCCCAGGCAGGGGATCAGACCCCCTCTCAGGTAGCTTCGTTGTACATGGGAAATCCTCCTGAGAGGACCCCTCCCTGCACGGACTTCCCGCAGCCAAATCCAAATATGGCCTGGGCGCTATCGCCTCTTCTAGGCTGTCCGCTGCCTTCGGGATGGGCGCCATCGTCTCCGCGCCGCTGCCCGCCCTCCACCTCCGCTGCCTCCCTGCCCCGCGCGTTGTGGTGCCTCGTTGTCATGTATATTAAGCAGACTCTGTAGACCATCAGCAAGCGTTTGAGCGATGCCAGAAGCCGATGTAATTGCCTGATAGCGTGAAATCACAGCCACAATCCAGAAGGTTACTTCAAACAACTTCTGCAATCATTGAGTAAGTAACCTGGAAACTCGGACGTCCATACCGACCGCTGGTCAGACGTCCGCTACGGACGTCTGGTCCCACGTCCGCTTGCCTGATCCCGGACTTCACGGCACTATGTAGGTCTGGGAAGCATCCCCGATTTGGATTATTGTCGGCGTTCGAGCCGCCTCGTCCGGGTGCGGGTACCTGCTGTCAGCAGCCAATCAAAGCTCGAATATCAATCCCACTGAATGTTTTAAATTTCTGACATACCCTTCAGACCCTCGGAAGCTGTAGCTGTGTACCCATAAATATTTTGCAGGGCTGTGGAGACCTGTTGTAGCGATACAGGCTGTTTTTGACAGTCTTCTCTAGGGTCTTTTCACATTGTGTATCTGTTCTGCCAGGAATGCATTAATAGTTCATATAGTGCAGTATACTGAAGTGCATACTGAGTGCATACCTTGAATATGTGCACCTTCATTGTCCTCCTGCATGTAGGAACCAAGTCAGCATGAGACCTAGACTGCTTGGGACTCCACTGAAGCAACAACAGAGGTCATATCAGTGAGAACAAGGTGGATATATGTTTTACCTGTATATTAGAGCGCTTATGCTGAACAGAGGTGGTTCGCATTTCTACTTTCTGGTGTGTAGTACACCACCCTTTGTTGCTGGTATAATCCGGGCATTTCTATGAGCTCATGGTCGCAATTATAGGTTGTTCAGGCCAAAATACAGCCCACAGAACATACCAGTGTAAAAGCAAATTTTGAGCGTCAACCCAAGAGGATCAGGACGGATTTGGATGCCCGATGTCCCTCCGGAGGTCGGGTCTGATGTCCCTACAGTCGTCCGGTGGTATGGTCAGTATGGACGTCCGTGCAGGCATTCCTGCACATGTGCGAGTGTACCCCAAAACATTAAAAGCAAGCTGTAATCGATTGAATGACTGTAAGATGAGCTACAGAGTGTAAAATACAAGTGGAGCAAAGGACGCAGCTTCAGACGCCCGCGCGGTCGTAGGATGAGTGGTCGAAAAAGGCAAGCCACGAGGCTCCGGCACCCGGAGCCGAACATTCTATTCTTAGACACAAGCAGACGTCCGCAGAGGAGGGGTCCTCTCAGACCTATTTCCCATGTACAAAGAATCGACCTGAGAGGCCCAGTCCTCCCCTGCCCTAGGTGGTAACCCCAGGACCGGTCGCACGGAGGCGCGGTCCGCCGGACTCCGGTCCTGTACAGCTCGGACAAGGCCGAGAACCTTATTTCGATAGCGTCTACTCAATGTGCTCGTATGTAGTGTGGATCTCTAAGTTGTTGTATCCCGCTTGCCTCGCTCGTCGTCGCCCCCGCTCGCGCTCGCCTGTTTTCAACAGGTTATGAGCCCTGCATAACGCTCGCTCTGTCTCGTTCGCCACTCGCACTCAACCGCTCGCAAACGGTTGGAAGCCTCCCGAGCCACCGCAGTCCGACTACGCGCTACTCGACATCTAGCCGCCTGTCCCTACTCGTCCCCCATTCCTCCTTCACCCGTCTATCTGTCCCCCTTCCTCCAACATGGACGAAAAGCCTAGCGCCAGCGAACACCGCGTCATGCGGCTGGTCGAAGGCAACTACGAGATCTGGCGCATCCAGATGACCGCCGTCCTCACCGCACTCGACCTCTACGACGTCGTCCGGCCCGTATCCGAGGTGCCGACCGAGGAGCTCTTCCCGAAGGGTCCGAAGGGCGTACAGGTGCTGCAGAAGAAGCGGGAGTTAGCAAGGTCGAAGATAATCCTCGCGATCGACCCCTCCCAAGTCCCTTTCGTCATGGGCATGGAAAACCCTCGCGAAATGTGGGAAGGACTCGAACAGGTACATCGTTCCTCCTCCGTCAACTCCGCTCTCTCCCTCCGTCGCTCGTTCCTTCGCATGGTCAAGACCGAGGGCGAGTCCGCCATCAGCTGGATCGGCCGTGTCCGCTCTCGAGCCCTCGAGCTCTCCCACACCCCCTGCCCTGCCACGGTCGTCGACACGATCCTCGTCATCACTGAGGGTCTTCCCCCGCAGTACGCCCCCGTCCTCACTCAGCTCGAATCACTCCCGTTCGATTCGCTCACAATCAAGGACGTCACGACTCGGATCACCGGCTTCGAGGCCCAGCTTGCGCGCGCCCAGTCCAGCGTCATGGACACCTCGGGGCTCAGTGCGTTCATCGCTCGCTCGGAGGTCACCTGCCACCAGTGCGGCGGTGCCGGCCACTACATCCGTGAGTGCCCCACTCCGAAGTCATTTGCCAAGCCGAAGAAGACTCGCGGAGACGATGGAGATGTAGGCGATAGGTCGGAGGGGCGTATTCATGCGCGCACTGCCAGGGTCGACTCTGGCGGTGGCCCTGAGGTTATACGTCTTTTTTAGCGACATGGTCCTGGTCTTAAGGGGCGTGTTGAAAGTGGTAACCCCAGGACCGGTCGCACGGAGGCGCGGTCCGCCGGACTCCGGTCCTGTACAGCTCGGACAAGGCCGAGAACCTTATTTCGATAGCGTCTACTCAATGTGCTCGTATGTAGTGTGGATCTCTAAGTTGTTGTATCCCGCTTGCCTCGCTCGTCGTCGCCCCCGCTCGCGCTCGCCTGTTTTCAACATGACAGACATGACTCACCCACTTGAGCGCTGCGTAGCTGTCGTTGAACGCGGCTGGGAAGGGGTGCTCCGGCGCGAGTCTTCAAGGGACCGCACATTATGGTCATGCCAATCGTCGGATGAGAGGCATGTTGCTAGAACTCGAAAGGAGTCGGTCGTCACTGACCTGTACTCGACGTTCACTATGACGAGCCTCAGGTCCACGGCGACCGTGCGGAGGTGGTAATCGTCCATGGTGACATCGCCCACTACCCAACCTATTCGACCGCAGTCGTGAGCTGGGCCACGATCTCTTGTGGCCGAAAGTAACGGACTCACCGCCGCCGTGCATCAGTAAAGCCCCGAATTTATTAGCAATCTTAGCGGTCTTAGTGAGAGCTACTAAGTCTGCTAAGACGAGGAAGTTGGAGAAGATGATGAAGATACCAAGATGATTTAGTTCACATTTGAAGGTAGCAATCAGGAGTCGGACCGCATCATCAAATTGCACACTTACTTAGGGCCTGTATAAATCTGTGGTCTTACGGGGTGACTTGCATCCATACGGTCTGCGGACTTACAGGGCAACCCGGAACTGAGCGTGTCCACAGGCGCCGACGAGTCACGCAGTCTTGTTGCGTACATGCCCACAATGTTGACCACTTGTGGGCGGGAACCGTTTGCAGTGCACAAATACATGCTGCTTTCTTACCTGGAAGTTTGTGAGCACACAGATGAGCGGAGCGGGCCAGAGTGTCGAAGAGCGGAAGAGTCAAGTACTACAGGACCTGCCCTAAAGCTGCCCGGCAATTTGCGGTTGTCGACTTCACTTTGCCTCCCGGCACTCGGACACTGCCCTATGTTGCTCTGCGGCTCCCTCATGCTCTCTGATTCTTGGTCTGCTTTCTGACTCCTGGCCTGGTACTTGTCTCCCTGCTCACACACTACGGTTGGTTTCTTTCACCGGCTTGACTGATCTGGTTTTGCTGGCACCTGGACTCCGGTCAATCGGACAGCGCAGGAGGGTAGACGCATAGGTCAGGCTGTAGGGGCGGGTCCGTTTCGAGAGGGAGCTTGCAGTGAGTACTTACGTCCATACCGTAGACCAGGCCCATCGATGCACCCGAGCTTGAGAGCATGTCGCCGCGCTGTGTTCATTCACCCCAGATTGATGAGTTGATGACGTGTCTCACAGGTTAAAGCCACCTTCAGAACCCAAAGCTCTGGAGGGCGAATTTGATAAGGTAAATGGTGCCGACCTTGCGGACAAGTGGTATTACTAACCTCTACGACACGCGCAATTGCTCGGATGAGTATGCGGCGCTAGAGATGTTCGAGACACGCGTCAGACTTACATGCAACCGCAGCATCAGCAATGCCGACCCGTACGAGCGCGGCCCGTACGAGCACGACCCGTAGGACTCGCGTGACGAGCAGCCTCACCTCTGCACCCCGAGTCGTCGTTTCTGCGACCCATACAAGCACGACCCGTAAGACTCGCGCGACGAGCAGCTCACCTCCCGAGTAGTCACTTCCCTCCCGTACCCCAGTAGCTACTTCCAAGTACACTGTAGACACACCTGTAATAGCATTTGCTCACCGCTAAAATATCATTTTCACTCACCCATCTTGTCTGTCTTGTCTGTCTTGCTTGTCTTGCTTGTCCCGCGGCTCCAGTCTTGGGAGCTACTTCGGTCTTGCATATTGGCGCGTCTTTGCCGTCTTAGGATGGGTGCAAGTGTCGCTAAGATGTGCTAATATTCACTAATATTCACTAATAAATTCGGGGCTTTACTGATGTGGTACCATACGAGAACCGGGAAGGTCTCGTTCCCAGCGCCGATCGGCTTGACGACCCGCACGAGGATATCCCCACCCTCCACCGGGACACGCCTGTCGTCTACCACATACACGGTCCCTACGACGGACGGCCATGTCTGCGATCAGCACTACTGTGCGACCCCGAGGAGGAGCTAGGCACGCACCTTCAGCGTTCTCGGGCAGCTTTTGCGCGTAGAACTTCGTGTATGCAGCGGTCGGCTCGATGAGTTCTTTTCGGGCGTGCTCGATCTCTGAGACACCTTCGGGAGGAGGCGCGGGGTTCGTCAGAGCCGGAGTGGCGGCTAGCGCAGCAGCGATCTCGGGGTCGAGGTTCATTTTGAATCTGCGGAAGAGAGACGGGGCTTTGCGTCTCCCCGGGCG
The DNA here is from genome assembly GCA_001792895.1 of Lentinus brumalis. Classification (NCBI taxonomy): domain Eukaryota; kingdom Fungi; phylum Basidiomycota; class Agaricomycetes; order Polyporales; family Polyporaceae; genus Lentinus; species Lentinus brumalis. Next base: position 303,488 of record MARA01000029.1, on the reverse strand, counting down.
CCGTTAAGTACGCGTCCAGAGAACCCAGGCCTGAATCAGCGAGGAACTCACCGTCGGATGAATTGAACTCAAAGTCGTTCGATCCAAGCAGACGACGGAACGATCTTGATAGCGAGATACGGCAACCCGATAGAAGGTCCCATCAAGACCTTGCTGTCGTGTAGGTCGCATGGTTTCGGGATTACGTTCCCGTGAGGAGTTCGCCTCCTCCGTCCTGGGTGCTGTGACGTGCTTCCGATCAACGTGAGAGCCATACCGGCGGCCGGATCCCTCAAAGTAGCAAAGAACGATGCCGGGACAGACACTCACTAGTCTTGCGCCGATATCACCTTGACGCTGCACGCGATCCATAATAGACCTATGAGAGAAGGATGCATCGGCCAATGTACTTCCTCACGCCGGTCAGAAGGTCCCGGGCATTCGTCTGGATGGCTCGAACACTCACAAGTGCATTCCTACATGGATAGAACTTCCCTTGCAACATGTTCGCCTTTCGCGGCGGCGCGTGAGTAACATCCTCGCTGCGGCCGCAGAGCATTCGTATTCATGGACGTAGAACCTGTGGATGTTATCGAAACATTGAGCTACGACCAAGGCACCATTCCGGGATGATGGGGCTCACCAAGACGATGTCCATATTGCCTTACGTCTTTAGACCTAGCAAAGGCTTCGCCAGCGAGCATACAATACCAATTCAGCCGAAGCATCACATGGGCCAGTAACTTTACACGCTCGGGCATTCGACAAGTGACGCCGTCTAGGTCGAACCGGCCTAGATAGAGAGAAAGTGTATCGGCCATAGACAGTCTCCCGTACTGGATTTGCACCTGCGTCCTCGCGATCGACTGCAATATTCCAGAAGGTGGACACGGATCATCCTGCACGGTCATCCGCAGATGGAGGATTACCACTTTCCGTGGCTTCAACGCGTTCATGAAAGCGCCCTGCAGTAAGACGAGGTGTCAGCGTGCATACACGTAGACCGCCGACGTACCAGGAAGGTCTCGGAAACCGACTGCACCTTCAAATATCGATCCATGGATACTTGATGCGGAGGTTGAAGTGAACGAGCTCTTCGAGCCCAATGCAAGATAGCAGCTCCGGCACTTGCGTGAAATCTACGTCGGATCAAATACCCATGTCGAGACAAGCATACTCCAGCACAGTGGGGAGTAGTCGCATGCGCGTGTTAGAGAGGGTCGTGTACAACTTCGAGATCTGACGTTGAAGCCCGGAGACGTTCACGTTGATGACCCCGGATCGACTTCCTCGAGACCACACCCATGCGGCCTGTCTTACTGCCGCACGAGCGAAGACTGTCTGCTGCCTTCGAACTGAGGCGCGACGTATGGTCCTACGTAGTGTAACTCTCAGTCGGAACTCGAATATTCGGCTGTGTCAGGAATGGGGACGCACGTCATAGTCAAAGACGTCAAGGGGGGATAGACGGCCCCCGCGTTCAGCGCGTCCGCCGACCCATCCCAGAACTCCGAAGTGAGCTCCTCGAGAGTCTCCCGGGCATTCTTCAGCAAGACTGCGGGATTGGTGACGCCTGCCTGACCTCCAATATCATGATTCCATGATTCGTCATCCGGCCATCTCGTATCGAGCACTGCGGAATTCAGCGGCCACTGCATCTCCTCGAACATCCGAAGGGTACGCTCGCCAGCGGAATGGGCCGTGACGCGGTTGATTTTCGGGAGCGCTGCCAAAGCCGCTGAGAGGGCATCATTGAGGGCCAGCGTGACTGAGTCGTCGAAAGAGATATGCGTGAACGCTGTAGCGCGATGCAGATGTTTGGCAAGTACTTGCGCAACGCGAGCGTTGAGGTCACAGCCCAGGTGTAGAGACCATAAGTACCGCCAGCGACGGTGATGATCAGAGCACATGAAACGAATGAAAAGAGTGACCTCCGTGTGATTCTGGAGTTGGACCGGGTCTGCCAGAAGAAAATTGGGGCAGTCGCGGTACGAACTGCGGGAGGCTTGCATGAACGCAGATATGCTCGCCGACAGGAGAAGGACGCCACGGGTACCAGAACGTCATAGTTCAGCAGCGGAAGGCGATCCATCGTGCCTGTGTACTGCTCACGTTGTGTACTGCTCACGTTAGCCAGTTCCGAGAGATACAGACAGTACTCAATGACTGACGGAGCTTGGGTGTTGACGTGGATGTGGTCTGAGACAGCCTTTCGAGACGCTCAGCCCGGCTGGAATACTGGAAGCGCCTAAATGACATCGGTCGAAGGACTCTGATCCAAGGCCAAGCTCTTATATTCGTATCGCTAGAATAAGAACGCGTATGAATGTGTGCTCAACACCTGACAGCAAGGTTTCATCGCGAAACCTATGTACCACTCAGAGATGATCCGTCATCGTGATTTCACGGTTCAAGCCTCGATGAAGTTGCTACTCAAGCTGAGCAGCCACTTCAGTCCCTCCCTGGAATCTCTATCAAGCTCGGTGGCCACCCCAATGCGAGGAAAGACATAGTGGAATCCATGCACCGTACCCATGTATCTGCAAAGAACTTCAGCGTCGCGTAGCAGTGGAGTGCAGGAGTGCTCACTTGACGAGTTTCGTCCTGACACCTGCCTCGCGAAGCACCTTCTCATACACGATGCCGTCGTCGCGAATTGGGTCAAACTCCTGTACCTGGATGAACGCAGGCGGAAGACCGATGTGCGAGGGCGCCAGAAGCGGAGAGACCCGTAGGTCTTCGGGAGGGCCCCCGTATATCTCTTCAAAACCCCGCGGAGAGTCAGAGAAGCTCGGAGCGCCGGACGTAAGAGAAAGGAACAAAACGAACGAAAGCTACTATGTACCCGCTCGCTGTTTAGCAGGGGAGTGTTGGTGCTCTCCGCGAATGAGTGGAATTCGGCACTGTACTTGTCTGCTAGTGCATATGCGCCAGGAAAGATAACGACGGGTTCCCGGAGGTACTGGCCGGTCAGCGGAGCATGCTTGAAGGAAGAGTCATCGCGTGCTCTGAGCGCAACGGCGGCCGCTAGGTTCCCCCCTGCGGAGTCTCCTCCGACGAGGAAGCCTTTCTTGAGGTTGACCCCAAGCTCGTCTGCGTTGTTGACTACCTGCATTCACTTCTCATGAGCACCATCAGAGGACGCTGATGACATCGAAGTCACGTACCCACTGTAAGGCAGCAAAGCCATCGTTGAAAGCTGCGGGAAAGGGGTGCTCTGGGGCAAGCCTGTAGTCGACGTTGACAATACCCAGTTGGAGCTCAAGGGAGATGCTCCGCAAGTGGGCGTCGTCCATGTCCAGGTCACCCAACATGTATCCTTACCATGTCGTTGTCGCGGGGTCAATCGAGCGGTGCTATGCAGAGGAAAGATTACTTACCTCCTCCGTGAAACCAAACCAGAATCGGTAAGGCCACGTCACCGCGAGGTCTCACATAGCGCAGGGTAATATACCCGCCTTCCACGGAGACTTGCGTATCGGAAACGATGTACAGTGACTCTGTTGCAGAGTTCAAGGTCAGTGCTCGAGAAGAGACCTCAATGGAGCATACGACAGCTCACCGTCTGGAAGTCGCTCTTCGTAGAATTGGGCGAATGGACCGATAGCTGCACTCGCCTGCTGTCTCGCATATTCAACGAGCGAAACACCTTCCGGAGGCGCTTGCGGTTGCGTGTAGGCTGGGTCGGAAGCGAGTGCGGCAACGATCTCGGAATCGTAGCTCATGGCGGCTGCTCAGGCGATCCGGATAGAAACTATCGGAAGTGGGGATTTATGTACGCCGGACGTGCGACCATTTGGATAACCTCTGGGCAAGGCTTGGTCAGCGACTGCGGCCTCCCACATATCAGAGCCCGAGCATCTGAGTTTGAGGGGATATCCCGCTGCGGCCGCACTAAGTGAAAGCAAATTAACCCCATTAGTATACGATAAGCGGTCAGAATCATGGGAAGCCTACCACAGTGTGCTTACGGTTCGTGTCAAGTTCACAGTCGTGACCGAATTCAAGCTCTCGTCGTCCGCCCATGCCCATTATGGTTTACTTGGGAGGGTGTAGTGCAAACCGATTGCCGATTGATTACACTGTCATCAGCGTAACCACAGGGCAGATGTCTAGTACTACTCACTAGGAAGCTATGTGAAGGGCTAAAGCGCGGCGTCGGAAGTAAGCAAAGTGAAGCTTATGTAAGCGGCCGGATAAGGTTGATCACTAAGTAAATCAAGCCCTGCCCTAAAGCTAAGCATCGCGCACTTGCGGCACTAAGTATCGAGTACTGAACATGTCCTGTGGCTAAATGACTTCTGCGCAAGTAGTGCATCTCCATCTAGTTCTGCCTGATGTCGGAAGTGATCAGCAAGAGGAAGCACAAAGACTTGGTGAGCCTGGCAGGCATACTTACCTTCATATACTTCTGAATTACGGCAGGCATGCCGCATGTCACAGTTATGCTAGTGTTCGCCCTCTGCTCCCAGCTTGGCTGCCTCCACCTATGAAGCGCGCACGCTTTCGGCAGTGGAACTTGAAGTTGACGGGTATGGATACCGCGCATGACCGGCGCTGAGCGCTGATGCATGATACCAGTATAAAAACCATCACACCTTCTCTTCGCGCCCGTTGCGACTCTCACCTCACACATGAAGACGCCATTCGCTCTCGCAATTGGCCTCCTATCCATTGCGACAGGAGGGCACTACGCTGGCTACTGGACAGTCCCACCTCTCTCCTCTCTCCTACTAGAGTCAGCCGAACGATGGAGCTGCAGACCCTTCCTTCCGAACCTATTCTCTGACACGCCGCCAGCAAACCACCGAGCCATCGACGATGCAGGCAAATCTCTTGACAGCCAGCTCTCTTCCCGCTTCTCCAGAGGAGACATCGACAGCCTCTCGGTCGCCGTCGTGACCTCCTCCGGGGTGTTGTACGAGAAGAACTTCGGGGTCATGCGAGCAAACGAGACGGGCTCTCTACCCACCCATAGCCATTCTATCTACCGCATCGCCTCAGTTGCGAAGTTATTCAACGTCCTCGAGGGCTTCATACTCGAACAGAGAGGATTGATCTCCTGGTGAGTAGTCTATCGCACAGCTGTTATTCCCCGCCTTTACGATCTACGATACACAGGGACGACCCATTGACAAGTACGTCAAAGACTTCAGGTATCTAGCAACCGGACTCGACGAGAACGCGCCCTTCGCCTCCCATGAGCAACCGCCCATGACCCTCCGCCAGCTGGCTAGCCACATGTCTGGTATTGGTAGGGACTGGCCCCCGGGTACGGTCGCCAACTGGCCTCACAGCATGGCCGGCATGGGACCCCCGCCCACGAACGGTCTCCCATTCCCTTCTTACGACGACCTGCTCAAGTCGATCGCCCAACACCACCTCGTCTCTCCCCCCGGAGCATACCCAGCGTACTCTAACGCTGGGACGGCCCTCCTCGCGTACGCTCTTGCCTCCGCCAGCAGCGCGGCCTCAGGGGACGCGACCAAGATCCACTACGCCGACCTTCTGAAGCGCGACATATTCGAGCCTATGGCGCTCAACGGGAGTTCCTTCTCCGTCACGGAGGCGAATAAACACTTGATAGTCGTGCCCTCCCTCGCGCCGGAAGTCGTCGTAAGTCCTGCTACGATGTCCATGTGTTAAATTACTCACAGATGCGGACCTCAGGACCAAGACTTCCTCGACGCAATGAACCCCGCCGCCGGCCAATACTCTTCCCTCGCCGACATGATCACCGTCACGCAGACGCTACTCAATCCACGCCACCCGAAGAGCCAACTCTCCCAGTACTCCATGGACACCTGGCTGCAGACCGTGCACGCATTCGAGGAGGATGACTGGACGGAGTTGGGGTTTGTCTGGGAGATCGTGAAGGCGCGCGACTCGAACGGAAGGCCAAGGAAAATCTACTGGAAACGTAAGTCTTCCATGCGCTCGTCCCGCATGCAGTTCGTCTATCTAACCCTGTGTACGTAGTGGGCGCGATGGCGGGACATCATGCAGCGCTGGCGATTCATCCAGGGACGGGATATGGGGTCGTTGTGCTGATGGCAGGTCACTACCCCGACGCTGCGAAGCTGGCATACGACGCCTTCGAGATCATGCAGCCGGCCATCGACAAGGCTCTTGCAGACATGGCCGCGGAGCTCTACGTTGGCCAGTGGCGTGACGAGGACCCGGAGGCAAAGGCAAACTCTTCGGCGCTCGTCGCCATCTCGAAAGGGACGCTCTACATCGAGAAGCTCGTGCTGGAGGGCGTCGATGCGCTCAAGAACTTCGGTGCGCCCGGGCGGTTGGCGCTCCGCTCAAGCAGGCGCAGAGACGAGTTTCGGTCAGTCTCTTCTGTTCGGAACTTGGCATACTGGTTGTACTCACATCCGCAGAATCGACACGGGCATCCCAGGTTACAACGGGCAGAAGCACATGGGATGCTACCCGTACTGGAACGGGCAGGATCTGTGGGGCGTCCGTAATAATGCCGCGGTTAACGTGATTTACTTCAGCGGATCGGGAGTCGAGCGGCGGTTGCACGTTCCTTCGATCGGGCTCGTCATGAAGCGGGTATATTGATCAAGTACATGTCGTCAATGCTCGCACATACTGAAGCTAGTCTGATACACCCTCTCGTTGTGCTTCATGACGAACGCCGAGCGCTCCTTCATCAACTTCGAACGATGCTTCTCCGCTTGCTCCCTCGAGATCACAGTGGGCTTCACATAATCCATGATTATCCCGTAGAGCTCCGGGGGCAGGTCCTTCATCCTGGGAAGCTGTTCGATCTCTTCCGTCAGCCAATCCTCCTGCTGTGGTGGGACGTCCGTCGTCGACAGTATCTCCAAGTCCGGGTTGACCAGGAAGAAGCACAAGATCTTCCTGTGCCCGGGCTTGGTCGGATCCGCGAGCTCGAACGCGTCGACGTGGTGCTGGTAGATGTTCGGAAACGCGACGCACTTGTCCTCCTCCGCGACGATGTGTCCCAGCTCCTGGTTCTGGTGGTCATCGCGCCCGAACCCGTACGCGACGACGAAACCGCGGTGGTCGTCCTGTTGGTACCGCATCCCGCTCCCGTCCGCCGTGCCGACTGTGACGCGGAAGTCGAGTCGCGACTCGGTGATGTTCTCGCACGCGTAGTAGTACAGCCCCGTGGCGACGATGTTCTCGTTCGCCATGCCCTCGACGTGCCACGCGCCGCCGGTGTACCGCGGGTTCTCGGGCGTGAGCATGATGTTCGCGAGCTTGACGATCACCTGCACCTTCCGGCCCTTGAGCGGGTACTGCACGCGCGTGGTGGTGTCGGGCGGGGTAAAGGGTGCAGGTTGGGGGATGCGCGGCCAGTGGTGCTTGCGCTCCCATGCCTTGTATGCCTTGCTGTCGCGCCAGTCGAGTGCTTCAGGCTCATGGCTGTACCATTTGTAGGGATCTACCTTGATGGCACGTGGCGGTTCACGCGAGAGCACGTCTGAGAGCACTCGCTCGAAAAGCGGGATGAATCGCCCGAGGATGGAAGCGATCGGCTGGTGCAGGACAGCGTGCCGGGAGGGATGGAGGTTGTTGATATAGCCGAGCGGCGTGACGTCGCCCGACGGGGACACCGTGAAGTCGGTCGGAAGCCACTGGTACTTGCGCGACATGATCCAGCACCTGCTCGAGTTCCACGACCGGTTCAAGTTGATTGCGTCGGGGCGACGGCTCTCATAAGCCTCCAGCGTGAGGATCTCCAGTGAGTCTTCGTCAGTCGCGTCTGCGCGGAAGCGAGATTCGCCGATGCGCAGGCAGTAGAGCGACGGATGAACGAGGTCGAGGACTTGCTTGTTCGAGCCCGGGTGCCAGTCTTTCTCCTCGTCTGGGACGTTCTCGAGAAGGACGACGCCCTGGAGAAGATCACTCTTGAGCCCGGACGGTATGAGCGACCGCGACTCATAGACACCACCAATTGCGGTTGCCTGTCGCAGTCGTCAGTACCCGTGCTGTGCTGAGCTGCGCGAACTTACAAATATCCCGGTCTCTGGATCGCGCTGAGCAGCCTCATACTTGAGCTGCTCAAAGATGTAGTCGAGCTGTGCCTTCGAGATGGGGTTGCGCGGCCACTTCTTCATCCTCTTGCCCCTCCCGAGCTTGTACCGCTCCTTTCCGACCCAGAGCTTCTCGACGAGGGCGCGGTCCTGCTCGACCGTCTCTTCGCGCCACTTGGCGACGAGTGAGGAGTCGTAGACTTTCTCCCACCAGTTGGGCTTCGAGCGGATCTTGCCAGAGAACAGACGCATGCGGAGCTCGACGAGCGTGAAGGGATGGCGGCTGATGAAGTCGAATTGAGATGGGAAGCCGCGCGGACGATAGTCCTCCTCGTCGTCCGAGTCTTCAAGTACTTCATGATGCGCCTGCTCTGCATCGTTCACATCCTCTGCCCCTTCCTCACCGTCTGTGATGTCGCCATTTATGCTGGCCGGATCCTCGTCGTCCTGGATGTCTTCGTCACTGTCTTCGTCTACCCCCGAGATGTCGTCGTCCGTGTCCCCGTGGACATCGATGTCCGACTCGGAATCGGTGTCTTTCGTGCGGACCATAGAGATCGAGCGGGTGAAGTGACCTGACTGGATTCAAAAGCCGGGCATCGTTGATATAGGTGACCGTCGACGACATGTGGCAGATTAACGCCGTAGCGGGAGCCCATCATTTGCCGGCGCAGTCATGATCCGCCTGTCCCGACTCCCGAACCTCGACTCCCGAACCTTGAATCCCGACTCCCGACACAATGCCTATCTGGGATGCTTGGGATGACTCGCGCAGATGCGGTACATATCCTGTGACACATTTTGCGGAGATGTTCAAGTTGGCATGTGGCCGCGTGGGTGGCCTCACGATCCCATTGGCAAGGGGAGTCACTTTGACCAACGGAAAGGGCACACTATCCGGTCACTGGTGTTTTGGTACGGTATCGGGACCCGGTTGATCCCTGCATGTTAATGGGAAGCTCACCATTGACTATTCTTTCCCAAGAGACTTCGGGGCCCTGACTTGAAGAGCGTATCACCCGCACGCCGAGTGACGATCCACATATACCCAGGTTGACTAGGTACGTCACGCCAACATCTCGGCTTGAGTGTCATAGTGGTCTGCTCATGAGGTATAACCTTTAGGCCGTGCACTCGCAGCCCTGGCACGAAATACAAAACTATGTATCCCTTCATCTGACATCGGGTACTGCTATCCGATTCCGACCGTAAGACGTCACCGAACTCGGGGTACCAGACTTCCCTGCCACAAGGTGCGGGCTGCTTACTGTCGCTCGAGTGAGCTTTCCCACTGCGTCTAAAGATGGTTCGTTCAAGGTTCGTTAACCTTCTTCAAGCTAGTTATATAGGTCCTCGCCTTCTGTGCCCCACTCTCTAGATTCGTCTCACAGGCTTCACAGCAGACACTTCACAATGAACTACGATCCAGAAATTGCTGCTGCCCTCGCTGCCAATCCCGCCCTCACCCGACCGCCGCCGCCGCCTCCGCCAGGTATATCCGAAATCGCACATGGTCGACAGCTTGCGAATGTGACGTTTGCACCCTTTGTCAAGTATTACGCGGAGCGACTCCTCGAGGGTGAGTATCGACCGAATATGCAGTCAAGTCTCACGAGCTAAGAGCCCAGCGGCAGCATCCCAGTACATCGTCTCTGACAAACTCGTCTCTGTCGCAGGCGGAGAGATAATAGTCAGGTACGTGAGACCGGCAGGCGAGGATGGAGACACGTTCCCAGTCCTCGTTTGGCTTCACGGAGGAGGTGCGTGAGATGTGGAACGGCCGGGACTGCGAGATAATGGCGTGCGATTGAAGGTTTGTGCAGGATGGATGCGTGGGAGCATTGACATGGACGACGCTCATCTGAGAACGATATCCGTCGAGCTCAACATCGCTGTCGTCAACGTTGATTACAGGTCCGTAAATCCTCTTGTTGGTCATGCGACTCGTTGCAGCGTCCTTGACGATTGGCTCCTCTAGACTTGCGCCGGAGCATCGTTTCCCGGTCGCGGTCGAGGACTCATACGCCGCGGTCAAATGGGTACGGAACATTCCGAACTGCACCTGCGTATACTGACTTTGTGCACAGGTGGTCGAGCATGCATCTGAGCTCAAGTTGGACCTCACGAAGGGGTTCCTCGTCGGAGGTGACTCGGCGGGTGCGAATATGTCCGCCGCCATAACCCTCAAAGCCCGCGAAGACCCTTTCTTCAGAGCACACCCGCTTACGGGACAATATCTACGCGAGCCCGCCGTCGTACATCCTGGCGCTGCCCTCCCGAAACAGTACAAAGAACAAATTCGTTCTTTCTCAGAGTTTGCCAGCACGCCTATCCTCAATACAGAGAATATGCTCCGCTTCATTGGTACGTACCCTGATCCTACTAGGCTCGGTTCCTCCTTGGGCTGATCGGATGCACGTCCAAACATAATAAAGACGTCTACGCTCCGAGTCCGCCGACCGCTGCCGACGACGTGCGTGTCTCCCCTCTATTGGCAAGCTCGCACGCAGGGCTCCCCCCGCTTTTATCCAAGTCCAGGAACTCGACCCGCTCCGGGATGAGGGGATCTTGTACGAGAAGGTTCTGCGCCTTGCGGGCGTGTCGACGAAGCTCATCCAGTACGTGGTGTTTTCTGCGTCACCGTGCTCGTTGTCTCTCCCTACCATACTCATCATACTCTATAGGTACTCGGGCTGCTTCCACGCTTTCCACTACTGTTTCCCAGGAACCACGGCTGCGATACAACTGGACTGTGACGCACGGGAAGGAATCAAGTGGTTGCTCACCCAGAGCCTTGAAGGTCGCATAGCTGGTACAGTATAAGTACCTCGAATACTTACTGAAAATTGGAGTCAGGAATGTGACTGTGAAGAGCCTCGTCTTGCGCTCGCTATTGATGTCGAACTCAAGTTCCCGCCTGCGTCCGCGGCTTGCCGAGCGCGCGCGCTCGAAATGCGCGCAGAATGAGTAGGTTTGGCGCCAATTTGCTCGTGCCCCTGAGTTTGAAACAAAAATTCCTCATTCTCTCCTCCGCCTGCCATCATGGCCATCATGCGAGGTTCCAGGGTCCCTCTCGAGGTCTTGCTGCTTATCATCTACATCGTCGGAGAAGACAGCCCCAAATGGGCGTACCCTACCCTTCGAGCTTGCGCACTCACCTGCCGCTCGTGGCGTCACAGGGCTCGCAGTCACCTCTTCCGACGGGTCACACTCACGTCCTACTAGTATAAACAGTACCGGAGGTTCGAGAACACAGTCTTCAATTGCCCGGATCTCGGTCGGCTCGTCGGGGAGCTCCATTGCGATCTGAGTGGAGTACGGCTCGAAAGTCTCAAACGCGGCGACCCGCTGCTATTCGGGATCATCGACTATCTGAGGACGTTGCGGAGCCTCACAGTATTGGGGGACACTACCGTTGAACTCGGACGCAAGTTTCCACACTTTGTCGGACAATTTGCTCGGTGCAAAACGCTGCGAACTTTCGCAATCCGTGAGTGTACCTTCCAAGACTTCGACGACCTCGCCCGGGCGGTCTGGTCTCTCCCCGAAATATCTACGATCAAACTCGAGGACATTTACTGGAACGTCACGCTCGGAGTGGTGGATTGGAACGACTATCCAACCAAGCTGCCAAAGTTGACACACTTGGAGGTACGCCACCGGTTTTACTCGCTTTCAGTGCCATAACCCATTTGCATCACTGCAGCTGAACCATGTCCTATTCTTGGATCCAGCATTGGAGATCATCGATACTGGGGCGGTTGAGGAGCTGAGGATCACCAGTGCTTCCCCGAGGATGCGAGCTTCCACGGTACGTGGTGACCGGTTAAGCAGTCGCTCCCAGGTACAACACTTACATTGCGTGCCACAGGGATCATGCGGTATACACGGCTGCGGAAGCTTGAGCTCGTCTTCGACGGCGGCGAGCACCCTTGGATCGAAGCTGCTGTCTCCAAACTAACACGGTCGCCGGAGTTTGAGGAGCTCGTCCTCTGCTGCAACGCACATGGCACTCCGCGCGAGGCCGTCAACGAGCACCTTCTTGCACTCAATCTCGACAGCATCCTCTCCGATACCGAGAGAGGCGCTCCTTTCCCGGTGCGCAAAATCACGGTCGACGTACATACCGCGGATCCGACCGAAGAGCACGGCAGCTGGACGAGTATGCTCCAGGGTGTCTTCTCTCGTTCGCATCAACGAGGGGTCTTGCGTACCACGATTCATGAATGTGCGTCCGGATCGCGTTGGTCATCTCACGAGTCATAGGGACTGATCTAATCCTCGAACAGGGAAGCCCATCTATTGGCGGCCGTAATATTTAAATTTTAAGGTACTACATGGTCCAGCTGTGTATAGGGGACTCGATATCGGCATCGCTGTAGTCGTTCGTCCTAGTAACCATGGTACTCGTATTGTCTGGCACTCCTTCCCGTCAATATCAGGGGCTCGCATGAGGGGCGTGTTAAGTGAATGCTCTGGCCATCTCGTGCGTAGTCGAAATCAGCGTTCTAATTGAGCACCTTTGCGAGGTTCAGCTTGATATCATTGTCCAGCTGGCTTGAGGCGGCAACCAAAGGCTTCCTTGAACGCTACCTTGTCCGCCGCCCTCGCTCTCAATGCACATAATGATCTGCTACTACTTTATTTCGCTTTATCTCGCACTCTCGTGGCGTAATCAGTCTGGTACGCCAGGGTTGTTCGTCTACTGTTTCCACACCTCTCCCCAATCACGCCGTTGTGCACTGCGGAGAGACGTGTCGAGTTAGGTCGACCGGGACGCTGGAGGAAAGGAGAAAGCAGGGCGTACTGTTTCAACTTCGATTGTCCCGCGGGACCGTAGGAAGCTGGGCAGCAGTGCCTGCGCCTCTCGAAGCCGCCTCTCCGCCTTGCCCGTCTTTCCCTGCTCAGACGTCATGATCTTGAGGCGATTGACGCTATTTAGAGGCTCGCGGGACAGCAAGTCGTCGAAATCCTCCCGGCCAACGAGAAGACCGAGCGCCTCGCTGTCCTCTTCCCTGTCAACCATGGACAAGTCCAGGACGAGTTTCTCAAGGTGCGTGGAATGCACTTGGGTAAGTAAGGATGTCACCCATGGCTCGTCAAGCTGATTGACCAAGAGTTCCAGGCTGCGCAAGTCGTGCAGAGTGGAGACCGCTATAGCCGGCGTGAGCAGAGCCGCTTCGAGTGCGCTACTGCACTGAACAGCTGTCTCACCTGCGTATGTGTCCGGTGGTGATGCATCCCACATCCACGCAATTGACAAGTTCTGTATACTTAGTCGTGCCCAGTAGCGGGAGCAAATCGTCGACCCGGAAAGTCTCCTGCATCTGCCGGTGATCCGCCGTCAGCACAGTGATCCCATTTAGCAAGCACACAGACCTACCTCTACCGTGGTCATCATCTGGCAGCGACCAGGGAATTCTGCCGGATCGACTTCTCTGCCACGCGCCGCCCATCCCGTCTGGAAGACATTCAACTCCTCGAGTTTTGGGAACGACCAGATGATTCGCGTAAGATCCGCGAGGTTTTTGAAGTAGAATCCGTCCACCCAAAGCGTGCGCAGCTGCACGCATACGGTCCACAGCTTCATAAACTCGATCTGGGCGGCAGTTTGCGCAGCCGAGTGCGTGCAGCATGCGAACCGGAGACCATGCAGCGCCACGAGCCTTCCAACGAGATGCGCGGGGAACGTTACGTCCTCGCAATCCTGATCTTTCCAGTCCGCAGCCTTGAACCAGAATTCGAGGCGCTTGACGAGTCGACACACGTCCGGGGACTCTTCGAGCGTCCGAGCAAAAAGCCTCGTCGACTCGAGCCGGTCGACCTCGACGTGTTTGTACAGCTGGCACTGTGCCCGCGGGAGCCAGCTCTGGCACGTCAGCGCGCACGCGCGAAGGTCTGCATAGTGCTCTGAGGGGCCTGCGACGCGGTCCGGGGCGAGGCCGTCGATAATGCGATCCTGGAGCTCTTGCGGCAAGAACTGCATCCGGATGGACTTCGTGGAGATGGAGGGGATAGGAAAGTGTGCGATTGTCGTCAGTGCGCGGCCACATAAGATCGATTGTCCACTTACGAGAACCCGTCGGCGCCGCACTTTGGCCGCACGCGCATCGCATTCCGACCCACGTGGGCATAAGTAACTCAACAGCGAAACAAAAGTGTTTAATCTGCAGAGACTTTGCAGAGACGGCCTGCACGCGTTCTGACGCGTGACATCACGCGTTTGATGGTAACGGTCTCTGGCGCGCGATCTGGACACGACAATGGTTGCTTTCCACCACCTCGGCTTCCAGTGGCATCTCTAGGCTGCTCCGTCTGTAAATGAACTACGAAAGCAGTTGAAGGACTGACACTCACGTACGTCTCAAACATTACGATCGATGAGGAACGAAGAGAATCGTCTTTTAGGTACGACGATTCCTGCCAGCGAAGGTAACGACAACTGATGTCCGTGGGAAAGTTGTTGGAACTCCGATAGTCAGTAGTAAGTGATTACATAAGCGCATGTAAGAACCAGGTAAGAAACTTTCTTATGTCCTGGAACCCCAGATTGAGGTTAGGAGTGCACAGCTTTAGGGTTGGCAGACGCTCATGCAGCTCTGTAGCGCAAGTCCAGCATGGTCCTGCTCATCCAACAACTCTGAGTGTTGCTTCATTTTTGTAGTAGATATAGAATGCAATATAGACTTCTAAGATGCTGTAAGGCAGACTTGTAGTTGAACTATGCTGCACTGCACTCTCTGTCTCTCTATCTACCCAGTACACATGATTATGCTGCAGCTTAGTGATGTGCTGAGCCCGGCTGGAAGCTGGTTTGTAGGCTCTCAAGCTGGTCATCTTTAAGCTGAGCTGGGCTGCTATGTCTATCATTCAGAGATGCTTCTTCAGTACCACATCTGATGCCTATGACCACCAAGGTCTTAACTATTATGGTTTATGACAGACTCAGCCCAGAGCGCAACAATCTTTCACATGGGTCCAATTGTGAATGCCATTCAACTGCTTCCAAGATAGTTCTTATGGTATAGATGGGGTCAAGGTCAAGGATGGTAAGATATCAAAAAGCAGTTGCAGTTTGAAGAGCTCAGGCAGCAAACACACACACTGCCTGAGGGTGGTCTCTTGGGAGGTCCATCGGAGACAAGCAGAGATAACCTGAGAAGAGCTTGAGTAGTCTCAGAAGGGGTGTCCAAGGCCTGATGGACGTCCAGGGCTGTTGGAGGAGTACATCAGAATAACTTGTATGGCTGTGTGTCAGCATGTAGGATTATCCCAAGCACTAAAGCAATAGAGGTCATCTCTGATAGTCTCGTAGGTGGGAACAGAGGCAGCCGCTCAGATTGCCACCAGTACTGCCAGTGCTGGGGTGGTCGCTGGTGGTTGCGCCTGTTCAATGTTGGCTCTGCATCATCCTCTAACTGTCATCTGCATTGCTGGCAGCAGGCTCTCTGGTCAGGCTTTCGAGGTACATAAATTGCATGGATCCATACTTCTCTGGCACTCTGTGTCTCTGGTGACACTGCAACAACCATGACTTGCGCTTACTCTCCGGCTGGTACTATATGGCTAACTCAGCCCACACTTCATTGTATCTCGGCAGCCTACTGTCTGATCCTAGGTCATGCTCTTTGTCCTGTGGCCTGCTGCACGTGCTGAGGGGTGCATCATGGTCTAGCTCTTGGCTTAGGTATGTATTGAAGGGGTTGGCTTGCCAGCCCACTTTGCAAGGTGTCTGCAATGTGCATACATCTTGAATCCAGGTGCCCACTTGTTGGCTTTGTGTAACTTGTAATATTCTCCTCGCTGGAGTCGTCGCAATGAGGCGTACATCTGTAGTCCACTCTGTATTGAACATGGTCTATATAATTGCAATGACAGCTCAGGTGCTTCCTACCATGATATGCATGAACAGAGAGTGTCACCCGACCATAGTGCTAAGTATTTGGAATCAAGCTTCTGCTGGCTCGGGGGCCCTTTGAGAATGTCTCGACTCTCCCTTCACCGTGTATTTATTGCTAGCTGTATTGAGTTTGTCTCTGCCCCAGGGCCTGAGATGACCAGAGATAATCTCGCAAGTCCCCTGACGAGACCCTTGGGATACCCATGAGACAAATTCCGAGATGATCTCCGGTTGTCCCGGATGCCCCTCACGAGAGAACCTCCTCATGCAGTGACATAGACATATATAAAGCTGGACTTGCATCAAGCAGGTATCAAGCAAATATATGTACAGGCAAGGTACTACATAGCAGTCCAGAAGTAGAGTAACAAAGGCAGTAGTCTGGGCAATAACAAAGGTAAGAAAGGTGATAGTAGCATAAAAGTAACCAGAAGCATCACAAGTAATGGGTAAGCTTGTGATCTAATTGAATATCAATGGTTCTAGTGTGATCTGTTAGGACAAATGCTGCATGTCAGTCTCTGAATTGATCAATTGCAACCACTTATAAGACACTCATAATTATCTTGAGCTCACATCATCCAGCCAACTTACTCAACAGCATCAGCAATATGTTATTACTCTGTACTGTTAGTCACCATCTTACTAAACTACTTACTGATCAACTACACCAGCAAATAGTGTCATCACTGTTGCCCTATTTGATTGCCAGTACCAAGCAATGACATCCATAACTGATGAGTGCAATTCATCATATTGTTGACACATAAACAGCATAGTAACAGATCTAATGGGTGGTGGACTGACATTAGCCTCAGCTATGGGTCTTTTTGTTGGAGTCAATGATCACCCACGGCATTGTTATCTGCTATAGTTTCCTTGTACGCTCTAGTATCTGTCACAGTTGCCCCCATAACACCCACTTACCCACTGCATTATTATCTGCCATAGTCCTCCTCATATTGCTCTAGTATCTGGCAAAGTTGCCCTCAAAACACTCACTTACCCACCGCATTATGATCTGCCATAGTCCTTCTTGTATCGCTTTGCTATCTGCTTTGTTATCCCTCATAGTTGCCCTTGTTATGCCCACTTACCTGCTGCATTATAATCTGCCATAGTCCTTCTTGTATCGCTCTAGTATCTGTCATAGTTGCTCACATAACGTCCACTTACCTGCTGCATTATTATCTGCCATAGTCCGCCTTATATCACTTTGTTATCCACTTTGTTACCCATCATAGTTGCCCTCATAACGCCCACTTACTCTATTGAGAACAAAGCCCACAGCTTGCCTGATTGCCGGTGTCATCCAAAACTACTGAATGCAATCCATCCAGTTATTAAACCCTACTGATGATACTGATGCATGTTATTTGTGATAGACAAACTAGAGCCTCTGTTAGAAGTCCCCATATTGAAGTTACTTATCAGTTTGTAGAGCCATTGCCAAAACAATCCTAACAGCTTACAGTTTCAGATTGTCCGTCCCAATCGGGCAATTAAGCGCCGGAAAGCGCTGAGCTCGAAACTGCACCTTGTTGACTTTGTTTGGCCAATAGATTGAAAGACTGATAATAAATGTTGATAGGGAGACTTATAACTCAGTCTGTAGGTATTGTAGCACACAATAGAGACTTTGTTATCCTGATCAAGTGCCGGGAATAGGATGGATTGCACTCATTAATACCAGATGATGCCATGCCCATGCTTACAAATCACGGGCGGCAAAAACATGGCGGAAAAGTGTCGTTGTGATTGTGATTATGACGTACGACGACACTTTTCCGCCATGTTTTTGCCGCCCGTGATTTGTAAGCATGGGCTTGGCATCATAATTTGTAAGCAAGGCTTGGCATCATTCCAATTACAATCCATTCAAACTGCAATAGAGTGCCCTATTAACGCAGTTCTATGCCAAGTAAGCTTTATAAGTGATGTGCAAATGTTGTAAGCAGGGACTCTATCCGTCCTCTGAGTAATTGAGGTTGTTTATGTAAAGATAAGTACATGTTAATGGGATGGATTGCATCTATGTCTTCTGGATGTAAGTACCAATGGACGGCGCCAATAAGAACTGTTTGTATCACATCTCTCTCAATACTTATCCAATCCGGACGAATGTTATACCATTTGAAAGCTACAGAGGAGCTCTACAACATGGGCTGTGTTTGCAGCCATGTCAATTGATGTTTGTTTATGTGTTTATGGCATAAAGATATGTATCATTGGCACCAATTGCCCTCTACCAGTGAATTCTTATACCAGGGCTCCTATAATACCTGTATCTCTATGCAGGTGTTATAATAATTATACACTGTGATACTTACACTATTCATGAACAGCAGAGAAAGTTGCATGCTAGGTTGTAACTAACATATTATCTATCACAACAGTCAATGGACGAAGCGGTGTGGCCGGCCTCCTTCGACAGAGGGGCCACCAGTGCGAGTGTGTACGAGGACCTCGATGAAGGAAGCGGAGGCGCGGCCAGCCGCCTTCGCACGACGGAGGACTCTGCTGCCATGGGGCACGAGGTGGACGAGGCGGAGTCCTCCATCACGGCACATCAGATGGAGACGTGTACAGGGCCTCAATCCGAGACCCGTGCTGGATCCCAGCAGACATCCCAGATCCTGGGATTAAACATGGACGATGTACGTCCTCGCTCGCGGAGTCCCGAGCTTGACGGGAGGCCTGTCCCCACGTCGCACGTGGGTTCTGCCGGCCAACAGTCTGAGGAGACGAACGACCTCAGAGATGGCCCAGCAACACAGAGCGATGGCTCTGCAGCTCCTGCTCTGGAGATGGATGTGGATGACCCAATGCAAGGCCCACCGCCCTCACCCACGAGACGCGTACAATGGCGCGAGGACACCCTCACCCGTAAAGAAGCACCGCGAATTGCAACACTCAACATGAACGGCTATGGGAATCTTGTCAGAGATCACGAAAACAATAAATGGGGCCGCATATACAAAGTACTGTCTGACCAACGTATAGGCATTCTCCGGCTCCAGGAGACGCACCTTACCGACGAGAGGAAGGCTGGCCTTCACAAGATGTTTGCAAGGCGCATTAAGATCTTCCATTCAGCACACCCGGATGCCCCAACCTAACGGGAGGGAGTAGCGATTGTAATTAATACGCACTATCTCGATGAGTCCAAGGCCGAAGCTACTGAGATTATACCTGGAAGAGCTCTGCAGCTGTCAATTGAATGTCAGGGCAGAGACAAGCGGCACATACTGTGTGTCTATGCTCCAACATCTGATGGTGTAGAAGGACATAAGAGGTTCTTCAACGAGCTGGAAGAATATTATGAAACGCACCCAGTGAGCCCCAAGCCACAACTCATGGCAGGCGACTTCAACAATGTCGAAGACATTATCGACCGGCTGCCTGTCCAAGATGGCCCCGATACATCAATTATCGCCCTCGACAGGCTGAAACTAAGTCTTGGCCTCATGATTGCTGATGGCTGGCGTACGACGAACCCAACGGCGCGCGACTACACTTTCCACTGTGGGTCCGGACAGAACACTGTCTTCTCGAGGCTAAATCGCATTTACGTCAGTACTGATCTCTTCAATAATGCCCGAGACTGGCGAATATGCGAGCCCGGGGTAAAGACTGACCATAGTATGGTCAGCGTCCAGCTCACCTTGGATACGGCCCCGATAGTTCGTCCAGGCCGACGATCTTCCCACTCGGGCTGCTGAAAGACAACAAACTAGCAAGAGCATTAAGCAGAGAGGCATGGAAGCTCTGCATGAACTCACCTGCCTTGAAACCTCCGGGGTGCGGACAGAGGGCGCGAACCCACAAACTGTACTGCATAAATTCAAGGTCGACACCATGCTGATGGCAAGAGACCGGGAGAGAGCGGTTGTACCAAAGCTGCTCCATGAGATCCGAGAACTCGAGTCGGAGCTGCGGAAGGTCAAGGCAGACCGCACGATGTCGGAACAAGCGACACTTGAGGCGGCGGCTGCGCTAACAACACAGATCCGAGAGCTAAAGATGAAGAGATTCAAACAGCAGCAGCAGAATTCGAGGGCAACCCATAGACTATATGGGGAACACCCTACGAAGTACTGGTCGCAGTTGCACAAAGAGAGCGCACCTAGAGATGTCATTCCTGCCTTCGAGAAGAACCCTGAGAGGGGACCGTCGGAGGAAGCACGGTACGAGACGGACTTGGCCAAAATGGCGGAGATGGCGAGACGGCACCACAACCATGTTCAGCGCGATGAGCCGAGTATGAAACCAGCGGATGAGCGTGAGCAGGATATCCGGACAGCCTTGAACAGCCTCAATGTGTCAGTATCAGACGAACAACGCCAGGAGCTGCGTGGCGAAATAACGTACGAGGAGTGCGAACTTTCCTTATGATTCTCAAAGAATGGGTCTGCTCCAGGTATGGACGGAATTTGCTTTGAACTTTGGAAGATGTTGCACGCGAGGCACTCAGAGGACTCCCGCTTCCCTGACTGTCAGGATTTTGACATGTTGGTGCTGCTGCGAGCTGCCTTTGAGGATATGTGGACCCACGGGGTGAGCGCAACTACTTCCTTTGCAGAGGGCTGGATTGCTCCCATCTATAAGGAGAAGGGAGAGCAGTCTAAGATTGTCAATTACTGCCCAATAACACTCCTGAATACAGACTATAAATTGCTTAGCAAAACCCTGGCAGTCCGGTTAGCGGACATTGCTCCGGACTTGATACACAAGTTGCAAGCAGGCTTCGTACCTGGCCGTAAAATCCATAATCATACTCAATTAGCCCGGATGATGACCCTATGGGCTGAGAAAAATGGGGCTGATGGTGCGATAGTCGCACTGGACCAGGAAAAAGCATACAACAAAGTCGCGCACAACTATCTCTGGCGAGTTCTTCGCCAATTTGGCATTCCTGACGAATTTGTGAACCTAGTAGAATCCCTATATGCAAACGCAAACACGTCAGTCATGATCAATGGCATTCTGAGTAGACCGTATCAGGTTTATCGGGGAGTACGCCAGGGCGACCCCCTCTCCTCCTTATTGTTCGACCTTGCCATTGAACCTCTCTCGGCGATGATTTGACATTCAGACCTGACATGCCTCAGTATTCCATGCACCGGAGAAGTGCTCAAGGCTACCCTGTTCGCGGACGACATGACCGTGTATGTCTCGTCAGACGACAACTTCGCTGTGCTCCAGTCGATCCTCGACACCTGGTGTTCGGCCGCAAAAGCATGATTCAACCTGCAGAAAACAGAGATTATCCCAATAGGCTCCTCCGAGTACAGACAGAGAGTAGCGGATACATACCACTCGACAGGGAATTGGGAGAACTTCCAACTAACATACATGTGGCCAGAGACGGCGAACCGGTACGAATTTTGGGTGCCTTCTTTGGAAATGAGGTTAACCAGATTGACCTATGGTCAACTGTACTCACAAAGATGGTCGCGATGCGACAGCCATTGATGAAAGCGATGGCGCGATGGCGGAATGGCCATTCTACAGTCATGGTAAGAAACATGTCCTACAAATGATAGTGGGGGGTATGACTCAGTATCTGATGAATGTTCAGCGTATGCCTGAGCCTATTGTTAAATGGCTCACGAAGGTCATGTGCAGCTATCTCTGGGATGACAAGCACAATCCCCAGTAGGGATGAGCCATGTCTGCCTGCCTGTAGAGTGAGGAGGCCTAAGTGTTCTGGATCTGCATGCCAGGAATGAGGCAATAGACATTATGTGGTTAAAATCATATCTCGACTTCAGCACGGAGCGTCCACTGTGGGCGTACCTAGCAGACGATCTCCTGGCTAACCACGTCCCTAAGACGTGCAGACCACAGCAGTCTGACCTGCATATCAATATGTTCCTGCAGGGCTGGAGTGTGTACCAATAATGGCGAGGCAAATGCACGCGTCGGTGCAGGGGTCTTCGTGGCGGGAACCAAGCATTGAACAAAAGTCTGCGGCTCCCGGAAACGTTAGAACAGTCGAATCAGACTGAAGAGGCGGTGGCCACGCTGATGGCGGTGCGTCTGCCTGGCGACTTCACTCGGGTCAGACACATCACAGACTCAAAGACGGTCATGGACTCACTCACCAAATGGCATCAGAGGCATGAAGATACAGGGTATATCTTGCAGAGGAATGCCCAGATTACCAAGGCTATCATGGCGCAGTTGAGAATGAGGAAAGCTCACTCGGTTTACAAGTGGGTTAGAGGCCATGATGGCCACCCTGGAAATGAGGCGGCCAATAGGTTAGCTGCGGAAGGGGCAGAGAAAAATGATAACGACGAAGTCTTGCTAGCAATTCCATCGGAGTATACACTCTCAGGTGCAAAACTGAACTGCATCACGCGGAAGCTCGCCTACCGTGTGATCAGAGCTCGGAAGGACACCAAGACAAAAGCAAGACCACGCGCAGTCGCAAGTCTCGACATGATTGTAAGCAGTCTACAAGACTGATACGGCATCCAGCTGCACGAAGCGTCAATCTGGCACTCCCTACGCTCGAAGCATGTATTGCGGGAAGCCGCCCAGTTCATATGGATGTCTATTCACGACGGGTTCATGATCGGAACCCACTGGCTGAGGCCTAAGATGTCGGCCGAACTACAGCAACGAGCGCAATGTGCTTCATGCGGAGACCTTGAAAGCATGTCTCACATATGTTTCGACTGCCCGGCTAAAGGCCAGAGAACAATCTGGAAGCTTCTGAAAAGAATATGGGCACTCACCAAGCAAGACTGGAAGGCCCCATGCTGGGGGACGGCATTTGGGGCGGCGTGTGTTGTGCTCAAAACAGCGGAGGGTGCGAGGAACGCGGACCTAGAGAACCTCTGGTGCATACTATGCAGGGAGGCAGTACATCTGATTTGGAAGCTGAGATGTGAGCGGGTTATCCAACACGGTGGAGTGGAATTCATGAAGCGGGGGATTACAAACCGTTTCTATGCTGCCCTTGACTCCCACCTGACTCTTGATAGATGTGTTGCAGCGATGGCAAGCAGCAAGAGAGCGCTTAAACCGGACGGCGTCGAACCAATCTGGCTACTGGTCGTGAATGATTGCGAATCTCTCCCGCCCAAGTGGGTGGTGCAGAGCGGGGTTTTAGTGGGTATAAAGCGAGGGCGATGATGGGGGAGGCCGACTATGTTGGCCAATCCCAAATGATTTGCCTAACCTTTGAGTCCCACACTCAGTGCGTAATGCATTTCCCCGCAGTTTCTGGTGACGGTGTTATTCTTATTGCATGACCCATCCGAGGTTCCAACCCCTCGGGCGAGTCGCCAAGCGCGCCTGGACAATACTCTCGACCATGAGCCACACAACAAGCCCCTCTGGGGACCAATGTGGCCCGAGGCTAAATGCGCTCCTCCAAAAGAAAAACAAAAAAAACATATCATCCATAATTGAGTACAGAGATTCCCCATAACATACAAAGACTCCCAATTCCTCATCGATCGTCCCTGCCAGGAATGGCCTACTTCCCAACAAGTTTTAGTCACAGGGATGCTGACCAAACAGCAAGAACATCAGCACGACAGCCATGGGTGCGCCGAGTCTCCCTCACGAGCTGTGGGACATGGTCCTCGATTATCTAGTTTGTGACGCACGCACCCTCTCAACTTGTGCTCTTGTGTGCAAGATGTGGACCTTTCCCAGCCAACGCCATCTGTTCTCCATCGTCAAATAAGTACACCGATCGATCTACAGCGCGCCGAACGCCGGCAATCCTCGTGCGTTTTCTCCTCGACACTCCTGGCCTCGCAGCACACATCCGGACTCTTACGATAGCTCAACGCAACGATATGTTTATGCCCATCCTCCAGTCTATCATCTACTCGCTCCCGAACCTCAGGATATCTTATCTACACCTGGTAACCATCACCGATTCGCCAGAGGCCGAGTTGCGACTACTCGCGACCCGTACGCACCACCTCAAACTGTTCGATTGGCGTCACTGTGCCGCTACGGACTGTACGCTGTACCTCATCCTCGCCCACTTCTCCTCAATTGGGCGCCTCGTGCTTGACGGCCGCGCTCGCCGTCTGATCTGCAACAACGCCCGGGAACTCGTCCCCAGCCACTTGAGTGTCGAATACCTGTCGCTTACAGGATTTCCGACATTGTCCATCTCACGCCTTGTTCTAAAATCGCGCATGGAGAGCACGATAAGATCATTCGAAATCGTGACCGCCGGGGCGACGATTGGGCAGAGCTGGGCAAGCTGCTGCTCGCAATCACCTCGGTGCGGCATCTATACATATCCCCAGCAATGTACATAACCGACCATGATCTCCGCCTCAGTAAGTCATACCGTCCATCAGGAAAAATATACTAGGCTCGAGTGCGCTCTCGAGCCTCTCGAGCAGCGATAGCCCATTAGACAAGTACCCCCGTCGGGAGCACTTGTTAGCCGCCTGCACAGCTCCCCGAGCACTCGAGAGCACTCGCCGAGCCGTCAATAGCCCGCCATATCCCAATAGTTACACACTTGGAACCCGGAGCACACAATTGTACTGGAGTTCAAATGGTATATTGACGACTACTGTATGGTATTTGACAATAAGACATACTACAGATCAATACTACTCAATTACAAGAGTACGAGGCGGAGGGCGCATGACTTCAGGGAGGACAAGACGACAGGTGGGCAGGCGACGTGCCAAATGCGAAGGGCAGGAGGAGCAGATGGGCCAGTCTAAATAACCGAGTATTACCGATGTATACAGAAGGACCCAAAGGAGGGGCGAGCTCGAAGGAAGACCATGCCCAGGAAAGCCGCGAGCAGACACATGAGGAGGACACTCTTACAGGCGGGCGAGTCGGCAAGCTTCCAGGTGGACCGGGGAAGGCAGATGAGGCGGGCAGACCGGGCAAGGCAGATGAGGCGGGCAGACCAGGCGGACCAGGCGGATGAGGCAGGCGAGGCGGACGAAGCAGATGAGGCGCACGAGGCAGACGAGGCAGATCAGGCGGGCCAAGAAGACGAGACGAGGCAGACACAGCGGGCAAGGCAGACGAGGCGGGCAGATGAAGCGCACCCTAGCAGGCAGAGACGGAATGGTACGGGGCCACATCAAGGGACACGACTAGTCTTGAAGCTTGAAGCTTGAAAGAGCGAAGCTTGACAACAGCGGGGGAGGCGAGCGACTTGTGCTTACTCGATGGGCAGGGCTTAGTGACCTTGACTCGACCTGGACTGCTGTGCCTTCATCTTGAGTATTAACATCTTGACACTAACGTCTTGATGATACCCGATACGGTGGAGGTGAGAGAGGGGAGGGAGGACGAGGGACTTGGAGGAGGACAACAGAGAGTCGCCAGCTCAGCAATTTCTCAGCGTCTACAAAGCACGTGAGGACTTCAGGGCCGGGTTGCGAGGACTTAGAGCTTGCTTCCAACAAGGTCTCTCTGCACACAGAGACAATTGCTCTAATCTATCCGCTTCCCGGTGCTTTCTCATGTACTGTCCATGCATGGCAATGATCTGGTGCATTATAACTGTACACGACCACTTCAGCTGCGATCCGAGGTCTGCCGAGCGCTACTGACCGCTCAATAGCTGTGCAGACGGCTCTCGAGCCTCCAGAGCTCTGCAGGCGGCTCGGGAGAGTTGCGTTTTTCCTGATGTCCTCACCCGCGCATGTAATCATAATAACGCGGCCCTATCAGTACGTTTTCCAGACGTGAACCGGGCTCAAAGTCGCGCAATGCCCATCCCTGGACACGATACAGTTCACACTCAAAGGAATCCTGGCACCTATTCGCAGGGATATTGAAGCTTGGTTACGCGTCTGTCTCAGTGCCGTGGCGCACCTACCTCGGTCCCTCCGCGCACTACGATTCGGGCTATTTGAGTTCCCGACCCAGCTCGGCCCCATGTCCACGAGCATTGCTGCGGAACTGGAAGCCACGATTGGAAGAGGATACAGTGCAGCCTCCTAGAGCTTCCTCGGCACACTCGCATCGAGTTTGTGACCGTCGTCACCTCTGGAGAGCAACCACTGCCACACGACGGTATCGTGGCGGCGCGGGCGTTCATCCGGGCCCGTCTCCCCGACTTTGTTGAGCAAGACAGGCTGTCGGTATTCGGACACGAGTAAGTGACACTGCCAGACAGACACGTCCTCTTCAAGCGAAGCTCACGCAGTTGTGTCATTTTCAGGTCGCTGACTCCTGGTGATCTAGAGTTCTCTCGCCGTGCACAGATAAGAGATTGCGCGGACAATTATGCCAGTGCTCTCATTTGCAATGCATCTTGGACTCTGTCTTCAGTCGAGAGCGGTGATGATGCGCGACAAAATGTGCTCCAGCTTTGTATCGCCTGGAATATGATCTCCTAACGCTCTCAGCACATCAGGAAAAATATACTAGGCTCGAGTGCGCTCTCGAGCCTCTCGAGCAGCGATAGCCCATTAGACAAGTACCCCCGTCGGGAGCACTTGTTAGCCGCCTGCACAGCTCCCCGAGCACTCGAGAGCACTCGCCGAGCCGTCAATAGCCCGCCATATCCCAATAGTTACACACTTGGAACCCGGAGCACACAATTGTACTGGAGTTCAAATGGTATATTGACGACTACTGTATGGTATTTGACAATAAGACATACTACAGATCAATACTACTCAATTACAAGAGTACGAGGCGGAGGGCGCATGACTTCAGGGAGGACAAGACGACAGGTGGGCAGGCGACGTGCCAAATGCGAAGGGCAGGAGGAGCAGATGGGCCAGTCTAAATAACCGAGTATTACCGATGTATACAGAAGGACCCAAAGGAGGGGCGAGCTCGAAGGAAGACCATGCCCAGGAAAGCCGCGAGCAGACACATGAGGAGGACACTCTTACAGGCGGGCGAGTCGGCAAGCTTCCAGGTGGACCGGGGAAGGCAGATGAGGCGGGCAGACCGGGCAAGGCAGATGAGGCGGGCAGACCAGGCGGACCAGGCGGATGAGGCAGGCGAGGCGGACGAAGCAGATGAGGCGCACGAGGCAGACGAGGCAGATCAGGCGGGCCAAGAAGACGAGACGAGGCAGACACAGCGGGCAAGGCAGACGAGGCGGGCAGATGAAGCGCACCCTAGCAGGCAGAGACGGAATGGTACGGGGCCACATCAAGGGACACGACTAGTCTTGAAGCTTGAAGCTTGAAAGAGCGAAGCTTGACAACAGCGGGGGAGGCGAGCGACTTGTGCTTACTCGATGGGCAGGGCTTAGTGACCTTGACTCGACCTGGACTGCTGTGCCTTCATCTTGAGTATTAACATCTTGACACTAACGTCTTGATGATACCCGATACGGTGGAGGTGAGAGAGGGGAGGGAGGACGAGGGACTTGGAGGAGGACAACAGAGAGTCGCCAGCTCAGCAATTTCTCAGCGTCTACAAAGCACGTGAGGACTTCAGGGCCGGGTTGCGAGGACTTAGAGCTTGCTTCCAACAAGGTCTCTCTGCACACAGAGACAATTGCTCTAATCTATCCGCTTCCCGGTGCTTTCTCATGTACTGTCCATGCATGGCAATGATCTGGTGCATTATAACTGTACACGACCACTTCAGCTGCGATCCGAGGTCTGCCGAGCGCTACTGACCGCTCAATAGCTGTGCAGACGGCTCTCGAGCCTCCAGAGCTCTGCAGGCGGCTCGGGAGAGTTGCGTTTTTCCTGATGCACTCTCCAAGAACGCACCCGATTTGCCGTGCGTACACTGTTCAATGTGGCATCGAAACAGACGGCATCATCGACCTACCGGCTGTGCTCATCACAATTGGTTATTAGGATATGCCATTTCCAACGGCCGCGAGTCTGTTGGTCTTCGGGTTTGCGGGTCATCATCCTAAGAGATGCTGACACTTCCCCCATGGATCATTGGCCATAGGTCCGGTGAGCCTCCAGTTTCAAGAGGTCGAAGCACATAAATACATCCCGTCGCGTGCGTCTCAAGTCAACCGCCGCCCCGTATGAGCATCAATCCCGAACTCGCAGCTGCCCTGGCAACTCTTCCCCCGCCTCCTCCTCTTGCAGAGGGAGAGTCAACTATGGCGTATGCTCGCCGCTATGCTAGGATCGCCCTCGCGCCGTTTGCGGACTACTGTGGAGAACGTCTACATCCAGGTCGGTTCTCTCAGGCACCATCCCTGCGTATACGGCTGAATCTTGCTCTCAGATTTGCAGTACAATATCAGCGATAGGCGTGTTTCCGTGGACGACGGAGAAGTTACCGTTAGAGTCCTGACTCCTGCTACCGGGAACCGTGAGACCTTCCCAGTGCTCGTATGGTTCCATGGCGGCGGTGAGCACGGATTGCGCTCACTGGCATTGGAGCGGTGCTGACAGGAAGCCTCGCTTGTACTTCACAGGGTGGAACATGGGCGACTTAGATATGGACGACTACTACCTGCGAACACTCTGTATTGACTTCCAACTTGCGGTCGTCAATGTAGAATATAGGTTTGTCGTCCGATCCTCACGTTGCCTCAGCCCTCACGATACTCATTCGAGAAGGCTGGTTCCGGAGCATCGATTCCCGACAGCGTTCAATGATTGCTATGCTGCCCTTAAATGGGTATATCCCTTCCCCCTTCTCCCTCAGTAATCTCACTAAATTTTGGTCTCAGGTTCTGAGCAAGGTTGACGAGTTTAATGCCGACGTCAAGAAAGGCTTTCTCGTCGGAGGCGACTCTGCGGGTGGAAGTCTCGCAGCAGCGGTTGCGCTCCAAGCCCGCGACGATCCCTTCTTCCACGGGCGAGGCCTCACCGGCCAGTTCCTCCGCGAACCAGCAACTTGTCATCCCGACGCATACCCAGAGAGATTCAAGGCGGAGCTGTGCTCGTTCGCACAGGGCAAAGAGCCACTTTTGCTCAACAGCGGTGTCATGCGGTCGTACTACAGTGCGTACGTCTGTCGGTTTGGGAGTGCATGCTCACTTATTCTGCCTCCCGCGGTAGGTGACTACCTAGACGGAGCGCCACCGTCCGACCTGCGGATCTCCCCATTGGCGGCACCTACACATGCCGGTCTCCCACCGGCATTTATTCAGGTGCAGGAACTCGATCCGCTGCGCGACGATGGTGTTGTGTACGAGAAGGCCTTGCGCGACGCGGACGTGAAGACCAGACTCTTCCTGTAAGCCGTTCGCTGTCATCGTTGGTTGACGGCGTGTTCACTCTCCGTGCAGATACAAGGGCACCTTGCACGGTTTCCAATACTTCTTCCCCACCCTTCCGACGGCGGTACAGATCGATAGAGACGGACGCGAGGGGATTAGGTGGCTTTTGGATCAAACTTCGAGCTGCTGATATCAGATACAATCCTGAGGAGGGTATATCAAGTGTCGTACGCAGTACTAGACTCTACATGGTATGCTATGGGTGACCTGGTATTCGTCCTGCCCAATGATCAGTGCTCACACATGTTGAACTCAATCTCGTATACCCTCTCGTTGTGCTGAACGACGAAGCCGGACCGCTCCTTCATGAGGTCCGCGCGGTGTGCCTCCGCTTTCTCGCGCGACATCACCCGGGCTTCACGTACTCGGTGACCATCCTGAACAGCTCCGCGGGCAGCTTCTGCAGCGCCGGCGCCTTCTCGACTTCGTCCATCGCCCAGTCCTCCTGCTGTGGCGGGACGTGCGTCGTCGACAAGATCTCGGTCTCCGGGTTGACGAGGAAGAAGCACAGAATCTTCCTGTACCCGGGCTTCGAAGGATCCACGAGCTCGAACGCGTCGACGTGGTGCTGGTAGATGTTCGGGAACGCCACGCACTTGTCCTCCTCCGCGACTATATGGCCCAGTTCCTGATTCTTGTGGTGGTCGCGCCCGAACCCGTACGCGACGATGTACCCGCGGTGGTCGTCCTGCTCGTACCGCATGTCCATCCCGTCCGCCGTGCCCGCAGTGCCTCGGAAGTCGAGCCGCGACTTGGTGATGTTCTCGCACGCGTAGTAGTACAGCCCCGTGGCGACGATGTTCTCGTTCGCCATGCCCTCGACGTGCCATGCACCGCCGGCGTACCGCGGGTTCTCGGGCGTGAGGACGATGTTAGCGAGCTTGACGATCACCTGCACCTTCCGGCCCTTCAGCGGGTACTCGACGCGATTTTCGAGTGTCGGCGCGGTGAACGGCGCGGGGTCGGGGATGATAGGCCATCGATGTTCCTCTTTCCAAGCCTCGTACACCTCGTCGTCATCGTAACCCGGGCATTCGGGAGTGACTCCGGTATACCACTGGTACGGATCGACCTGTATAGCAGCGGGACGCTCAGGCGAGCGCACGTCGGACAGAACCCGCTCGAACATCGGAATGAAGCGCGCGAGGATGGTCGTGATGGGGGCATAGAGGGCGGCGTCACGCAGCGGGTGCAGATTGTTGATGTACCCGAGCGGTTCGACTTCTCCGCTGTCAGAGACGTCGAAGTCAGTTGGGAGCCACTGGTACTTCTGCGAGATGAAGTAGGTTTGCCCCCAGCGAATGAAGTCAGCCATGTCCGGGCGGCGTTCCGTGTAGGCCTGCTGCGTGATGACTTCGACTGGGTTCCCGTCGCTCGCATCCGCCTTGCGGACGTACGATTCGTCGATGACGAGGCAGTAGAGCGACGGGTGGACGAGGTCCAGGACCTGCTTGTTCGACCCGGGATGCCAGTCCTTCTTCTCCTCCGGCACGTCCTCGAGAGGAGAGACGGCCCGGACGAGCTCGTCTTTGAGCTCAGAAGGAATCAACGACCTCGATTCGTACACCTTTGGAATCGATGTCGCCTGTGGAAGCTGCGTAAGCCGACAGTTCCCACGTTCAAGACCATCGTTGATACTCACGAAGATACCAGTCTCGGGGTCGCGCCGGGAAGCTTCGTACTTGAGTTCATCGAAGATGTGGTCGACTTGTGCCTGCGTGATCGGTTCACGGGGCCACTTCTTGCCACCGTCCCTGTAGATGAAGCGTTCCTCGCCTCCCCACAGTCTGTCGACGAGCTCCCGGTCTTGCTCGACGATCTCGGCGCGCCACTTCTCGACGATGGCCGGGTCGTTGACCTTCTCCCACCAGTCCGGCTTGGAACGGATCTTGCCGGAGAAACGGCGCATGCGGAGCTCGACGAGCGTGGTCGGGTCGCGATTCACGAAGTTGAAGGGGACGGGAAGCCGACCATTGTAGGTCTGTTAGTGTGTTAGCGGAAGTGGGTGAGACGGAGTGCTCAGTGAGGTGATCGTCGCGACGATGTACATTATATAGGGCGTGCTGGCTATGGCTGATGCAGATAGGGCGGGACGGTGCCGCCGCCTTTAGCCATATATGGTGAAGTGGCGCATCAGCGCGCTGCTATGCGCCCCGCGCCCGAGTCATACGCGCGACCGCCCGCTCTACGAGTCATATGAACACCGACCCTCGGTCTCAGGCCGCTATCGTTGCTGGCGCATGTGCGAGGAAGGAGTCGGCAACCAGATCTAAGTAATCTGCGGGTCTGAAGACTCTGAACAATGAGGACAATGCTTACCTACGGAGCATCTGTCGCGTCCTGGCCATGACTTGCAGTATTCTCTGTGTACTTCTTGTTGGTACCTGAAGGGTCTACGACGATAAGTACTAAAGAGTTTCAGTATGACTCACTAAGTAGTGGAGTATGTACTTACTGTCAGAGCATCCACGAATTAGCAACTTGAATGACCACGCTCATATAGTCCATCGCAAGTACATACCGGTTATGTTGGAAGTCCAGGGCACTTGGGTACTTGATTTCGTAGTAAGTATCTTGATATGATGAGGAGGAGAAGAGAGCAAGCCGAGAGGCACGTCGGTGAGAAGCAACCGTCAGTCCGAGACGGGTGACAACACGCGAACAGAGAACAGATTGATTAGAACCGACTACGCTAATCGAGTAGCTCAGGCACGCGTTTGATGCGTGACATTTCCAGCGCTTATCTGAGTAAGGCAATGTTGTTTAACCACTAACCCCACCACCCTGCCGTCCTCCAATCATTTCACTCTCCAGAGAACCCCGTCAGTACGCGCTTCCTGCCAGAAGAACGTTCGGTTGCATCCTCCACGATATGGAGGCCCCTTAGAGCATGAGGTAAGTATGCACTGCCAGTGCAGACCTTCATGCGTGCTTGCTGCGTTGGTTGGTCCGCTTCCGTTTGACATCCGGAAGGGTCAATTACGCTGGATATTTTTGCAGGACTCGACCTCCATACCGGGATGGAGTACGAAGACCAGGACACAGGACTTCGGGAGCGCCTCTGCGTCATTGAAACACGACGTGGCGAATGTAATTGTCTGTCACCATCGCCCCAGGATGCGGACGGGAGGACTACTTGCCACTTGTTCATTAGACCGAGGAACACTCAATGGTCTGCTTAAGAACTCTTCCGACCTAAGAAGACTACTTACGTTTGAAGCTGCATTCTGGCCACTCGGACCGCCGCGCACTCGAGCAGCGAGTCCGTGCTCCCAGCCTCATATCTTATCGCCCTCAAGGCACTGCGCTCGGCTTGGAAGACGTCCAATGCGCCGACCCAACAGGTATGTATGGCAGGCGATGGGAAGTACTGAGGCCGGGCCCGACCAACACGTGAGTCGTATGCGTGCGAAACCGATGAGACCTCGTAAGTTCATATCTTAGATCGATACCATCGAGTCGCACTCAACATCATTGCTTGCATACCTCTCCAGCACGGGAGCCCCCACCGTCCGCACTTCTCGCAGCATGCGCCCCTTTCCACAAGAGCTGTCTGACCACGTCATCGATTATGTCGCGCCGGATTGCATAGAGGGTCCTTCAAAACACTATGCAGACCTTCTGGCGTGCGCCCTGACATGTCAGAGCTGGCTCCCGCGAGCACAGTATCAGCTATACAAGCACGTCGAGCTACGCCTGTTCGACTCGATGCGGCTCTTTGCTCGGACCCTCGAACAATCTCCGAATCTCTGCCGACTTGTCAAACGCCTCGAGTTTTGGTTCGATGAGGAGGACTGGGACCAACAGCCTTCTGACATGCAAGACGTGCCGTTCCCCACACATCTCATCGGAGGCCTGATGTCGCTGCAGGGGCTCAGGTTCGCGTGCTGCATGGATGGGGAGACTGCGGAAATCGACGTCCAGAAGGACTTCATGAGGGAGTGGACAACGTGCACGCAGCTGCGCATGCTCCATATCGATTACTATGCCTCCGACACTCTCGAGGAACTCGTGCGGCTCGTGTGGTCGTTCCCGCTCCTGCAGGAACTGCGTGTCTCTGAGACGGCATGGACCGACCGGGGCGAAATAGATCCATCTGAATTTCCCAGTCACTGTCAGCACCTGACGGTGGTAGAGGTACGTGCGCACACTCGCTAGGTGCCGGCCACCGTACCCATTTCATTGTTTACCTCTACGGGTGTCAGATGCTGCAAATCTATGATGAAGATCAATTTCTTCCGTTCTTGGGAACGTCCATTCGGAAGCTGTCGATCGGATCTTTGTGGGATGCCCCAGGACCCACAACTTTGCAGGTGAGGCGGCCAGTGTCTAGTACTTTCTCAAACCACGTTGCTTACACAGGGAACTGCCTGGCCACTGCAGCGCTCTCCACTTTTTTGGACTTGCGCACCCTGGTGATCGAATTTGTCGTGCTTGAGTACCCCTGGCTGGAAAACGTGCTCGGCGAAGTTCGCTCTGCGCACCTTGAGGAGCTCGTGCTGGATTTCTCCGACCACGATGGGCTGGAGGTCTGCGCTCGCCAAGGTCTCGATGACTTGCTCTCGCGCAAGCATCTTGAGAGCATTCGTCGCCTGAAGATCATCCTGCACGACAACACTGTAGATGTGGAGAGGCGGCTGCGAATGGCCGAGAAGTTGCTGCCCCGCTTCATGAAACGCGGGACCATCGAGATGGACGTCGTGACGGGTGCGTTGAGTCGTTCAATCTTGGCTCATACACAATAGCAGTCTAACTAGCAGTCTAACTGGGTGACAATTTCTGCAGAGTTGGGCTATGCTAGGGAGGACGAGGACGAAGACATGGAGTGGTTAGAACTTCCCGAATAGGTTACTAAGCGATTACTTAGGAGGCCTCCCGGCACATCACCGAGATGGTCACTGAGTACGTGAAGGCTTGGGGTGATGTTGCGCGAGAAGGCGCCGGCACACGCGCAGAGCTCGAAGGAGCGATCGGGCTTCGTCGTGCAGCCCAATGAGCGGGTGTATTGAGATCGAATTCAACATGTGCATTGTGCTAGCACGGAGCGTAGAGCCTGAGGACGCCCTGTGCTAAGACAGTCATAGTCCGTGCGACTACGAGCACTGTGTGCGGCTGGGACATGAAATGGTAACCACTGCTACAAATCTATGGCGCTGACCAGGAAGCGTACGCATCGACGTCCTTGACCAATCCAAGGGCCCACTCGCGGATACGTCCGACCGCATCGTGCGCCCTCCGACAAATGTCACCCAACTGCTGACCTGCGCCGACGGAAGTCGCACGCATGGACAACTCACAGCGACGTCTGCCCGCAACAAGCTTGCCGACGTCTTCGCAAGCGTGAGCTCGAGCTTGGGCCTCAACACAATTCCATACACATGGAATCAGCGTCCGTCGTCCGTGCGCGGTGGTACACAGATTTGCCAAACGAAGAACGTACTCATCAGGGGCTCGTCCGCTCTGTACAGCTGGCACTCAGTACTCACGGCACGAGCACACCGACGCAGCCAAAACGAAGTCGAAGGACCACCCAAACGCCATCGCGTGACGGCCGGGAAGCCACATACTGTATTCTGCAGCCGCACAGGAGCGTGCTGCGGTAGACCGTAGCACCCTCCTGCGACTCCCCAGGGCCATTGCCAGCCACGCCCGATAAGCTTAAGAGTCCAGCTGCAGGGTCGACTCAGCGAACGCCCCCACTCTCACTCTCCCTCCCTCCCTCTTTCCCTCTTTCCCTCCCCGTCCTCCGCTGCCCCGCGCAGATCCGGACTGTGTGCCCGTCTGCACTCTCCCCTGCCCCAGCACCAGCACCAGCACCAGCACCAGCACC
Source organism: Lentinus brumalis (assembly GCA_001792895.1). Taxonomy (NCBI): domain Eukaryota; kingdom Fungi; phylum Basidiomycota; class Agaricomycetes; order Polyporales; family Polyporaceae; genus Lentinus; species Lentinus brumalis. The sequence continues at coordinate 268,584 of MARA01000029.1, read as the reverse complement.
AGCACCAGCCCCAGCCCGCGATGTCGACGACTCGGACGCACGCGAACAAGCCCCGGACGGGCGCGCCCGCCGTGAGCCGCACGAACACCGGCACGAGCACGAGCGCGAGCACGAACACGAACACGACGATCACGCTGCACCTGAACATGGACGCGAGCTCCCAGTCGAACTCGGGCGCACGCACGCTTGCTCTCGGGAACGGGAACGGGAACGGCGGAGGGAACGGGGGCGCGAAACCGGGGGCGCGCGGGAAGCCGCAGACGCAGGTGTGTCCTATGCTTTGGTGCTGGGGCGGCGCATATATGTAGTGCACCAGCTAAGGCTTGATCACTCGCGTGCTTAGACGAGGACTGGGAACGGAAACGGGAACGGGAATGGTGGAGGCGGAGGTGGAGGCGGCGGGAACGGGGGCGCTCGCGGGCACCCGCAGAACCAGCAGGGGCGTCCGCGGGGCAGAGTAATGGGGGACAGCATAACCACGGCGGCCAGAATAACCACCAGAACCAGAACCAGAACCAGAACAGGCCGAGCAACGAGCGCCGCCGCTCGCAGGGCAACAGTGCTGGCAGTGGTAATGGGAACGGGAATGGGAACGGGAATGGGAATGGGAACGGGTATACGCCGAGGGCGCCGCAGATGCCTCGCCAGCGGTCCCCGCAACCTCATCCTCAGCCCGCGCAGGTGAGTGCTCTCAAGCTCTGGGCTGTATGGTGCACGGACGCTGAACTGGTACTGGTACTGGTACTGGGCTGCCTGGGTAGGCGCCTGCGATGGCGGCGATGGGGATCCCGATGGCCATGCCGATGTTCTTCGCCCCGATGACGGGCGCGCTGGTCCCGACGTCGACGGCTGTCGTGCCCACTGGGAAGGGCCGGCGTGGGTAGACTTGAGATGGTGAATCGTCGTCGTCATCGTCGTCGGGGGCGACCGCGGCGGGCGTTCGTCGTTACTCTGGACGGGAACTGGGTACTGTATGGATGTTTGAGGGCTGCGAGGTATGGCGCATACCATGATTGTAGCGGGGAGGATACCGCGACCGGATTCTGCATGGTGAACGACTAGCATTTCTGCAATATGTGTAATAGTATGGCCTCCGCTCGAACCACATCCTCGCACCGTATGATACATTTCAACAACGCGCGGGCCTTTCTCTGATGGGCCGGCTATGAACGAGCGTCATACCCATTCTGCCTCGGTGCCTGCGGGATCGGATAGGTGTTTGAGAGGAATGCGGGGCTGCTCACCTAACCACCACGCCGTGGGGCTGCGACTCCGAGTCGCGCGAACCATGCTGGTTCGGCATTAGGTTCGGCCACGCAGATAGTGCTCCAGCAGCCGTATGCTAGCATTGAGGCAGCACCTGAAGCAGTAGTTCCGACTTGCGTGTTGTCATACAGGATGACCGAGGCGGAGCGAGCCATCCCGTCCGCAGTCGACAACAGGGCAGCAGCGTCAAGAATATATACGAGCGGCGCGCACGACAAGCAGGGGACTTGAAGCAACAAAGAGCAGCGCGAGAGGACAGATGTCGAGGAGAAAGGCTGCAGGACAAGAACAAGCGAGAATAATCAGCAGAGGATGGTGACGGTTGGCAACAGCGCACCGTCGGAGGCGAGGCGCCTACGCGAGCAGCGAAGCGCCGGATGCGCAGGCGGTGGACAAGGCACGGTCCTGGCGTTGAGTTCACACCGCCATAAGTCATCCTTCACTCTGCGCCGGGCTGGGGGCTACACCGGCGCATATATCCACTCTTTCCCTTTCCTTTCTACTCTCATCTCGCCTGGCTTTGCGACCCTCACGACGTGCGACGACCGCTGGGCTATCGGCGACATCCTCTGAGTCTACGCTCCAGCATGTCGACCACCAACAACACCCTCTGTCCCTCCGACAACCAGGCCGTGATCGACCAGTCCGGGTTCTGGTCCTCGGACGGCATAGACTGGGATGCACACAAGATTGGGTGGCTCATAGCGGGCGTGTGCGCAATTGTGGTAAGTGGCCCGTTCGTTGCAGCACCCCGCGAGGCAGAGCTGAGCCGGATGTGGTAGACCCTCCTCCTCACCGCGATCAACGTCACTTTCCACTGTCGGTACGTCGTTCAACACCTCGTATAACAGCTGTGATGAGGCTCATGTATGCGCAGAAACTACACAAATCCTGGCGAGCAACGACAAATGTACGTCCAGCTTACCCCTGGCCTGTCTCGTATCCGGTCTCTTGTGGCAACCTCTCCCCGGGCCCTCGCAACTGCTCTCAAGGCGAGCGAACTTCGGCACATGTTCAGCTTTCTGCCCGAAAGCCCTGCAACGCTGTACCCCTTGTCGCGCACCATAGAGAGATGTCTCCGCCACATGCACTTCTCTGTCTACTCTGTCTTTCCTCGAGACGTGTTTCATTCGAACAGCTCGCTGACATCGATTTGGTGTTTGCAGCCTCCGAATATTGTACATGCCCGCCGTCTACGCCATCATCTCCTTCTTCTCCTACCGCTACTTCCGGAGTTACACATACTATGACTTCATCGAGACCGGTAAGTACTACGCCACATGAGTTGTCAGATCGCTATCTGACCGGTTGCATCATTTTAGCTTACGAGGTGAGTTGACATAAGCCGTGGTGCAATGGACTCTCGTCTGGCGATGCTGACGACGACGCTGCAGTCCGTGACGCTCAGTGCTTTCCTGTAGGTGCATGTGTCTCGCGCCGTGTGCATAGCTGATGACACTGTTGTTGCTCAGCCTCCTACTCATTGAATACGTCGCGGCTACTGCAACAGGGCACGTTGTCGACAACGCGATCGTACGGAAAGACAAGTCCAGCCTGCCCATGCCATTCTGCTGTTGGAGATATCGTCCGACAAAGGTACGCATACATCGCCCGTCCTTCTGCAGCACGCTGACCTTTCGTCGCAGGCATACTTCATGTACACGGTCAAGGTACGCGGACCCTGCATACTCACCGGCCAAGGCTGACGCAGATCACAGTGGTCCGTACTGCAATACGTCATCCTTCGACCTGGTGAGTCCCAGTAAGATGCTCGGCACACACATCATCCTCACGCTGTGTGCAGCTCTGTCGATCGCGGGCATCGTCTGCGAACACTACGGCGTGCTGTGCGAGTCGGGGCCGTGGAGCTTCAAGACCGCACACGCCTACATCAGCGTGATCGACGGCGTGAGCATCACGATCGCGCTGTACGGCCTGCTCGTCTTCTACGGGCTCACGAAGGAGGAGCTCAAGGGCCGCAAGCCGCTCGCGAAGTTCCTGTCCATCAAGCTCATCGTCATGTTCACGTTCTACCAGTCGCTTGTGGTACGTGCTGCTGGCTCGGATGCATGCTCTCGCTCACGCTGACCCGTCCTCGCGTCAGTTCGATGCGCTCGAGGGCCGTGTGATCCATGAGACGCAGTACTGGACGGAGACGAACATCGCGGACGGCCTGAACGCGCTCGCGATCTGCATCGAGATGGTCATCTTCTCCGCATTCATGATGTACGCGTACTCGTGGAAGGAGTACACGAAGGTCAAGGGCGCCACTCGGCACGGCGCATGGCGCGCCCTCTGGGATAGCATCAATTACTGTACGTCGCGTCGCACGTATCGCTCCGTCGCGTGCTCACATACGTGCCCCACAGCGGACTTTGCGCACGAAATTGCAGGCTCGATCAAGTTCTTCATCGACTACGCCCGCGGGAAGCCCGGCACGCACGGCCCGCGCATCCCCGTCACGGACGAAATGGGCAAGGCGACGAAGATGGACTTTGGGCAGGCGTTCGGGCTGCACCCGCGGCCGGACACGCGCGGGAGCAGCAACGGGTACGCGAGCTCGACGTCGAGCCAGATGCAGATGCAGGCGCAGCGCGTTAACACGGGTCTCTCTGCGCCCAGGGCCGGCGCTCCGGGTGAGTCGATGTCCATGTCCGCTGTGCGTGCGCCGCGGGCGAGCTACGACGAGAACGTCAGGTTAGCGCCGTATTCGTACGAGGGCGGGGCGCAGTCGACGACGACGACGTCTTCGAGTTCGGGCGGACATGGGGTCTACAATGCGCATTCGGAGGCGGGTATGGCGGGTGTTGGGCTGAGGGGCGCGGGTGGACCTGGGTTTGGGTATGGGGCTGGGGCGTATTCGAGCGCGAGGCCCAGTGGAGATAGCGAGTATGGCGTCGCGCGATGATTGCAGGCCGGAGAGAGAGTGAGGGAGGTCAGGAGTGAGGGAGGCGGGGTCCTGTCGCGTTGAGTCTACTTTATCCTCTTGGTTTCGGTTTTGCTCATAGTCCTTTCTGTCCGGCGTGCTTTCTCTCTCTCCCAGTCTATGCATCGATTGTTCGTCGTCCGTCATTCTGATTTCTCGTGCTTGCTGTAATCCATAGTTATCGAGTTGCTACGTAGGTACTGCGTTTTGTTCATATGGACTCGGACTCTGCAGGTTGTTTCTAGATATCGTGGCCATTCGCTCGCACCGACGTGGGGCCTCGCAGGTGGGCCATGGCGAGGTGAGGGATGCAGAGCCCTTGACCTTGAAGAAGCCAATGCGCCTAATCAACGCGCCCCAGTCAACAGCCATCGCAATCCCTCCCTCGTGTCCTGGTCCACTCTCCTAGCGAGCGAGATGGTCGGGAACGAGTAGTAGAACCCATGAGGAACACCTGGGTAGCTACACAGTCTAAGTCAGCTACGGGGAATCCGAAGCGTTGAACGAAGACGGAAACGTACCACTCGGTCTTGACTTTCACCCCGACCTCGCGCAGCACTTTCGCCCAGAGCCGCGCGTCGTCGCGTAGTGGATCTCTGCCGTTGTAGGTGATGAACGCAGGGGCTATTCCAGCGTGAGAGCGGAAGAGCAGGGGCGAGATACGGGGATCGTCTGGCGGAGGGTTGAGCAGTGCTGCATGAGGGTGGTTTCTGTGTCAGCGCAGATACTCCGACTCCGGAGGACGGTGAGCACTGACCTCGGCACTGCATGAGAATGTCGCGCGTAAGGAGCGGCCCGTCCCTGAACTCCTCCGTGGAGCGCAGCTCGGATTTATACCTATGGGCGCCGCGTGCGTGAGCAGGTGAGCAGCATGAAGCAGCACCGTGGTAGCTCACTTCTCTGGACAGGCATCCGGGTGGATGACGGAGGGCTCACGGATGAGCTGCCCCGTAATCGGGTGACTGGCGAAGAAGGGGTCGTCGCGAGCGAGCATCGCGCATACTGTGGCGAGGTTAGCCCCGGCGGAGTCTCCGCCGACGATGAAGCCCTTCTGGAGGGAGATACGCAAGGAGGAGGCCATTCCAGCAGTCTGCGCGATGATGTGAGTACGATGCGAATATTTTCGAGACATACTGATTGCGCACCCATTTGAGCGCAGCGTACGAGTCGTTCAGGCCAGTCGGGAACGGGTGCTCAGGTGCCAGCCTGTAATAATCCTTGAGCGTCCCAACAAGAGTGTTGAAAGAGACTTATTCCGTCAAATGACCCCGCACCTGTACTCGACGTTGACGACAGCGATCTGCAATTCCACAGACAGCCGGCGGAGGAAGGCATCATCGTCTTGGTCAAGATCACCTACGATCAACCCTGTGGAGGTGCGTGTCAGATGGCAGATCGTGTCACTATGGTGAAGCTTGTTCGCGTAGGGAACGCAAGGGTGGTTACCTACCTCCGCCGTGGAACCAGACCATCACAGGGAAAGTCGCTGACTGGTCATCGCTGGTCGGGATGATGCACCGAACGCGGATCTCGCCATTCTCGACCCGGATTTGCTCATCCTCGACCGTATACGTCGACTCTGCCGGAGAGAAGGGTGATAAATCAGTGAGAGTTCACCGCTGTGTGCGAGGTGATGGCATAAGAACATACCTGGAGGCAGTCTTTCCGTGAAATATTGCACTGACGCCTGGACAGCATCGCGCGCCTTAGGCTCGCGGGCGATCTTGACCAGCGAAGTTCCCGAGGAAGTTGCATAGACAGCGGCGGATACATCCACAAACCCCTGGCTTTGGGCGAACGCTTCAGCAAATTCCGGGTCCATGACCAGGTTCGAGGACTGTGGATTGGAAGGCCCATGATGTATGGCTCCCTTTTGTAGACGTCAGGTACAAACCGCGCTGGGTGTAACGGCGGGGAACTCCCGCCCGAAGCCGCCTCGATATTAACTGCGTGCATCGGTTGACCACCGTGACATGGGATGAATGTCCCGAGCTCTCGGGCGGTGATGCAACAAGCGGTATACTGACTCCCGCTGGCAGCGAGGCCGATTCCGACCTACCGGTAATCAGACATGACGGTCAGCAATACATCGATGTCGTACCACGAGCATGCTGATACTCACCTGAGTGTATGCACACTGCCGATTGGACACGCATGCTTGGGCAACGTACAGGTCCCGTATTTGTCCAGCCGATAGACGATGACACATTGAATGCCGCCTTTTGTACAGTGAGAAGTGGCAACCGTCAGTGCACATTGACAACGTTGATGGAAGACTTACAACTTAGAGAGGGTGGCGAACTGTGCCTTTCTGCGGCTTACCGCGGGCTCCGGAACAGGCCTTTGAAATGTACATTATGCGCATGCGGTACTCGTACACTCACTAGGAATACTAGAAAGGTTCAATGCTCACACATGTTGAATTCGAGCTCATACACCTTCTCGTTATGCTGGACGACGAAGCTTGAGCGCTCCTTCATCAGCCCAGCGCGGTGTTCCTCCGCTTTCTCGCGTGACATCACTCCGGGCTTGACGTACTCGGTGACCATCTCGAAGAGCTCCGTCGGCAGATTCTGTAATGCCGGGGCCTTGACAAGCTCGTCGATGGACCACTCCTCCTGTTGCGGCGGGACGTGCGTCGTGGACAGAATCTCGGTCTCCGGGTTGACCAGGAAGAAGCACAAAATCTTTCTGTGCCCGGGCTTCGTCGGGTCCGCGAGCTCGAACGCATCGACGTGGTGCTGGTAGATATTGGGGAACGCGATGCACTTGTCCTCTTCGGCCACGACGTGCCCGATGTTCTGGTTCAGCGCCTGCTCGTTCCCGAACCCATATGCGACGATGTATCCGCGGTCGTCGTATTGCTCGTACTGCATGTCCACGGTGCTCTCGGCCCCGACCGTGACGCGGAAGTCGAGCCGCGACTCCGTGATGTCCTCGCATTCGTAGTAGTACAGCCCCGTCGCGACAATGTTCTCGTTCGCCATGCCCTCGACGTGCCACGCGCCGCCGGCGTACCGCGGGTTCTCGGGCGTGAGGACGATGTTTGCGAGCTTCACGATGACCTGCACCTTGCGTCCCCTGAGGGAGTATTCGACGCGGTCCTCGAGGGTTGGAGGCTGGAAGGGCGCGGGGTCGGGGATGATGGGCCACCGACACTCGTGCAACCATGTGTCGTACTCTTCTTCGGTGTAGTCGTCCGATAATTCAGGAACATCGCAGTACCAGGCCTCAGGATCAACTTGTACGGCCAGCGGAGGCTCTGGGGACAGGGCGTCGGACAACACCCGCTCGAACATGGGCACAAAGCGTGCAAGGACGGACGTGATGGACGGGTAGAGCGCGGCATGGTGAGAAGGGTGCAGGTTGTTGATGTACCCAAGAGCCTCGACCTCCCGCGCTCGGTGACGGCGAAGTCGGTGGGGAGCCACTGGTACTTCTGCGATATGACGTAGCGTTGCGGGTCAGAGCAGCTCTCCATGTCAGGGCGGCGGGCGATGTAGGCCTGCTGCGTGATGACTTCCAATGGGTCTCCGTCGCTCGTGTTCTCCTTCCGGACGTACGACTCGCCAATAACGAGGCAGTATAGCGATGGGTGAACCAGGTCCAGCACTTGCTTGTTCGATCCCGGGTGCCAGTCGCGCTTGTCTTCCGGTACGTCCTCGAGGCGAGTGACACCGTGAAGGAGCGCCTCCTTCGTATCGGGGGAGACCAGGGATCTCGACTCATACACCTTGGGGATAGACGTCGCCTGTGGAAAGCTCGTGAGTTGAAGATTTCCCAGAAGACACGAGTACTCACGAAGGTGCCAGTGCCGGGGTCACGCCGCGCGGCTTCGTACTTGAGTTCGTCAAATATGTAGTCGACCTGCGCCTGGGTGATGGGCTCCCGTGGCCACCTCTTCTCGCCCTTTCCGTGCTTGTAGCGCTCATCGCCTCCCCACAATTTGTCCACCAGCGCACGGTCATGTTGAATCATCTCCTCGCGCCACTTCTCGACGATGGACGGGTCGTTGACCTTCTCCCACCAGTCCGGCTTGGAACGGATCTTGCCGGAGAAGAGGCGCATGCGGAGCTCAACCAGCGTGATGGGGTTGCGCTCGGCGAATATGAACGGGGAAGGGAATTGCGTCATGGCGGTACAATACGAGCTGCACGAGGAAAATGGGTGCTCGGGGAGCAGGTTGATCGTCGACGTCCCGGAGCTTTATACGAATCGGACAACACGGCGAGGTGCGGTCGGTAGGTACGCGACGGCATCGCCTTCCCGAAGTTCCCCGTCTGGCCCTCACATGAAGTATGGCGATACGACGCGAGCCTGCTGCCAGACGAATGACTGGTAAGTACAGAGTCGTGGACATCCGCATGGCAGGAACAAGGATGATCTGATAGGAGATCAATGAGGTATCGGAGTAGTTGCGATTGTGTCCACTGTCACTCGAGGTTGCCACTCGAGATTCTGGAACGCCAGTGGGTTTGATCGAGAGGCCAGCTCCGACTATTGAAAAGAAAAAAACGAATTCAGGTCAGCATCTCACCACTTGTGTGATGCAAATCTTGTACCTACTCGCAGCACCGGACGCCGAAGGATGGATACCTACTACAGGCACGACTGTTCGATCTGTACTGGACCAATTATACAACCTGTGGTGCAGGACGTCTCCGTACGACTGCGAGGAGCCCCTGAAGCGTGCTCTGAGGAGGCATTGCTATGGGTGCCTTGACTTACGGTGACGTGCGGCTTCGACCAGCAAATCCCGCCGTATCAAACTATTGCTGCATTCATATTCGGAGAGATGGCTTCAGTTGGGACACAATAGTGAGGACGCATGATCCCCACGGGCTTTTGCAGGCGAACACAATATGACGCCTCAGTCATACCTGAGCCAATTCGGCCAGAACTCTTCCTTCCCTATAGGGCTGTCAGTACTGCGACGCATCGACAATCGGCTATGCTCACACTCCTCGATGGTTGCTTCTAGGATTCCTCGCTCTACACACTGAGGGAACTGAGCCTCCAAGCACTTCAGCCAGGCGCCGTCCTCGTCAGCGGCCGTCGAATGGACGACGATAGTCAGCTCGGACAAATGACGGAACGGAGGACGACTTAAAATGTCGTCCAATCGTATGTCGTGGAAAAGCGCGACTACGTCGTCTTTTGATTGATCGCGGGAGATGTAGTCGATCCAAAGGCCCTCGAGGTTCCTCGCCCGGACGTTCTCCAACACGAGCAGAAGCCACGACGTCTCGCTGTTCTCGAAGGTGAGCGTCAGACGGTTGAGAGCCGTGTACCTGGATACCGCTAGTAGAGATGTGGGTCAGCGAGTTTTGGACGCGTCTGCATCGCGATTTCAGCTTACCTTGATACGTCTCCGGGTCTTCGTCGTAGCGCATAGACCACAGGGACAGATGCGACACGGTCGGTCCCATGAGTTCCAAAAGAGGATCGACCCTGACGGGCAGAAGCAGCTGTAGCGTCCGAGGATTCAGCACTCATTTATCGCACCGACAACCCAGCACACTCGTACCTGGAACTTCGTCACACTCTCACACTTGCCCGGGTACAAAGCCTCGTCCGGAGGCGGTATCTGAGATTCATACCAGGCGTTCTGAGTGATCTTCATAGTCTTGACGTGCGGGAAGGACCATATGGTGCCGGCGAGGAGGTCGAAGGTGATGAAGAGGCAGGAATGTAATGTGAGGGAGGCGAGCTTCTCGCAGATACCGAACGACCGCATGAAACAGACGAGAGGTACGGGGACCGGGACCCTCGCATCCGCCTCGAAGCTGAGCTTTGTGAGATTGGTGAGGCGGGCGACAACGTAGTTGGGGAGGGGCGTCTCGATCTTGCCATGATTCAACATCGCGATGTGCCATGCCCAACCGAGCTCGGGGTTGGTCTGACCATGTAGATCGCAGCGCATCTCTTGCACCAGTTGCGCTAGCTCGATGGAGGCGTAGATTGTCCGAGCGAAACGCGTGTAATGATCCCGCCTCTCCAGGAAGACGTATGCATAGAGCTGCATCCGCGCGCGTGCGAGCCATGCGCTGCATGTCAGTGCGCAGGCGCGCAACGTCTTGTAGATGTCGGCCACACTATCATCTGGATCTTCGCCGACCGCGTCAATCACTAGCAAGAAGAGTTCAAGTGGAAGAGGTGGAGAGTCTGCGTGATCCATGATGATGGCGGTTCGAGAAGATGAGCCGGCGTCAGTGTGGAAGATGGACGGCTGATAGTTCAAGCGAAAACGTGCCACCTAGACGCCTGTGCTCGTCTCGATGAATGTAGACTAAGAAAGGACGACTCGGCGAGGAGGGGGAAGAGGAGGAAGAGGATCGAGGAGGTAGAGGAAGAAGGGGATCGAGCAGGAAGAGGAGGACAACGACACCATCAGCAAGATCGCACTAGCGAGTTGCTAGCGAAAGACCCGTCGGTTAATCTTTCGTACATTGGCTATCGTTCAGTTGCGCACCTGCTTTGCTCCTGCGTCCCCACCATTCCGTCCGCTCAGGAGCGGCCTCGACTGCAGCCCACCCCCGCTCGTCTCCAGTATACGCACAGCTCAGCGCTCGTGCAAGTCCTGCCCACCTTCGCGCACCCTCCGCGTCCTCGACAGCGCAACATGCCTTGCACAACCTCGTTGCGAAGCCCTCCCAGACCGGCTCGTAGTACAGCTGTTCCGCCTCAAACAGGCACATGTACATCTTGTCCACGCGGTTGACATAGTCGTCCGGCATGTCGGGATCGTCCGCCCACCGCTCGAGCGCGGCATCGCGTGTGGCGTGACCTGCATCCGCCCGTGCTATCAAAGCACGTCGGGCATCGCTCTGCTCCCGGGTTGGTCCTGTAAGAGAGCAATACGCGCAGGCACAGGTGAAGCCGTAGTCTGATAGCGCATGCTGGCGGGAGACTCGGGGAGGGCGGGGTCGATGTAGGAGATGAAGACTTGCGAGCCGGCGGGGATGGAGAAGAGAGCGCGGACCTCGAAGGAGAACGAGCCCAGGTCGAATATGTATGCTGCGTTCGGGGAGCAGCTACGGTCCGAGACTCAGCAATCGCGCAGGGGCCGTCCGAGAGCACAACTGACCTGTGGTTGATGCGGGAGATGTCGTTGCATACTGCCGCGTATTGCTGAGTAGACCCCGGAAGCAGGCCTATGTGTAGAGCGTTCGTGTCGACGATCCCTTTCACCTTGGAGGGCTCCTGAGGATGGATGTTTGCGAGTCGGAAGAACGCCTCGCATCGATCTGGCGGGAGTCGCAACAAGGCGTCCTCCAGCTCCGGATAGGCACGTTCGGGCGGAAGGTCTCGGTGGAAGGGAAGGAACTGGGGGTACACAACAAGTGGCCTTTCGCACATGATGCGTCCTCCGCGCTCGACATCTGTCGTTACGAAGACACCGTATCCAGCGGAGACTGTGTCCGCTACGCGATACCGCGTGGTGTCGGCGGCATGCGAGCGGTGAAGGGAAGAAAATTCGTGCTTGTCCCGATGGTATAGCAGAACGACGCAGTCTTCTCCGGGTTCAAACGTCAGTATATCTAGTCGTCCCTTGTCGTTTGGGGGCGTGGCACTAGATACGTCAAAGTCGACGGTCCTGCGGGGGTCTGGTATAGAAATTATCCGTCCGCTCCCATCACTGGGCGCGCACATTCGCCTCGCGATACGTTCGAAGTGAGGACTTCTTCCGGCGGCCATTCGAATGAAGTAACCACTGGCACAACGTGCATTTACTGGATACCTAGGCATTGTGTAAGTGAGTATTTGTCCGCGATATCGAACCGTCGCTGACGTACTGCGTCGTCCGCTGGGTTATCCTGGAGCGTCGATCCGCCGTCGATCCGCAAACGTGTAGTCCAAGCTTTGACTTAGGACTGAGGAGTAAGTAAGTACTACTTACTTACATCATACATGCTTTGTAATCCCTCGATAAACAGGTCCAAATAACGCGGTTGTGGCTGGGCGTCTAGCTGGTCCTCGCCAAAACCACACAGCACGAACCTCAGCAATAGTTCTGTCCACCTCATCAACGTTTATTCGTCCAGACTCTTTTGGACTCATAAGGGTCTCTGACTCCGCATTAGCTTGACTCTGCCCGCGATACGCAGCATACAAGACGAGCAGCGCGGCGGACTGCATCGGCCAAGTCATATCAAAGCTCTCTCACCGTCGTGAGTCAAAGAGCCAGAGTACTTGAGATCAATCAATCTGACTTCGAATGAAACAGCCCCACTTGAGTTCTCATCGCGAAAAATGGACGCTTCTCGCACATCAAGCGTTGAACAAGATAACGAAGTTGTGCTCAACCTTTTCCGGGCGGCATGGTATGAATACTTCTCATGGGAGCCGTTGCACTGTTCAGAGAAGATTTCTTCCGTTCGAGCACATCATACTCTGGACAGAGATGCGCGTCTTGCGGTGCTTAACGCACTTGAGGACGATATACTGGCGAACACCGAAGAATCGGATGGCGCCAGGGACACCGATACTGCGCTCTCGTTTACATACTACGACCTGTCTAGCTCACACGAACCGGAACATAGACATATCCTCCCGGAGGTGGTCCCAGCTGCTGACACCCTCCCCGCTCCGTACCCAATCTACGAGTCGTGCACTCCTATCAACGCCAACATCCTCCACGGCGACGACCCGAACTACCTCCCATTCATCCCGTTTGCGGACGATGCAACATTCGACTACCGAGACTACGTGTATGACCACAAAGGCCTCGCCTGGCAGGAAGGGTACCGGGACTCCGACGGTGCGCAGGCACGGTTCCGAGTGGCGTCCCGTACTGAACAACCACTGGCGCAGTGCTCGCGATTGTGTTGGAGACAGCGAGAAGGCTGCATCGTGATCACGGTATCTCAATAGAGGCCATCGATCGGACTGGTATCCTCCCGCTCACGCTGTGCACCACCTCTGTGTGGGGCGCTATATGGACGGAGAAGATGAGGTCAGCTTCAGATGTTTCCTATGCCCTCTCAATGTCGTGAATGGTGCTCCTGACAGTGATCCAATACCATGGCCGGGCTCTTCGAGGGCTTCCGGACCGCCTCTTCCCGATGTCTCGCCACCCGCCGCAGACGACCTCAAGACACGACTCCAGGACTACATGACGCTATGGTGTCCTCGAATGGATTGTCTGCAGGGTCATTGCTTTACGCACGGTCAGTGTATCCTACTTGTCAGGGTGTTTAGTGATGTTCACAGTCGGACATGCACTTAGCGACGGAGCAGTACCACCTTGACTTCGACACCCCCGCCGTTCCAGGTATAAGGCGATTCAAGCTGCTCTCAGCCAAGACCTCGTGCGGGGATGATTGCGCCGTTCAACACCGAGGGACCTCTGTAGTGCGTCCAGGGAGCGAATCAGTTGCAACCTTATTCACCTTGCACAGGACGAGGTGCAATGGAGCGGTGCTGAAATTGACGAGCTCAAGGTGATCTGTCACGTCGCGCCACCGACGACGCCTTGCAAGCTTTCCCGCTTATGTCTCAAGCCTTGTTTTGAGGTAATCATCCTCGCGAACCCCTCTTCCTGTCTCCGAGTTGAGCGACCGCCTAGGTCGCCGCGATTGCTTCAAGCTTCTCTTTCAAGCGCAAGAAGACGAAAGCCACTGAAAAGCAAAGTATTCAGCCTTCGGACACCGCGCATTCGAGACACCTATACGGTGCGTTCCCCGTTCGATCCCCTATACGCGTACTGAAACATCTGCAGGATCGGAGCAACCTCCAGGGTTCATTCCGTGAGTGCGGATATTCCGTACAAACCTAAACCATCTGAAACATAGTTTGCGCAGGAACAAGCCATGCAACCACCCAGGTATCTGCGTTCACAACTCTGATTGTGCATGCGCCGACAACGCAGCGCACTGTTCTCGCTCGTGCGCCTGCTCAATATTGTGTATGATTCATACCGACGTGAAGATGTCCGCTCTCGCTCACGATGCGCGTTCATGACAGGTGCAAGGAGATGGGAAGGGTGCAAGTGCACCGTCCTCCTCGTGAAGCAGAAACTGCACAAGCGCGGACCCCTACATGTGACGGTCAATCCCTGTTCGACGGACCTCTGCCCGTGTCGGAGAGCGAAGAGGGAGTGCGACCCCGAGGTCTGTGCGCCATGCCCGAAGGACTCGAACTGTAGGAACATGCAACTACAACGGGGAGTCCCCAAGGTATGGCTGCGTGACGCGATTGGGATGGTCCTTTCTCGCTCTGATACAGGATTTGCCGATAGCTCGTGCAGGCCAAGCAGAGCAAACACGGCTTAGGCTTGTTTCTCGCCGAGACGGTGAACGCGGGAGATCTCATCATAGGTGCGCATCGTATCACCATTCGTGCCTCCTCTGATCCATTCACCGCTTTCAGAGTACGTTGGCGAGTTGATATACGAGGCTACCTTCCACTCTCGCAAGTGCGTCCCCACTACACCTGCGGTTTACCCTCCCGCCCGCACTTTTTGACAGCCTGACACTGTCCGCAGTGAGCTGTCACGGCACCTGAGAAGGAACTATGTCTTTGGACTCAACGACCAGATATCCGTCGATAGCATACGAGCGGGCAACCCCGCGCGATTCATCAACCATGCCCCATCCCGGAGAGCGAACGTCGAGGTATACAGTAAGTTTCTTTGCGAGTCTTCATTCGGTCTGAGACGTCCGAGTCCAACTGACCATGCACGATGTAGTCCTCTTGGTCAATGGCGAACAGAGAATCGGCGTCTACGCAAGTAAGCGTCAGCCGTGTAACGGGATGCTCAGCGCTGACTCGCGTTGTGGACACAGAGAAGCAGATGGCACCTGGGACCGAGCTGTTTCTTGACTATGGACCGGAGTTCCCGATCTCGGATGAGGAGAGGAGGTGATGACTACTGACAATTGGCACGGTGCGGAGGAAACACCGCTTGGCCAATGCATCAGTGTCCTGAGGTGCGATGATCTTCGCCCGGTGTATTTCTAGCGACCACTCTACATAGCGTGGTCGTCCTACTAGCGACTGTTATAGTCTGCCATAGGCATGCTCGCTTTCCCGAGCCAACATCACGCGGTCTGCCAGTGTCAGGCTTATACGTGGGTCATGAATCTCAACGGAACTTGAGAGTCGCGGAGTGAGTATTATACTTATACTTATACTCGTAGCCCAACGCAGCCCCAACTATGTATGATGATAACCTGACAGTCATGAGCCGAGTTTGACCATATTGCACGGTAGACTACTATAGCTTCTCCACCTCATTGTGTCTGACATGTCCAAAAATAACAAAACAAAAGGGACATGTGGGCGAGATTTCACTGGGGTTCAGTGTGTCCCCGACACAAATTACTTCCCATTAGCCGACTCGAACGACTGACCTCGTCATCGCAAAAGCGTACTAGTGACGCGCTCTACCAACTGAGCTAAACGGGAATTGCCTCATTGGTTCTTATGCGCTGTCCCATTTAGCACTCATACCACTGGTGATCGTGTAGCTCTGCTCATTTCGTCTGCAATTCATTGTTCATCTCGTCGCTCGATTAGTTACTTACTGTTCACTCCGAGGCTGAGTCTTTGCCTCCTCCAAGTCCTTGCGATCTCGTGGTAAGTGTGGTACTTGCTCAGGCAGGATCGATGATCTGACTGATTGTAGTCTAAGTACGTAGTGTGCGCTCCACCCCGGAGCACCACCGGACAACCTTACAGCTTGGAGCTGCTCCATTTACAATGCTTAACCACCCCACACCGACGGATGGATATGAAACATACACCTCGAGATTACAGAAAGACACCGAAGAGATCATCAAGAAACACAGGCCACCACATGACACAGCGCAAATCGAACTGCAGAAGAAGTTGCACTTCGAGTTCCTCCTACGTAACTTGAGACAAGGATTCCCGGAGCGCTATACTTCTCAGGACGCGAGCCAGCCATGGCTCATATACTGGACACTTCACGGCTTCAGCATTCTCGGCGTCGGACTTGACGATCAGACCAAGAAACGGTGAGCCTCGGAAGT
The DNA here is from genome assembly GCA_001792895.1 of Lentinus brumalis. Lineage (NCBI taxonomy): Eukaryota > Fungi > Basidiomycota > Agaricomycetes > Polyporales > Polyporaceae > Lentinus > Lentinus brumalis. The sequence continues at coordinate 252,396 of MARA01000029.1, read as the reverse complement.
GCCATGCAAAACTACCGCTCATTCGTGTTTGATCAGAACGATAGACACATTACTGGCGATGCAACATCCCGAAGGCGGTTTCGCAGGCGGTCCTGGTCAAACCGCGCATCTGCTTCCCACTTACGCCGCCGTCTGCTCGTTCGCTGTTGTCGGACGCCCTGGAGACGGCGGAGGCTGGGATGCCATCGATCGGTACGGCACAGGTACCCCAGGCTCTGTTCTGGCATATCTCATACCTCGGGGACTTACACAGGAAGAAGATGTACGACTTCTTCATGTCCTTAAAGCGACGCGATGGGTCTTTCCTCGTCAGTCATCACGGCGAAGTGGACGTCAGGCAAGTGGTTCACCTCGCTCCTCGTGCGGAGTCTCATTGCTCGGATGCACAGGGGCATCTATTGTCTCCTAGCGGTAGCGACGTTGCTAAATTTGCTGACGCCGGAGCTTCTCGCGGGCGTCCCCGAGTTTCTAGCCACCTGCCAAACCTACGAGGGCGGGTTCTGTAACGCTTCCTTCCCAGGTTGGGCCTTTGAGGCAGGTCAGTAAGCTTCGCTGGTAACCCGGATGCTATGTCTCTGACCGTGCATCACAGACGACCCAGAGACAGAGAGTGGCTCGCCCAAGACTTACGACCCCTCGGCGCCCCGTCCGCCGCTCGGTGAGGCGCACGGTGGGTACACGTTCTGCGCCGCCGCCTCCTGGGTGCTCCTGCAGCCCTACATCAAACTCTACTACTCCTCCGCCGGTGGCAGCTTGACCCCCGTGCCCTCGATCAACACGCGGGCCCTGCTTCGCTGGTGCGTGCAGATGCAGGGACTCCCCATCGAGCTCGGGGGGTTCAAGGGCCGGACGAACAAGCTCGTGGATGGGTGCTACAGCTGGTGGGTTGGCGGGTGCGTCGTCCTCGCCGAGACGCTTCTAGGCGTCACGGCCACGCACGAGGCCGTGCCACACGAGCATCACGAGGAGAGCGACGAAGACGGACAGAAGTCGTGGGACGATGCTGATGGTAAGTGGCTGACGCCTTCCCGACTTAAGTGGCTGACGCCTTCCCGACTTGTGCGTCGTGCTGACAATTTGATTTGCGTCGCATTCCTCTTCGCCGTCCGATCCTGACTGACGGGCTTCATCGTTGCATCAATTGCTGTTTGTAGATTCCCTATTCAATCGCAAAGCGTTGCAGGAGTACATTCTCTGCGCGGGGCAACACCCTGCAGGCGGTCTGCGAGACAAGCCGCCCAAGTAAGTCTACCTCCGCGCGGGACACTCGTTCTCCGCATGCCCGGAACAGCATGATGACGTTCTCGCCCTCCAGGCCTGCGGACGCGTACCACACGCTCTACTGCACGGCGGGCCTATCGGCCGCCCAGCATCGCGTCATCCCCTCCGAGGCGCGCGAGAAGGTTGTCATTTCCGCCTGGAACTCATCCCAGGCGCATGCTAAAGCCGGTATGTTTTCCCTCTCCTGCTGCGCTGTGCGCACCCCTTTGTGGGCGTTGGGTGGACCATCTGCTGAGGAGTCGCGGCACCCAGGCACAGCGTACGCTCCGTCGTCGGACGCAGACCGTGAGATGCTGGATGAGTTGCGTAAGGGCATCTTCGCACACGCGATGTCCTGGTCCGAGGAGGATGGCACGGCCGTGTACGTCGGCGGCGCAGCCAATCGCGTGGTGAGTTTCAGTGATTCTCATGCTGGCGACGAACCGAAGGTTGCTCATGGTTTTCTCCCCGACCGGTGAATAGAACGCTACCCACCCGCTGTTCAATCTAACCGTAACCCACTCGGACGGGATGCTGTCCTACTTCTACGGCCAGACTCCCCCGTCACGATATGCGAACAAACCGGCAACTAAATGACCGGAAGTCTGGAGAGACGATACGAGGATCCCACACTCCTGGATCAAATCAACCGGTCTTCCAATCGATGGTGTTATACGTATGCGTCTCGTAAGACGTAAGAGGCAGGGCAGAGGAGCTTGTGTAGGCTGTGCGGAATCTGATGGATTACAGCTCATTGTATACATAGCAGGTATGGTGGCACCAATACAGGAAGCGACTACACACGAGTGACGCAGAATCGTCCGTCCGAGGCCGGGGCTACGCCCACTGGAGCACTCATCCCTTGAGACTCCGTGCGCGGGTAGCTCACGCAGCGCGCCACGCTGCCCTGCATGTCGCCAAATTAGACACCACGGGGCCCGAGAAGCCAACGCGCTGCCACCCGGCTACTTAGCTGGCTTCGCGAGGAAGCGTCTGCAGTGATGGTCATATCTACCCATTCGGTTTCGAAGGCACCACGGTGGCGAATGGAATAAGCGTGGCTCGCACGAAACACGGATGGCGGGCACAATGCCGATACTCGAGACCTGAAATTGCAGTTGTTGAGCCATGCCACAGCGTGCGTCGGTTATCGTGCGGAAAACGGTAGGTGTATCAAGACGGCGACCTTGGGTGCTCATGAGGCCACAGATGGCTACAGAACAGCAACTGTGATGCATTCCATGCGGCATAAGGCAAAATTAAGTAGAAAACTAGCATGCAGTCGGGGAAGACCAATGACCCGCCGCTGACGTGTGAAGACGACGGTTTGTGGGCGCACTGATCCGATGGATACTTCTTCTGGCGTCCGCGGAACATGTTGGGAGACTATGATACAGTGGTACTGTCGCAGCAGCTGGTCTATACAATGGAGGGAGTCAGCCGGTGTACTTAGTAGGACGGCGCGAACACGACTTTGTTGGACGGGCCTGGCAGCGAAAGTCATTAAATGAAGCAAATATAGCATGCGGGAGATAGCGCGGACGACGTCGCTGGGTCGTCTTGCGATAACCTGGACACCAACTGTCACCATGGCCCGTCGGCAGCTTCTAGAGGATGTCAAGGCAAAGGACTCACGTTGTAAGTAGTAGCCAAGAAGGCCGTGAACGACCATGAGTGAAGTCCAACGAGAGACGCGAGCCAGGGAGAGACAACTTATGGCGCCCTGCCTGTGCGACCTCGCAAGTCTTGGACCTCCTGCTCCAACCAGTTCAGCTTCTGCCTGTCCTCCTTCCTCGACACCTCCAGCTCCATCATCTGCCTCTCCAGCGCCTCGATATGGGCCTTCTCTTCCATCCTCGCCTTCGTCGCGATGGGCAGCATCCTCGAGACCTCGTTCCAACGCACGTGGTTGTTCGACATCTCCGCACGCAAGCACACGGGGACGAGCGCATGCTCCATCGCGATGTCAAACGCATCTGGCCACCGTAGTCCGAAGACAATCGTGCACCCAAGCGGAAGGATCTGGCTGAGGAAGAGCGTGACGGGCTCGGACTTCGTGATCGCGGAGAGTCCGACGGCAATGGTCTCGAGGCGTCGAAACCGGGGTAGGCTCTGGGAGCGGGGAGTGGGAGCAAGGTTCGGGATCGTGCGCGCGTCCACATGAAGACCGAGATGACGGATATTGGGGCAGTAGCGGGCGAAGGACAGGAGGACGCGCAGGTTCAGTCCGGGCACGTCGGGTTCAGGTACGGGCTCTGGATTGAACTGCAAGCTCTCCAGAGAAGGCCAGCTGCTCGCGTATTCTTCCATGTCTTCGTCGCTGATAGCAAGCGCGTAGTCCCATCGAAACTCGAACGTCCGAAGGCATCGCGCCGAGAAGAGCGGCCGAAAGGTCGCGATGTTCGGACGCTCGTGAAGAGGTGGTGGGGGAGAGGTGAGTCGAGCATCCGGTGCGATGATGTAGTCGACGGACAGTTGGACAAGTGACGTGCATCTGTCGCGGATGGCGGAGAACAGATCTTGCAGCGCATGCGGAGTTGCAATGACGATAGCTTTTAAGTGCAGTTCCGTGAGCTGCGCGGGAAAGAAGGACGAGCGGAGGAGCTGCGTGGCATGCTCAACCTGAGCACTGAAGGACAGATTACGGAGGGCTGGGAATGCGTTGTTGGCGATGGCAGGGAAGAAGTGAGCAACGTCGGCGCGGTTTCCCGGCTCAGCGCGGGCGGGATGGGTGAGGTTGATTGTCGCGACCTGATTGAGTCGCGACAACTCCGTGAGAAGTCGAGGTGTGAGACCGTATATTGGCACCGATACACCCTGTAGGTGGGGAAGTCCGCGGAGAAGAACGACGGCATAATCTTCGAAGTTACCCATGTGCTCCTCAAGACAGAGGTCCAGGTTCGTGATGGCAGGGCATCGTGCGCATATTTGACTGATGAAGTCTGTGAGGGAAGGGGGTTCGGATCGATATAGATGGAGGCCAAGATGTTTTACGCGCCGATGCAGAAAGACAAGGCAGAGACGCTGCCTCTCCGGAGCAGACGGGTACCAAATAAGTGACTGGAGGTTCGGGAATATGTCTGACGTTGTACATGTCGCTGCCAGTTCATCGAACACCTTCGAATGTATCAGTGCTGGACGTTTCGCCGACCTGTCCACTGCCGAGCGGAGGTGACGGTGGTCATGGCGCAGTCGGCGTACTCGGACGGAATATCGTTGAAACCTGACCCAATCAGCGGGTAGCAACGACCGCTTGAAAGCCTATTCGTTGGGTATCAGCAGACGTCAAAGGGGACGGTCCAACGGGAATGGGGAGACTACACCGACATAGGCACCAGGCAGTCGTCCTGTTGAGACCGCGACTCGTTCTGGCTTGAGCGTCAAGGGAGCAAGGACAGATAGTACCCGCTTCAAGTCGTTCACCTCAAACCACAAACAATCGAGTGCAATTTCTGACCAGTGCTTGCACACGCATGCGGCGCGTGCAAGAGCGCGATCGTCGAGGTACGAAAAAATCATGGCGAGAAGCTCGTCAATATGCGCCCACGAGCGGGTGGCACGGTGGTCCATGCTCGGCGAATACATGGTCGCGCGCTGTAGACGAGCGGATGGAAGTGGAGGGGGAGAATGAAGAAGGCGGGATGTCCGCCGAGAGAATTTGCCGGTCTATATACCGCATTGCGGTCCACACACGGATAGATGCCGATAAGACCCCGGAATCCCGATTGGAAAGCCGGCTTGATCTGGATCTCGTATAACACGCACATCTTCTCATGTCAACGGCTTCCCAGGAGATCCCGTGCTTTGTGCATGCCGGGCGCTGCCAAGGCTCCTGCGAGCGTACAAAGGGCGGCGAGGCTGTCTTGGGGCGCACACATCATTTCGGAAAGCTCGGGGGACAACAGAAGCAGTTTAGAGTGAAATCTGAGTGAAATATGTAGAGAAGCATGCCCTAGCACGCCCGGGCGTGCGACTGCGTGCGATCATCGATGATCCAAGCCTTTGGTCTCTGATCGCGTGGTTAGAGGCCGCCCGGGGTTCAACGGATTCGCTCTCGGCCTTCAAACAGCCCCGAAGATTATGCCAACATAGCCCCCTACCACAGTCCCGCCGGATTCGACGAACAGCAGCACATCTTCGCCTCCTCCGCGGGCTTCCCTGTCGTTTTGTATACCGCCGCGGCCATTACAGGGACGTGTCCAGTCTGATAGCCTCGGTGGCTTATTCAATGGCCGACCCACTATTTGCAAAGAGGAACTTGCCGGCCCAAAGTCGGTGGCGTTCGGGCAACGACCTCGGTAATGCCTCTTGTTACCGAGAACATCGGACTGCGCAGGGGCACCTGGACTCTGGTCGTGACCTAAATGGCCTCCGGATCGAGTAGGAGCATGCCAAAACGGAGCGGCGAGGCACTGTCTATCCCCATTGCGCCCTAGTGACCTGAGGCGACCAATCGGCTCAAGTGTCCTCGCGACAGACCGCCCTGGGCATCTGTTCTCCTCGCAAGATGTGTTCATGACGCTGCGCTTCACGGTCACGTAAACCTGGAATGCCCGGTCGACCTGCGATGGACAAGGCAAGCTTGCGGGCGATACGCGCTGTTCCCAAACATCAGAAAGCAATTGCCAAATCCCGCAATCGTTGCAATTTTGGCCATTGAGTCGCCGTCGACGGCGACTAACGTGAGTTACCGGTGAGAACGATGAGAGGGAGAGGGCTTTTGCATGCCGCCGAGATGAGGAAGGAGCAGCGCGCGGTCGACTCGGCGCTGGGCGTACGGACAAGGCGCGGCCTATGACTGCGTGCTGCAAGCGTCAGAATGGCTCCCAAGAGCGGATATGAAAGGGCTAGTCACCTCTATGCCGGCCGCCCGCTGCACCGCGTCTAGTCAGCCACAATCATTGCTATTGACTGGCAACACTGAGATCCGGCCTATGCTCTTGCTCAAGTCTGTGCCGTCGCAGGCGACCACGCCCTGCACTTCCACCTCGGCGTCAGGATGTGGACGTCAGAATGGAAGGTGGATGGTGATGGATAGTCTACGCTGGTTGGTTGCCCCGCCACTCGCCTACCGACATGTCCAGCCCAGTGCTTGCAGCCACATTAGAGGAGTTTGTCGTGATTCCGCTGTCCCAGATCGTCCGTCTTAGGTTATGTGACGCCTTGGCTTGTAAAGTTGGCAAGTCCGGAGGAATTGTACGCGGCGGACATAAGGTTGTTGGCGGCGTGCGGCCTCCGGGAAGCATGAGACTGGTCAGGTAACCGAACCCCAGATGCGAGCGACCGTCCAACGACCCTGCATGGAGGCATTCCGGTGTTTCGATTCCAGTATCAGTTCGACAGGCTGTGGTCATCGGATCCTGAGGGTCATCCCGTCAGCGGGTAGGCGTGCGCAACATGGGAAGCTCACCGTAGCTGAATTGTCTGACCACGGGCTCAAAGTTTGGTCCCCAGAATGAACCGAATTCACCCGGAGCGTTCGGTGGCACTCGATTCTCCCGGCCGCCGGTACGTTATGTCAGTGACCATGCGCTCTTTTGCGATGTCGAGTAGAGTTCGACCTCTAGACCAGGAGAACGGCGGCTGCGCACGTTGCATGGTCCTCGTGGTCGGGTAACGTACTGTTGGCGACCTTCTGCTGATACTGATGCAACGCACAGTCCGAGACGTGTCCTGGATGAACTCAACAATTGCATATGTGAGAGCATAAACAAAACGTAAGATAAGTAGTCATCTGAAACCAGTCTGCCAGTCAGCGAATCGCCAGAGGAGAAGCAAGGGCCGCTCACAAATTCAAGAAGATATCACCGGACATGCGTCCCACGAATCATTGCAGAGTACAACCGCGGTCCGCGACCGCGGCCGTGCCCAAGCTCCGCCTCTCCTCCGAGACCTTGTAGCACGTCCTGAGGTCCTCTACTTCATGCTCGAGTTCGCCCCTGCGCTTCTTCTCCTCCATCCGGAGCTTGACTAGCACCGGCAGTAGCTGGTTCACCTCCACCCAGCAGTGATACCACGCGTCAATTGAGCGCGAAAGGGTTATACCTGCCTCCATATCCTCGGGTACGGCTACTACGATCTCCTTCCTTCCCGTGTCAGGCCAGTTGACGCCAGCGTCGACGTCGCATCCGAGAGGACACAGTTGGCTGAGGAACAGCGCGACCGCCTCAGGCTCGTCGATGCTCGAGAGTCCAAAAAAGAGCCGTTGCAAGCGCGGGAACGGCCTCGCCGTAAGCCCAAGGAGGCGCGCGAGCTGGGCTGCATCCGGAAGATGAGCTACAGCAGTGGCCGAAGCGTCGATGTATAATCCCAGCTCACGAATGTCGGGACAGTGCTTCGCGAATGGGATGAGTGCGTGCAGAGTGAGCGAGGGCGGGTCCGCGCTGGGCATGGGCGACACATTCAGCCCGAGGACTTCGAGCTGGGGCCAGCTTGACGCGAGCTCCTCGATGTCTGCTTGTGAGATTGCCAGCGGAGTGGACCAGTCGAGGTGGAATGAGGTCAATTCCGAGCACTTCAGGAGAGGACGGAGAATTTCCCAGGTGATGAGTTCGTCCTCGGGAACGACACTCCGGAAGACGTAGGGAGTGGGTTCGCCGGAGTAGTCGAGCACGAGGTTCGTCAGGTGCGGGCACGTCTCCGCCACTGCGAGAAAGAAGTCCCGTACACACTGTGGGGTGGCAAGCTCGACGAGATGTACATAGAGACAACGGAGGTTGGAAGGGAAGAATGGATCGTTCATGAAGCGGAGCATGGCGGGAAGTCGTACGTTGACATTGAAGTCGTACAGGGCGGGGAACGCGCCTTCTTGCAAGACGGGTTTCCATTCCTGGACATCCGCGACATCACCGCTTCCCTGATGTGGGATAAACTCGAATTGGACGATGCGGAGTGCTTCTTTTCGAGACAGCGCTTCGATGAGGTTGGTTGTAAATGTATACTTGGGAAGAATGATTTCCTCCAGCTTCGGGAGCGCACCAAGGAGCTCGCAGAGCTCTCGTTCAATATCGCGGACGGGGAAAGAGAAGCGCAGGTCGAGTTGTGTGATCTTCGGCATGCGGAGAGTAATTTCCTGGAAGTAGACTTTGAAGGAGTAGTTGATCGACGGGGTGAGGAGGACCGCGAACCCCTTGATGTTCTCGTGCATGAACATGAGGGAGACGCGGAGGCGTTCGCCGTTCTCTGACGACCAGGTCAAGGACGAGAGCCTAGGAAACAGGTGCAGCGTGGTGCGCGCCCGCGCGATCTCGTCGAAGACAAGCGGCTCCTGTAGATACTTGTCGATGTCGGGTGTCACGGCTAGCTTGCGCACGCGACCAGCATAGCGCATGAAGCGTAGCCAGTCACTTGGCTCGAGCGGTCTGCAAAATCGCTTCTACGCGTCAGGACAGTATATGATGGTTGGGTGCAGCATTTACCTGTCCTTGAGGGCATGCTTCCGTTGGTGCTAGAAGGTGTAGCATGCGTGGTAGGTCGTCTACGTCACGCCACAGAATGTCCAGGGCAACTTCAGACCAAGCCTTGCAAACAAGCGCATTCCTACTCAGATCTCCCTTCTCGAGGAACGAGAATATCATCTCGAGGAGTTCCGGGATGGTCAGCACGCGTTGTATGATCGTCACATACAAAGACGGCGCGCGAGTGAGGGTTTGTGCGCCTGGACATGAGTTAGATCGGTGTGCATAAATCGCTTCGTAAAGTGAGTCCTACCTCTCCGATTCATCGTGGAAAGGCTTCAGCGCTGATGCGGAGAACGTCGGTTTGAAGGGAGGGTGGTGGTTCGAAGACAAGGAAGCGAGCGCCGAATCTAATGCCATTTAGCCGAGATTCAATCTCAGACGCTCACAAGCTACTGATGGCGATAAGTAACGTACTGAGTCCCTGTGTCGGCGCTTCAATAGTTGCTTACCGGCCAGTGTTCGACGTTCGACGTTCGACGTTCAACTTGCAACCACATACTGCTACTCTCCAGCCTGGATTCCAACCCTCTATCACGGGGTGAGATCATGAGATGTGCTTCCACGGCCGCACAATCACTCACTGCAAGCATGGCCCCATTCTGCACCGGGCGATAGCCGGTCGATAGTGGCGAGCAGGGTTAACCTATCGGTCGACTATTGACCGGCTATTGACCGGTGCGAAAGGTTACTTATCGACCGACTATAGGGCGCCCATCAACCGGACGAATAGTCAAACTTCAAGGCCCGGCAACAGGCAGTTAGTAGTTGGCTGGCAGTTAAGCTGTCAATCGGCTAGAGGCCTGGCTTGTAGTTGGTTGTGAGTTAACCAATAACCCGCCTTTTGAACGGCTATCGACCAGGACAATGGTTGGGTGGCAGTTGACCGATAGGCGGACAAAGAGTTGCCTATCGACCAGCGCTATAGGAGGCCGATAATAGACCGATAGTTATTCTTGGGCACCGGCTTGTATGTAAACTACTGACCGGCTGTAAGCCTGGTAATAAAGACAACTGTAAGTTCACTATTATGCGGTCCGTAAGTCGGGCGATGGGAATCCTTTCGGACCGGCCGATGGGCGGCTGGCGGCCGGCTTGTAGCTAAACTATAAGCATGCCCGATAGGCCGGTCAATAGTCGACCGATATGTTAACCCCGCTCGCCACTGTCGAGCGGCTATTGCCCGATGCGAAACGGGACCGAGCGCGCGCGACTCGGGTCGTCTAACACGCAGGGGACGCCACCGAACCACGGACAACGGTGGGCTGCGCACTAGTCCTGACCACCTGGACTTAGGGCAGCGGTCATTGTGCTGCCGAGATCCGCACGACCGCGTCTGACTTCGCAGAGCCCCGTAGGGACACACAGGACCGCGCCGGACCGCCAGAACCTCGCAGGAACGCACAAGAGCCACGCAGGAGCACGCAAGACCAAGCAGAACCACGCAGAACGGCACAGCACAGGACCGAGCGGAGCGGCACAGAGCGGCACAGATCCGACTGAACAGAACCACGCAGGACCGAGCAGGACCGAGCAGAACCGAGAGAGACCACGCAAGACCGAGCAGGACCACGCAAGACCTAGCAGAACCGAGCAAAACCGCACAGCTCAGGTCCGCAAAGGACCTCACAGAGCCGCACAGACTCGGCTGAGCAGGGCTACGCAGGGCCGCACAGAACAGCACAGAACAGCACGCTCGGACCGCAGGACGGTGCGAAGAGTCCGCACAACCACGCAAGTTGCCAAGATCTCTTCCTTCCGTTCAGGGACCACGTACGGCAACCCGAGACGGCGCAGACGAGTCCCACGAAGTCACGCAAGACCTCGCAAGACCTGGCAGGACTACGCAGGACCGCCCCGCTCTCCGTACTACCACACTCGCACGCGCACGGCAGCCCGAGACGGTGGAGACGAGCCCCACGAAGTCATGCAAGACCTCGCAGAACCGCGCAGGACCGCCCCGCTCTCCGCACGCACGCACGCACGCACGGCAGCCCGAGACGGCGCAGACGAACCCCACGAAGTCACGCAAGACCTCGCAAGACCTGACAGGACTACGCAGGACCGCCCCGCTCTCCGTACTACCACACTCGCACGCGCATGGCAGCCCGAGACGGTGGAGACGAGCCCCACGAAGTCATGCAAGACCTCGCAGAACCGCGCAGGACCGTCCCGCTCTCCGCACGCACGCACACACGCACGCACGCACGGCAGCCCGAGACGGCGTCGACCAGCCTGGCGCAATCGCATGTACACTCGCCGCCGCCTGAAACGCCGGAGCAGGCAAGAACCATGAGCACGAGCCGTGCTCACCTTGTTCATCAATACTTGGGCTTCATACATCGACGAAAGGATTGATAGGGATGAGGCGACACCAGGAGAGTGGCTAATAGTATAGGATCAATGCCGGGTTAAGCATCGGCCTCGACAGGAGGAGCAATTGCTCCGCTGCCCTCGTTGTCCAGAGGGCGTCGTTGATCTTCTGCATGACCATGTCTTCGAACTTGTGGTGCTCGACCATGAGCGCGCCAAAACGTGCCACGAAGCTCCAGTAGGCCGACGTCTGAGCACAGAGGACTCTCCCGATCACGTATCTCTACAGCGTGAAGCCGCTGAGCAGAACAACATCAGAATGTTGACTTCAATGGGATCGATACTGACGACTCACCTCGTCGGTGTTGACTTGCTGATAATCATTGATAGGGATCGTGTCGACTGGGATCCGGAGCAGTGGCTGCGCTGTGGAGTGGCTCTCGGCGGATGGAGGCGGGACGACCACGACGAAGGCTGCGTGAGGAGGGCGTCAGTCGTCTTAGAACATAGCCAGTCCCTATTGTGTGACTGACACTTAGAAGGGGAGCATTCGATGATCTTCACGGTTGCGGTCCCGTTGTACTTGCCCCTGACAAGAACATCCTCGGAGCAGAACGTCACCTTCCCTTCCCTTCTCTATACGTGAGCAAGTACTGCCTTCTTAGATAGTATGAACTGACGTACTCGTAGGGAGACATTCGAAAAAACCCGGACGCAAGGAGCAAGCGAGAGTGGCGGAGGCGGAGGCGGGGTAGTAGTCGTAGTAGGACAGAGAGAGCGGCCGTGCGGGTACGGCCAGCCAGAGTCCAACAAAGTGCATGGTTAACAAAGGCCTTTTGTGACGCATGCATGCCGTAGCCTTACAATGAATCACTTAACCGTCTGGCTTAGGGCACGAAGCAAACTCACATGCGTTGCACAAGAGGAGCGGTGGACGAACTTCAATCGGGGCGAGCTGATATAGTACACAAGAGATACAGTGGAGTGACTTGAAAATATCTGGATAGTCGAGGTTGCTACGGCTGTTACTGCATTGACGCCTTCGGAAGCTTCGAGATATGCGAAGTGTTGTTGCGCCTCGTCTCCAGCCCTGCCGCACATAGTTGTGCGGGGTTGTGCGGGGTTGTGCAGGGTTGTGCAGGGTTTGTGCGGCCGGTCTGTGCGGTAAGTCGAGCATTACTGAGTCGCAGTTCCCAAGCAGAGGTGATGGGAAAGCGCAGCGCGGCTAGACGAGGGTTCGGGGAGCTGGGCGAGCCGAGGACACAGGCTCGCACTCTGCAGCTTAAAACCAGAGGCGAAGATGACGACAGCCGCAAGCGCAAACACACTTTGAGTTCGCAGAGGTTGATGACAGCGCTTCAGGGCTGAAATGTTGCCTGTATCTGGAGGACAATGGAATTGGCGCGGCTGCCATCATTGAGGATCGTTTGCATTGAGGAGAGGCAGTGTCGTGGTGGGCGCGGGAGAGTGGTGGTCTAAATGACCCTCAAATGCGACTCCTCTTGCTGCTACCAGGCGCAGGGTGAGGATCGTCGAGCCGACGCTTCATGGACTTGCTCTCCCCTTCGCTGGTGCTGCCCGAAGCTCCCTGGGAAGTGTTCGCGCGCTTTATGCCCTTCACCCGAAGATCCTCGCCTTTGTCGTTCGCCGGCCAGTCCGTCCGTTTCAGGAACTCAGTGAAGAGCTTGATGACATGGCGGTGCTCCTTGAATGACAACGGTGCCTGTCCGTCATCAGAGGCGACCACAACCGACTGCGGCTGCTTCGAGTGAACCTCGTCAGTGTTCCTCGGCGTCACTGGGTCCACATTGGACATGGCTCCCAATGCAGCCCAGAAGACGTTTACGTCCTCAGCGGTCTCGACAGAACTTGGCTGCGGAACAGGCGGAGCGCTCGGGTGGAGCGCGTAAACCTCCTTGAAGGAACGAAGAAGTCGTGAGACAAGACCGTCCAAGACGTGGGAGGTCTTCATGTCACGTTGCAAGAACTTCAGCGTGGCAGGCGCCGAGTTGTAGGTTGTGATCGTGATGAAACCATTCTCCATGGCCGTGAGTTTCGCCAGGCCGCAGCGGTACTCGCCGCCCATCGTGCAGCAGCCGTCAAAGTAGTCCTGGAGAAATTGAGGTACGTGGTCTGGGTTGAGGTTGTGAGGGAGGAACCGGACGGCATGGTACAGCAGGACGTGGAAGAAGGCTTCGATCTCATCCTCCACCACGATCTCCTTTTCAGGATTGTTGAGGGCTCTCGCCGACATGAATTGCCAAGTACCCTGTGAGGAAAGGTGATATTTAGCATAGATGCTACTCAGTCAGAAGCATACGTACTGTTCTATCAGGTTGGCGAGCCGCGAGTGCGTTCACCTGTTTTGAGAGCTCCCAATCGTTGAGAAGTCCGGTCCAAACGCCGTTCAAGCCTTTATGAAGGAGAATGTTGCCTGAACTGATGTCGCGATGTATAATCCCAGCCTTCTCGTAGGCCGCTTGATGCGCTGTGACCCCTAACATCAGGATCATACATAGCACCCGTGGCGTTGGAAGACTCACCTAAGAGGCAACAGAAGATCGCGCTGACCAGGTTGAACCCTGACCCAAACTCCTCCAGCGGTCTCCCAACTTCCGCGACCACCAGGCGGTAGTGCTGATGCCGCTTGAATGTCCGCTTGGTTTGAGGACGCTTGGCTTTGCGCTGGGCCCAAGCGTCCTGAGACTTCGTGGCTTGACCTTCGAGATCGCCGTGACAGACCAGGGTGGGGACAAAGGGGATCTTGTGCTGATTGAGCTTCTCGAGAACACATCCCTCGCGCTCTATCCCAGGGTGGTCGACACGCCAAGCATCTTTGAGGTAGACGAACGGCCCAACCAACTTGCCTCTAGCGTTGACCTCAACCGCAACATAACCACGAGTACCCCGACCCACAACACCTCCAGCGTCGAACTGAGGCTTCCCGACTACGAAGGAACGTGTGACCCGCTCTGATTGAGATGAGCGTAGACGACCTCGCGGGGGATCCGGATCGCCACTCTTCGGCTGTACGTGCACCTGGAGCTTGTGCCACGGCCAAGCCTCATCGAGCGAGTTGTTGAACATTCTCTGCACGTAGTCGTCCGGGGCTTCATCCGCCTTGGCCTGTCCGAACTTTCGCATTTGAGCCATGAGCGGATTGCGACGCTCCAAACGTGTAGCGGTAGGATCGTGCCCTCTCTGTACGGCGTTGTAGTGAGAGTAGCGGCTGAGGAACGTGGAGAGGATGGCGCCGCGGGTCTTGTAGTTGAATTTGATGGTGGAGTAGACCCCCGAGTGGTCGAAGTGGACAATGCGAGCATAGTGGCCGAGGAAGAGGATCATGTAATGGTGGGTACGATGTTGATGCACGAACACGTTCTCGACGTATGTGAGGATCTGACCCAGCGCCTTCTTCCGGTCAGCCGCGAGTGGCTGACCGTCGACGCTCATGTCGTCGAATGGATCCTGGTCAGTGGAGTGAACCTTGCACTCGATAGACAGATCAATCCGCGACCAGTTGATGCGTCGGTTGTATTCGCCGTCGCCCTCGTTGATCGGTCTGAACGCAGTGGGGTACAAACCAAGGTCCACTGCCTGACGGGTAGCGTCGTTTCGGTCGGACTTGTAAGGTGTCGATGCGCAGACGAACTTCCGGCTATCAACAATGCTGGAGTTGTTGATCGTGTCGGTCTACAATAGGAAACGAGTAGTTATACGGCGAGAGCGCGACGGACAAGGCGTAACCACTCACAATCCATTTGTACATCTGTACCTCAGTCGAGAACTTCGGCGCTCCTGAGAAGATGTTCTCCTTAAGTGCAGGGTAGTAGTCTTTCACGAACAGATCCGTGAAACCTTTGATGTTAGGGGGAATGTCGATTTTGCCACGCATGGTGTCCCGAAGCGCGCCTCGAGCCTCTGCAAGGGTGAAGGTCAGCGTCGAGTCTACGGTGTCGCGCTTATAGCGGGCTGGGGAAGACTGAGCAGGTTTCTGCCCGTCACGAAGCCGGGACACAGCGGGAGGAGCAAGAGCCTGGGCGTGTTGGGGGAGGCGAGACATAGCAGCGGCGGTCAGAACAGACGGGGTGGTTGGGGAACATACCTTCAGTTAGTGGGGTTTCGTACATACTTATAGTAGAACCTCTTGATATCTTTGAGCGTGAATCAGGTAGCCGTCAAGCTATTGTCAGCCAGAACAAGCGGGCTTTGTTGGGAGTACAGGCGCCGGATACAAGGCAGAAGTGCTGGGTGAAGTTGGGTGAAAGGATTGGAAGGTGAACCGGAAGAGGTTCAAACATCTAAGAGCGCCCGGAGTTCGCCGACAGGCGCTCCTCAAGCGGCACTGCATTGACTTGCCTTGATGGCGCAGAGCACCTATGCGTTCGATGCATCAGTATGTCGAGCTTGTCATAGCCAGAATGTATGTATGATGCACCTGTCCAATGTGCCGTAGGGACGACAACTTTTGCGAGATCACACCTGGACTCACGCGCTTCCATCACAAAGGTTCAAAGTGTGCTGTAGAAGCCAGATTCGGCGGCGAACATTGCGACACAATGAAGGCCAAGAACCAGCTGAGCGGACCTTTGATGAGTATGAAGTTGTATGAATGCGGAGAGAAGATCACCTCCGGCCTGTCGCATGACCGTGCTCCGCCAGAACAATAGTGGCGCAACGTCGAAGTGTGGTACCTTGACCAACATGAATGCAGACTCATGTCGTCCTGCACCTGCGACAGCTATCAGTATGGGCAGGTGGGAGTCTACGGGTACGGTACATACCACACCATTGGCTGCTTGATTCATGTTGGAGTCTGAAAGAGATGAGGATTGCGACGACGGAAGCGCCCACACCTGCCCGCGATAAAGGACGAAGCCTGGCATTCAGAGAAACCAACGACGACGGGTTCGAAGAACACGTCGATGAGTTGCACGCCGCGACCGGCTAGATCCCAACGGCGGTACTTGCCAACCTCGGGACCATAAGAAGACAGGACGGACAACACAAACATGACATTGATTTTGTGAATGAGATATGAGTTACAACAAGTTTCTGACCACGACTTCGTAAAAGAGAGGTGCAAGCCACACTGCTGATTCCATCAGCGAGTCCGCCGGCCGGATCGTCATGAGGGTCAATGCTCACCCTAGACCTGTGTCTGCGCACGACCAAACTCCGCGGCCACAGCACGCGCGAGGTTCTACGGACTCTCCAGTGGCTGCTCAGACTTGCCGCGGTGCTTCTCCTTCGTAAACTACGGGGACAGATAGCAGGAGGGCGTGAACGGGGTCTGGTTCTCGACGGTATCTGCGATGCGGGTGAGCACACAACCGCGCGCCTTCGCGCCGGAACGCGCACGCGGTGAACGCCGACGCGAGGTGTGCAGCATCGATGTCATCTAGTTGTGGAAGTGCCTCGCGTACGCATTCAGTGGATCGCGGAGGTATGTCGCCGTCGGGATGGTCGCCACGGCCACAGGCGATAAGCGTTGAAGACGTTGGCGGACGTGCCGATGCGCTACAGTTAGCAATCATCAAAGACAACGAAGCTGCTGAAGTCGATGTTTGCGGGCTGAACGGCGATGTGTAGGTTTTAAAGGGAACCTAACGCCAAATCGAGCCTCCGAGGCGACCTTGATGTAGACGATTCTGGGCGACGTTGGCGACGATGTCCTTTGCAATGGGAATACGCGACTGCTCAGTAGGTTCATCAATGTCAACCTGCTCAATTCCCGACTGCACTTGACCGACCTGTTGACCAATACACGCCGCTTGCGCTTGTTGCCCCGCCGCCGGCCGCCGCGATCAGCTTGCGCTGTTTGCGCTCGACGCTCAAAACCCGGTTGCGTTTGCGCTGCTTCTGCAGGCGTATGCTGGACCTCTGGAGCTTGACGGTGCGGTCCCTGTTGACGGGGGTGAGCACTGCCATTCGTCGGGGACCTCAATCTGGACGGTGTCGTAGCAGGCGGCATAGCACCAACGGGAGCACGAGTCACGGACAGGTAGGATGAAGGAGCCGTTGTCGTCGGATAAGCCGCAGATGTTATAGATGGGGTCGGAATTGTTTGTGTCGTCGTTGTCATCGTCGGTAGCCTTACGAAGTCACCCGCGATCTAGAGGAACGCTGTGACCATCCATCCACTAAGAACACGAGGCTAGCAGACGTACCAGCAGAGCTTTCTTTCCGGCCATCAGGTCCTCGATCTCAGCCTCCAGGTGGTGCAATTCGCGACAACACGATCTTTGAACTTGAGGCGCTCAGCTTCTGCGCGCAGCGTAATCGTTCTCCTCGATAGCCCGGTCGCGCTCGCATATTCAAAGGAGGCGTCCAGGGAAGTCATGTCGACGGGTTTGGGAACGTGTGTGCGAGGAGCGAGCGGCGGGAGCAAGGTTGCCAGCAGGTTTAAAGTTTGTCGGCCTGATGATGATCGCGGGCGTCTCTGACCCAGCCACGAGCAGACCGGCCTTCTCGTTCCGCTCAAGACAGCCGCAGGATATCAGTGAACATGGCGCGCGGGCGAGAACCTCTCCGCAGGGCAGCCCCGGAGATGCAGAAGGTGGACGTTCGGAGAACCTTGGAACTTGGAGCGAGTTCGACTCAGTACGGACAACCGCACGAGACCGCTGACACCATTGCCGAGAAATGTAGGGACAAACGTCTCGCGAAATAGCGCAAGACAGATAGATACGAGTCTCTGCGAACATGTCATGTACAGTACAATCGTAGAATCACTATCAGAATCAATAGTCATCTGAACCCAAGCTTCTGCCGTACCCTCATTCACCGACTAGACGGTCCAGCTGCAGACGGCCCAGCTGCTGCAGCAGGAGGATCCAACGTGAAGTCGTAATCCTCATTGATCATCTCCAGGATCTCAATCTCCCAGTCGGCAAGTGTCTCAAGCCACTTGTCATTGTAGCAGTTGCGCCACAAGCCCACCGGCGCGACTCCGGGCAGGGTACGAGTGACGCCTTCGCGAGTATCCACATCCCGTACGCGGACTGGGTTCCCTGGAGTGCGGCGCTTCTTCGGAGGCTTCTCCCAGTAGCCTACGTACTTGGCGTCCAAAGCCCAGAGGAACGCTCGCAATTCGACGCTCTGCCAGTCAGCAATGATGATGCGATAGGTTGGAGGGTGCTTGACCGTAGGACCGTCGGTCTCGTCGCCGCTCATATTGCTGGCGGCCAGCTTCCCGAAGAAGACGCTGTGCCTGCCGTACCCCATATGGACGACGACAAACAGCCGGCCTTGGAAGAGCTATAGTCGTTCCACTGCGCGTCAGTGTCATCACGAAGCGGGAAGACACATGCACACTCACCGTCCCCATGCGGGCGTTCCTTGCGCAGCGACGCCTGAACTCTGCCTTCTCCGCCTCGGTTTTGGGATTGATGCCCTCCCGGTAAGCGCGTCGCAGCGTCTTCATATATTGATCGATGAGTGCACCAAGGAACTCCTCCGTGAGCATCTTCTCAGGAGGTTGAAACATCGCGAATGCTCCCCCGGCCGCCTTCTTCTGGAAGCATCGGATAGCGACGATCCGGGCGAACTTGTTGAGCGAGAATGACTTCCACTTGCGAACGAAGTCGATGACGAACTTCTCGGGAGTGCACTGGAGCCTGCCTTCATGGTAATCCGCGACCTGTTGTTCTGTAAGCGTTGGATGGGAGATCGCGACTTCGGTCGTGTCGCTGATCTTCAACAGTGACAGCATGTGGGCGTGCATTCGATGCTGGATAAGTGGTCAGCAAAGGTCGAGAAGACGACTGCTTGCCAGTGCATACTCACTATCTGACGGTTGCGGTGCTCGGTGTCAAGTTGCTCAGGAGTGAGTAGAACTTCCTGCCCGCGGAGTTTGGCAGAGCGCATCTGGACCCTCAGAATTGCAGCAGCAGCACGCGACGGAGCCTGTTGCGGGCTTGGCTGAGGTCCGCCAGTACGCAATGTTCGCAGCTCTTCTAAGACGGCCTCCCTGTTCGTATATTAGACGAGAGGATGAGGAGACTGCAACGAATGTACACACTGGAACGCGCGATTGCCCTCTTGCAGTTCACGAATGAATGTGCCTTGCGCCTGGATAGTTTTCCCGAATCCGTCCATCTTGCGCATGAACATCAGAATAATTTCCGGGTCGAACGGGGCATATCCTGCGGCCCCAGGCTGAGCCGACTGTGATCCGGAAGCGGAGGGGTTTGCACCCATGGATGCGGTCCCCTGAACGATCTCCTGGGGAGCGAAGTCCGTGTCCATGACCGTACTGGCGCCAGAATCACACTCCTGTTTGGATGGGTGTGGATATATAGGAAAGTAGGGAGGCAAGACTTCGAGTGCATACCTCCAAACCACTGAGAGCGTTCGTCTCCTCGCGCAGCTCAACATCGTACCCGTCGATGTCATCCATGGCGTCTTCTTCATCATCTGCCTCGTCCTCATAAGCCATCTGGGGTGCCTTCGACTGCATGATCTCAGTATATGCAAGTGTCACAGGTGATCCGTACACGCACCTTTCCCTTCTCTTTCGCATGAGAGGTGTTGGTGGATCCGCCGTCGTGCTGAATACATGAAGAAAGTCAGGTGCAACATTCAGCATTAACAAACAAGATTTCCGTACCACTGAGACAACGTCCGCAGTGTAATTGATGACTTCTTCCATACCCTGCAAGCCAAGGCTCTCCGACGAAGCCGCACTTACGAACGAAGGTGTCTGAACATGTCCGTCGGTCGTAAAGCTCGCTTGAGACCCGTGCGAGCCCAAACTGGAAGCAGACGCGTTGCGTATCACAAATTGGGTTGCCGAATGCACGAGAGGAGCTCTAGGCTCCGCGGGAAGTTGGGGAGCAGCGGCCGTATTCACGGTCTCATGTTGAGATGCCGCTTTGCTCTTCTTCGATGCCTTGGGCTGCACCTTGGCTGCGAACTCTGCGTCTGTGGCCTGTCGCTGGGCCGTCGCAGCCGCTTGTCCGTAGAGTTCCACGATGTGAACGCGCTGTTGCTCATCGAGCGTCGTCCATAAGTTCATCGCACCCTCGTCCGTCTGCAAGAATGGTCAGCGCACGCAAAAGACAGGAAAGGCCGACACATACGATGATATGTTGCCGCTCCTGCAAGTATAGAGTGCGGAGGAACTGGACCAGATCCCGCAGAAGAAGCTTCGGGTGGACGAGGTGCAAGGGGATTGGCTGCGACGGCGCAGATGGCAAGATGGGAATGGTGAGCATAGCCGCCGGTGCCGGGTTGGATGGGTGTAGAATAGGAGGAGCAGCTGGAATGTGCGGCGCTGGCGCAGACGTGCCACTAGCGAGTGCAAAGGGTGCAACCGTGCTGGAGGCGGTCGACGGAGACCCGGAGGCGCGAGAGCTGCTGCCGGACGGGCCTCCTCGGATAGCCGACGCTCTTCTCTTCTGCTGCGGACCTTCCTCTTCCGAGGCTGAGGACTCTTCTGCTTGAGCAAGTCGTTCCTTCCGAGCCTCGGGATCTTCTCTAGGCGTATTCTAAGGCTGCTGCGTCAGAGAGATGAACGGATTCGTAGATCGATAGAAGCTCGCCTTGAAGAATGGTTTCGCCCTCAGAGGCTTGGCATTGTCCTTGGTATGTCTATGGGGAACTTTGGTGTTGTCGACTGCAACGTGCAGGGATGGCCCCGTTGCTGGACGCTTCTGTCCATGTATAGAGACGGTCTTGTACCGGCCGGTCATGACTACGGAACAAGTTCAGTAAAGAACGGTCTCTCTTCGGCTATAACTTACTAGGAGCCCTGCTCCCTGGGGCGGCTGCCGGTGGCGCTGATGCTTCGCCAGAGTGGCTCATGGTGAAGGAAGGGGGGAGAGATGTTAGCCGACGCACAAGGTGCAAGTGCATATATATCAGTGAACCAACGTGCCTCGGGATGGAGCGTGACATTACCTTTGTTGACCTCGACAATGGCTACGTTTGTCAGTTTGTCAAGCTTTGCAATAGCGCCTACGCCACTGGCAACTCAAAGCTTCGTCCGGGAGGCTCAAGTCCGAGATACGTGCAAATTCTTGATAAACATGGGTACCGTATAGAGCAAAGACATAATTTGTTAGAACACTACCTTGTTGCCGTGAATACGTATGCGATACAGGCACGTCGTCTCCGCACCCCAGTTTTCCAAAATTTCCAAGACCACGACTCCGAAGTACATACCCTCCTCGATAGCGACTGAGCTGATAGAGAATGTCTGAATGTGGAAGGGGGCATAGATGTTGTAGTCAAAGCTAGCGAGGAGGACATAGGGCGAGTTGTCGCGATGGAGAGGACCTTGACGATCGACGATTGCGGACAGCACCTCCCCCGTTCGGTCAAGTTGCGGTAAATCGCGAGGTTGCCAGCTCCTTCAACCAGGCCCCACAAGAACATCGTTCTGGGAGCCTCGCCGATGTCTGCCGCTATCTCGAGAGGGATGTGGTCGATGGTTATGTGGGTCGGTGCAACGAAGCTCTGCAGGCCAACGCCTAGCTGTGCCGAACTGCTACGCACTAACCAGCACTCTCCAACGCGAAGGTCGTCACGGAGAGCGGCCTCTGGGGCGCTGCGTTCCCTGTGACCGAAAGAAGATCCTACAATCGGTTTGGATCGTTTAGATGATGGAGGTGAAGGGGCGGGGTACGTGAGTTTGGATACCACGACGGCGCCGTCTTGTAAGAGGGCGAAGTCACGCCTCCCGACTGGATCACGCAGGGCAGTCGACACCAGACGTTGAACGTATGCTTCTAGATCCGGTGTAAGGGTAGAAGATGGCAGCAGAGGCTCGGGAAGGGGCGAGGACATGCCCAAAGAGGTCTTGTCCGCAACGGAGTCAGTTCCACGCGCGGATGAGTTGGCCAACCCGATGGCGGCCAAGCAAGTGACAACGAGGATCAGCCCGATGAGTTGAGCCACTCGGGCAACCACGGCCATGGTACGCTTTGCTGGAGGAGATGACCGATTAATCTTCAGAGCTTGTGCTGAGTCAACAGCTGGAAAGCGTTCCTCAGCTATCGCTGAGCCTGTTTTCGCCCTTCTCCCTGCGTCGGCATTAGTGCAGGGGACTACTTATCGTCATAGACTGATAACGTACTCGGGGCTGGAGTCTCTTCGTACACAAATCTATCCTGGAAGGGAGCAGACGAAGCAGATTCTGTGCGACTGGTGAAGACCATTGCGCACGAGCGCGAGCTAGAGCTAGTGAGATGGCAGGAGAGGAGAACGAGAACTAGCACCTGTAAGTGCGGACTGATCGGCTAAGTTTCCGCGGCGCTTGATCCTTCCTTTGTTCACGAGTGGTTGTGAACTTCGTCCTCTTGTCTTCGCTTTCCACTTGTCAGATGGCATTGAGGTATGAAGAGACTGCTCGACTGCAACGCGGCCTTGACGGAGGTGTGTGTGTCCGCACTTGCGTTCAGTCCTGATGGGACATATATCGCTGCTGCGGGCATGGAGGACCCCAAGGTCTACGTATGGCGTGTGGCTGATCACAAGCTCCTTCACACGTACACGGGGAGCCGTTGCCCCTTCTTAGCTCTGGAATGGCTCCCTGGACGGTCTGACACCATTCTGTGCGGGTCGAGCGATGGCTATATTGCCGTGCTCCGATTGGGCTCGGTGAGTATTGTGCTCCGATACATAGTGGGCGACGAAAGTGCGGGGCTGACTAATAAGCAGGAACTTGCTGAGGCCACTGGCTTTTGGGCACACGACTATCCGGTAGAACGACTCGCTACGCAAGGAAGTCAACTAGTGTCGGGCGCCCAGCCGGAAGTTCGGGTGTGGCAGCACCTGAGCAACGGTACCGGTACGTCACTTTATATCATATGTCAGACATCCTGTACGAACTCGTTTGCAGACGTATGGAGACACGTTACTGACCTGCAGGGTCCGCCTAAGGACTCTAAGAACGCTGAAGAGCAATTCATCGTCATGGGTATCCACTGGACGAAGACCAGAGTTCATCGTTCGGTCGTGGTGGTTACTTACATGCATCATGGCATCGTGTAAGCGTCTCACCGAGTAGAGCTTTCACAATTCTCACAACTTTGCAGAGTATATAACTCCGTAGACTGGAGTCAAATTCACGTTCTGCCGTTCAGCGACATGTGAGTGCTCGCGACGTGTTATCGCATGTTTGCCTCATGTTTTCGTTGTACAGAGGCGGATCGAGTGTGTCGCCAAAGGGCTCAATTATCGCCCTTTCGGTTATGGGCTTTGGCTTCAATCTCTACCACTTGGATAAGGGAGACTGTATAGCCTCCTTTGTGGACGATACAAACGGTGAACGCACTGTACCTGTCCTCCTTGTACACGGCGGGCTTGCACTCTTCGGAGGCAGCACGGTGGGCCGTGCTGCCCTTTGGAACGTCCAAAACCAACGTATACACCAAACCTTTGCGCCCAAGCGTGAGTTGGACGTCACCTTCCACGAATCAGCGCTGATCCCGCGTCCAGCGTACGACACAATTTTGGCTATAGCGGTACGTCTTTTGACATAGTTCTTCTTATACTCAGTCTCACAAGATGCTCAGGCGAATTATAATGCCGAGCAAGACCGGTTCCTCCTCGCTACAGGTGGTAACGACGCTCACGGGAAATCAGCGGTGGTTATATGGATGGCACGTGAGTACATGTGGTTAAGCGAAGCACACGCACATATTCAATCTCGCCGTAGGGTCAGATGTTCCTTACAGCCACCGATCCCAGTGGCTGCGCGGTAGGACATGCATGTGGCACTCGGTACGATCAGTCTTTGGTTCCCTTTGTTCCAGTAGCTCACACTGTCTAGTGCGTCTTGATTCTGGGGATTATCGTCGCTAGCGCAGGAATCCTTGTGGCAATGAGCAATGTGCGCTTTGGCGTTGGACATTTTTACAACTGGAGTATTGCTCGCGAGTGATGTACATTCTTACGAGATTGTCTAAATCGTTCCATCCAACCTACGGTCCTCCCCAGTAACTGACTGAGAACCAGCTCCTCTGAGACCTCCCCTCATACGGTGCAGGGTCTTGTCGATACCCTCAAGCTGGACCGCGATAGGAACGACGACCGCCGCAGAGGAAGACCCGCTAAGTCGACGTTGAAGATCGGACAGCTGAGCACCCACCGCACTCAGACTGTGCACGGTCCCGGTAACATAGGCCGCAGCAATCCTACGATATTGCTGGACACTGTTCAACACGAATTGACGATGCTTGAGGTCGCCACGGTGGCGTCGAGGTCACGAGCGATGGGGTTCGTTCCCAAGGCGGTTCCACTGATGGCACGACCGACGTAATTACTGAAAGCGGCGACGCTGTCGCACAGTATGAGGCTGTGAGCACGGGTGTCAAACGAGGTTGCAGAGAACGTACCTATCAAGAGTTCCATGGATCTGAGATGACAGCGTCTGCAAACCGCGAGCGGCCTCCCGAGCTTCAGACAAGAACGCCGTCAGGGTGTCTGCTAGCTCATCCTTGGCAGTAAGGTTGCTCAGCCGAACGATGGCAACCAGTTCCCGTATGGCCAACTCGGCATGCTTGACGTTGAGCGCGGTATCCCAAGCTATCTCCGGTGCTGGTTGCAAAGCCGTCGAGCGCACGGTGCTGAATGGGCACAATGCTCGGGAGGTCGTGGCGACTAGGTGAGGCCGGGGAATGAATGATGGGCCCCTCAGGAGCAGCGCAAAATGGAATGATCGACGAGACGACGGGTATGTGGCACGTAGAGTCTTACGAGGTAGTGACTGCCGATGGAGGAAAACATCCCGACGGTTACCACAGTCGCCAGAAGAAGGATAGAGGCGTCTTCATCAGGACAAGAGCCGAGAGGAGGATATCGCCCACATGACGGACAACTGCAAGCCATGGAGCCGAGCGAGCACTGGGCTTACAATTCGTCCTGTCAGTCTAAGGTCGTGGTCAGGCGGGCGGGGCGGGACAAGAAGACACATCGAATTGTACCTCGTGAGTATCAGACGACATCGCTGAGATGGTGGCAGATGGCGGGGAGAACTCGGAGGATATGGGGGGCGGATGGACACGTATCGCTGGATGGCCATGGCCGTTTTCAAAGCACTTGGAGATCTTCCACGGTGCATTCGACGTCAAAGAACAAAAACCTGCACGGACAAGCCACGCTGCAAGTCGGAGGTGTTGCCGGTAGTTCAGGTAGCTGAGGGTGCGCGAGTGAGATTGGGGAGAGCCTGTACGTGCAGCAATATTGAGGAAGACTGAGAGCTCAACTCTATGACGCCGAATGATCTCAGATCGAAGATCGGCGATACCCGGAGTTCGCCGGCGCTTCTGTCAGGTTGCGATCGTTCGCCCTCGTTCAGTGACGTTCACCTCGCCCTCCTCCACCTCTTGACTGTGTGCTCACGTCTACGTCCACGTCCACTGGGACTTACGGTGCTCTACTCCCATGAATTCGGCACGTTGTCGCATGACAGAACAACCAGGTCTGCGGCATGGCACTGCATTCCTTTGATTCCATTGGCACGTCCTTTCGTCGTCTGGCATATTCGCTTGGTTCTCTGACCGTGCAGATGCACTTATATTCATGCAGCGAAGGGATGTTTTCCGACTAGAGAAGTCTCCCTGAATCCTACAGCCACAACAGCAACATATGCCTGAGTGGACACTGCGGTAAGAATGCTCACCGTCTCGCCGATTGTCCTTGCTCAATGTTCCATATCAGTTGCTCTATCTACCCTGTGGACATTGTCTCCTGGGGTCCCGGAGATGATTATGCTCGTAAAGATGTCCGCCTCTCCGTCGTGGACTCAAGTGTTGGCTCAGGTAAGCCTTCATGCACTGAATCATAGCACATTCATGACGTCCGGCGTCCAGTGGCTCTCTGCATCACTGGCGATGCGCACGTTAAGGCCATCGCTTTAGACTTCAACAGAATGGAGGCCTTCATGGATTGCAAGCGGATGGTGAGTCTTTCCACGCACTCCTACGAATGCTTCATATACTCACACGAAGAAGTCCGACCATATGGTATTATTCCGACATCATCAAGCGGGGCTGTACTTGACCTTTGCCGATCCCGATGCCGCCGAGTCGTTCATCAAGGATGCTGCCGAATTGTTCCCTAAGGACTCCACATCGCCCTTGTCGACACCGTTCGGGAATCCGCCCTCCTTGACCGTCTTGCAGTCGTTAGGTATCTTCGGAGAGGAAGACATCACTTCCTCCTACGAACATTCGTTCATTGAAGATGAACAAGTTATCTCGTTGGGCTTCCTCTTCGGGGACGACGATGTAGGCGCTGCCGGCTCACAGCGCGCATCTGAAGGCGCGTCCACTCTCAACAACACCCCCTTATCTTCGAACATGGGGAAGTCAGACTCGGAGAGCTGGTTGGATGATCTAGAATCGTTCGATGTATGCTCCTCTGAGTCCGAGGATGAGGACGACGACATCCCGGAGACCTTCTATGACGCCGTCGAAGTCCCGGAATGCGCTTGGATCACACTGAATGCGTAGAGTATATACCCCACTGTATTAGCAACTGTATCGCCATCACCGTGTTCAGTTGAATTAACTCGACGTCGACGTTCCATCTATTTGGCGGCGGGCCTCTGTAACCGATGACTCACGTGCCGTCAGATGTACTGACGCGCGGTACTGCTCTTCTGTACTTGAACTTCGACAATGCACACTATCGACGACTTCACCGTTCTCTCCGCTTTGTTCCTGATCAACGTGCCGCAGTCGTGCCAAGCTAGCCATGTTCGGTCCGCACGTTCTGGGGCTACAGCGAAGCTCTTTGTCTCGAAGTCGAATATATGATCAGCAACGCTAGTCGTGGCGTCAGCATATCACCAGTGGTATCCAGACTTGTAGTACAAACCCCCACAGGTATGGTACAATGGTTGTGCTGTATGTGGGGGATATTCTGTACAAGACCCTTGTACAAGAGCCATAGGATTGTACAACCAACCACTTGTAGTACAAGTGGGGCTTGTATTACAAGTGGTCTACTGCAAAGGGCAGCTAAATGCGGACTTGTACGAAGGATTGTAACCCACATAGAGCAGCCTATACAGAGCTTGTACGGAGCTTGTAATAGATGTGATCAGCAGATATAGATCTGATAGATCTGGCGATGGGAAATCTAAGTACCAAGATCCTGGCTCTTGTAACCAATTGTAACATGGTCTGGGGGCTATATGGAGGCAGGCTCTGTAAAAGTGATTGTAACCATCCATGGGTGTCTATATTCGGACAGAGAAAGCTGGAGCTTGTACATGGGGTCCAGACCTTGTAATGCGGGTTGTAACCGGCCGTAGCGATCCCGATTCGGACAGGAAAAGCTGGAGCTTGTACATGGGGTCCAGACCTTGTAATGCGGATTGTAACCGGCCGTAGCGATCCCAATTCGGACAGGAAAAGCTGGAGCTTGTACATGGGGTCCAGACCTTGTAATGCGGATTGTAACCGGACATAGCGTCCCAATTCGGACAGAGAAAGCTGGAGCTTGTACATGGGGTCCAGACCTTGTAATGCGGGTTGTAACCGGCCGTAGCGATCCCGATTCGGACAGGAAAAGCTGGAGCTTGTACATGGGGTCCAGACCTTGTAATGCGGATTGTAACCGGCCGTAGCAATCCCGATTCGGACAGAGAAAGCTATCTCAATTATACCATAATCATTGTCAGTATTCCAGAACATCTGCACAGGCTGGGTGCAAAATACAACTAGAGGTACTGAGGTTTGGAGAGCCATCACAACTTCCAGCTGCAAAAGATCTAATTGTGTGCCAGTTTCTAGGACACTAGTAGCCGCCTCGTTGCTGCGAGCACCATCCTGATATGTTAGGCTATCTGCAAAAATAGCTTTTGAGCCCATAGTGATTGCCCAAGACATGTCATTGATCGTCACTTACTGACCGCTTCAGTTTGCCGCCCATGATGCCCTTTGGAGATTACTACTTAGCTTCGCTTTCGGACTCTACAATTGGTTTTTTACTCAGGCTGAGTCTTAGCAGTTGTACAACACTGTTGATAGCCGCACTTAGGGAATAAGTAATTCAAACAAGTCGGCGCTTTTGGACGACTTATGGACATGCCTTACTGAGCTTACTTATCTGACTGTTGCACATTACAGATGAGAGTCAAGATCATGACGATACACATGTGATCCTATATACAGCCTATTCATCCCTATCTGAGCCAGCCTCAGAGTCTGAGGAGTCTGAGGCTTCGACGCCAAAGGCCACATCCAACTCCTCGCCATCCAACACAGCCATGCCATTGCGACTGCGCGGCCGCACCTTACGAGCGTACTTCTCGTACGGGCGGATCCATGGTGGTAGAGGCCCTATGCTGGCAAGCTCGTGCACCCAAAACGATGCGGTGCGGATTGCGAGCTTGTCAAACACAGCTGCCTGCTTCCGGGCATAGATCCGAAGGCCCCGTTTAAGACATGCAGGCACGTCTGCCCGACGGCCGGCCTGATTTCGCCACCATCGAGACTTCCACTGGAAGTACTCGATAATACGTCGCATCTCTTCCAATAGGAGAGCTTGTTCCTCATCCCACCGGTCGGCCCACGCCTTACACCGAGCCCATTCTGCGCGCATAGTCTGCAGGAACTCCTCATTGTCCGCAGGATTCATGCTGTTAGCAGCAGATTCCCGTGCGGACAACGATGTGAGCCAAATCCAGCTTGGCGTGTAGCGACCCTCGCTGGCGATGACTTCATCGTCCTCTCTCCGGGCCCGCGGAGATCTGCGTCAAGGAGCGGCCGGTAAGTCGTAGTCCAGGAACCGTCCGGATCGAGAGCCACCATTGCAGCACGCGCCGCTCGGTACCTCTCCACCGCACGTTGCTGCTTGTCTTTGAAGCGAGTATACAAGCCTTGTTGCCTGGTCATGGAGCGCTGGCCAAGGCCGAGGACGTTCATCCTTGAGAACTCGGATACCGCAGCCAGAACACGGCGGATACGCCGAATCTCCGCGAGCGCATCGGATAACTGGGCCAGACGTAGTCGCTGTTCCTTCTTCCGCAAGCCCGAGAGAGTCTCGTTGGATGCCAAAGTTGCCGGAAGGGCGGATGGGAGCCACAGGCGGACATCTTCAGCTTTGATTGCAGGACGCGGACCCTCTTGATCGGAACGGGTGCGACCGGCGGCCGCACGTAGTTCTGCAACCATAGGCATGTGGATGTCCTGGAGCTCGCGCCAGAGATCAATGCGGCGCGTCAAGACGTTGCGCTTTTCTTGCTGCGCCGCGAGCTCTGACAGACTGCGCCCCGTGCTCGCTCGAAGGCGGAGGGCACGCCTGCCAACCCGTGCCAGTATGAGTCAGCTGTAGAGCGAGATAAGAGGAAACGCGTACTGCTTCTCTTCGAGCTCCAGTCCAACCTGCAGGAACACTCCGGAGTTGTGTCGTGGGGAGGCAGCGTCCCGGCCGCGGCTTCTGCTGCTTCTTCCTGGTTGAGCTGGAGCTTGACCGCGACGAATGTGATGGCTGTAAAGCGAGGTCAACGCAAGCTCGTGGAAGTCCACAGTCGCTCTCAGCTTACACGAGGTGGGTTCGTCATATGGGTCCGGTTTGGTGGGGTCTGCATTCCATGCGCTGAGCATTTCCTCCCATCCCTTGACAGTATCCTCTGGGATGTTTGCAGCGAACTCTTCATAGACCTTTCGCTGTTTTACGCGCATCTCTTTGGCTTCCTGCAGCGCACGTAAGAGA
This sequence comes from Lentinus brumalis, assembly GCA_001792895.1. Classification (NCBI taxonomy): domain Eukaryota; kingdom Fungi; phylum Basidiomycota; class Agaricomycetes; order Polyporales; family Polyporaceae; genus Lentinus; species Lentinus brumalis. The sequence continues at coordinate 222,694 of MARA01000029.1, read as the reverse complement.
ACTAAGCCTGATGATAGTGTCAATCATGATGTACGCAGGTCAACGCAGATAAGACTTACCGAACGAGATCGTCTTCTGCCAATTCCAGGCGCCCCAGTGGTCGTTGTAGACCTCATGCCGCATGCCGAGGCCCATCTCCCGCGTACTGAGTGCCAGAGGGTTCATGTGTGACCAATGCGCTTCAATCCATTCGCCGTAAGTGCGTCCGACGTGCTTGAGAAAGTTGAGAGACCACCGCGAGTGCGGCTCCCCTCCGTGAACACGGTAGTGCTTCTTCGGAATAGCAAAGCGGATGTCTTCGACTTTGTTCTATCTATCCTCATCTCGGGAGGAAAGTTCTCGTCCATCCGCTTGAAGAACTTCTTGCACCATTGGCAGGCGATGTCGTAGGAGAAGAGCAGTGCCGCCAGGACGAGGCCCAAGACCGTCGAAAAAACGAGGTAGTCCATATTGGCATACTGAAGATGTTTATTTAGTCAGCCTGAACACTAGGAAGCATAGAAAGCTCACATACCCTTCGCCGAGCTGGAGATCTCCCGCTCCGTTCTTCCGGACAAGGGCATGGCGAGCGCACAAGACAGCGCCGATACCCGAAGCAATGTACCCCTCGCGCCGAAGATTGGCCTTCAAGATAGCGTTGTGCTCTGCAGAGCAGGTGTTTTCCTACGACGATCAACGTCAGCTGACATCAGACGGGCTTTGCGTGCGTTGTCATACCTCCTTTTGGCCTTTGCAGGCGGCAACATGCGCTTGATACGCTTTCTCTTCGACGTAATAGGCCCACCCCGGGGCGAGCTCGATGTCCTCGATCCCTCGGTCCTTGCACCGAGCGCGGAAGTTGGCATCTATCATGAGATACAGCGTGTACAACCACCTGGTATTCGAATCATGCGTGAGATCGACGCGCTGATAGAAAGCAAGAATCTGAACTCACTTCGACTCTGCCGGCGCATTCTCCCATCCCTCTGGCAGATTTTTGCCAGGGTGCGGGCAGGCTGGACACTCAACAACGAGTTCGCCAGGTCCGGTTGCCTGCGCGCCAGCTGGATCGTGCGCTCGCGCGGATCTCTTCAGCATCTGGAGATGACGCCAGATACGAACGGCATGGAGAGTTGCTTGTATCGATTCTAAAAGTATCATTAGGGAACTCCGTGAGGACGACGGATGATCTTTGAAATGAAGCTCACCGGGACATCGGCACCTCCTGAGTTGTCGGTGATCCGCTCCAGGGTCTTCCAGTAGTCGTGCAGGTTGGTCTTGGCCTGGAAATTGAGCTCCTGGAACGTCTTGAGGAGCCGAAATGTGAAGACCGTTTCCGGGCGGTCCATGCTGGCCGGAAACCAGCCCATGCGCATGAGCTGACGCCAATCTGGCGTGAGTTCACCCGAAGCAGGGTCTATGCACTTGCAGAACTTGACCCGGTGCGTATAGATTCCCGTAGAGTCGCAGATGACGATCCGGCGGCCGACCAGAGAAGGGTGAGGGCATGTTCCACGGTCATGGCCAACTTGCACTTTCAAGCCGAGCTTTTCGAGCGAGCTGTTGCAGAATTTATCTCCATCCCACTCCTGCTCCGTCGCTTGTGAGTTTCCAGAAGCTGAATGAATCGGGATTTACTCACTTCGACCCGGTGCAACAGGTTCTCGGCATGCTTCTCAAGTATGCACGACTTGCAGCGGAGAGGGCGTCGGAAGCAGTCGCGACATCGTATAGTTGCAGGGCGGACTCCGCATAGATCGCAGAGAACGAAGCCCTCTTCAATAGGCTCCTCGCAGCCTTCAAAGGCGAGCAGTTCATCGAGGAAGTCTTGCCTGGCGGGGAGCCACTTCCGAAGACGATTCTAAAGAAGACTTCAGTACTCGATGAGAAAATGTAGAAGAACGGTCACGCACTACTGCACGTAAATCAGAACGCGGTCTCTTGGCCTGAGTGGTGGGACTGGTGTCGCCAGTCGATCCCTCGAGGTCTTCAGCTTCCGCGACAGGCAATACAGCCAAGATCGAATTCACTGTGTTGTCCGACGAGGCATCTCCTGCGTAGGCGGGTGCTTGCTCGCGCGGGTCTGGAATGACCTGCATACGCTCGGTTTTCTGTCGTCTGCGCCCGGAAGAGCTTTCTGAGAAGTCGACATGTCGCACTGTTATAGGTTGACTCGAGCCAGCCTCGGTGCTACTTCCACTGGGCCCGTCGAAGACTGTATCTATCACATCAAACTTGGCCTTCTTGCCTTTGCGTGGACCCGATGTCGCTTTGCGTTTTTCCGACCTCATGCTCGATGTAGTTGGGCGACCGACGACGCAGCCGGTAGACGTCCGTGGCGGCCAGGGAAAGACCAATGATGGCAATAAGCGCGGATCCAACTGCGTACGAGTTTGCGCATCCGTACTGTACATGCTATATCTCACTCAAATCAGCCTTATATGTTTCACAGCCTGACTACGAGGACGCACATCTTGAAGACTACCATGAGCCTCAGCCTGTCTCAGATCCTGACCCGGTGTTGTTCATCCTGCATCCTCCAAATGCCGACCTCGCAGCCCGTCCACGACACACGGTGCACTACCCCGTACGGCCCCGACGATGGCGCCTGCACATCGCTCTGCACGCCTACAAGATGCCGTGCATGAGCTCCCCAAAGACTTTGCATGGCCAAATCCTGCGAAACCGCGGTACCAGCCCGCACGCGTCGCCCAGGCCGACTGCTCCGCCCGTAACGGTACGCACACGAGTCAACCTGCCGTAACTGACTTCCATGCTACAGGCGAGCCAGACGATGTTCGTCTCGAGAGAAATGACGCGGTTTCCGGTGAGTTATGCTCCCTTGTCCATTCGGATTTCAAGCAGTCTGATGTCGAGGCCGAAGAAGGCTCGGAAGTCTTCGTGCCCCCATCTCCGTCGACGGCGCCCCTCTCCTCTCTCGCCTCGTGCTGTAGCGAGTTCACTGCGTGCGAGGGCCGACCTCGAGCACGATGGCATCCAGCCAGTTCACTGTCCCCCGAAGCCGGGACGAGCATCGAGTATCTGTTCTGGATGGACTATTCACCCCAAGTAGTTTCATTGCATGTATCAATCCGACCACAATTTATCTGTCTGGCATTCATCTTATACATGTCCGCTCTACAATACTTGTGCATTGTGCGCAGCTAGCTGTAGGTGGACTTTGGTGGCAGCGATGACATACTGAACATTAGAGCTTGCAGTAGTGATGCCCCTCCACACCTCATACAAGGTGTCCGAGGAGAGTCCTCGAGCAGGCATGCTCACCAGAACATCCTGTATCCACTCCAACAACTCCTCACCCCTGTCGACCTGCTCCTCAGCCTCAGACACCCAGGATTCCATCTCTTCCCCCAGTAACGCACGCTCGTATCGAACACAGAGCTGTTTCCAGAACGCGTTGAGGTTCTCGCGATATCCCCAGTAGTTCAGTGCCTCGTTGAGCTGTCGAGGCTCGAATGAGTTCATATTCGGCGGTCGCAGGGATAGGAATAGGCCAAGCTAGGGCATTCGTCCTGTCGCACCTCACCAATTGCATCATAACTGACTGCGCTTTGACTCACCGGAACGAAGGGTCTATACCATCGCCCTCGAATCCAACATGCTCCTGCGCGGCGGCGCGGTTGCGTCTGAGCCAGAATCCTCGTGGGTCTCGGACGGCCCTGCTTGAAGTAGTTGCTTGTGCTTTGTCCAACCGGCCTGCTTCCCTTGCCCGCCCTACTCAATTTGCGCAGGGCCTTCACCGAGATCCCAAGCCTTTCTGCTCTGGCGGGAGGTTAGTGTTAGTCACAAGTGCAGCTTGGGAGCAAGGACTTACTCCGACTTCTTCTTCAGGTAGTGCCGGTGATTCCTCTCCTGCTTCAGAAGCTTGCTCCGCAGAGTCTCCTCGTCGGTTGTGTCTTGGACAGCCCGAGGCATGATATGTAGACGAGGGATGCACAAGTAGGAGTGACTGCAGTTGGGCTGAGTAGAGGATCAAGGTGAGCATGGAGGCGCTAGTAGTCCGCGGCAATTGAAGAGGTTGGCCGCGTCGCTCCGCAGGACTCTATTATGCAAGATACCTCATGCGTACATCGTCAGTAACACAGGAGATCCTCTGAATGTGTATAGCCAAATTTCAGACGACTTACATCCCATGTTGACTACATGTTCTAATACACAACATGACTCTACGATACTGTGTCTTACTTTCAGCGACAGCGTCTTAACCTTCGAGTAAGACGCCGTCGCATGTCCTCGCATGGATTATGCCATCGTCACCGGCTCACATGTCTATGAAACCTCTCGGCGATATATGTTCGTACGACCAACTCGACTACAACAGTAAACTGGTAAGACGCATATCAGTCTATAAGACACCGTAGCCATGTTACTCACCGAATCTTACTTTTGGCGACAGCGTCTTACCCTCCCAGTAAGACACATGTTCGCATGCCATCAAAGTCTTGTGCGACGACGAACTCAATTACGAAAGTAGGTAGTACGACAATACACATATCAGTCTACAAATTCGTCCCATTTGCTAAGTAAGACATGCCCAACCTCCATCGCTCCTGGCCGGTAATGTCGAACTTGTTACCGCAGCCTCGAAGTTCTTCTGGCTTTGAAAGCCGCACGCCGCCCAGCGAAGGAGTCCACCTGCGGTATACTGCGTGATTGACAGGCGAGTTTCGCCTGCTTGTGTCAGGATGGTATTTGAATGGGGAACGGTCGCGGAGGGTAAAAGATCGTGGCGCCGGGTGGGAACTCGATCACCTTACGCAAAGACCACAGGACAGATGTCCGCTCTGCTTAGGGTTGTACCTCCCAAGCGCAGTGACCGCGCACAACCCCCATGGAACGTTCTGCTGGTCAACATGGCGATGAGTGACGGTGCTCGGGCCGAGGTTGAACGTTGCTGCGGCGAAGACATTGCCCTTGAAGGGCGGCTTGAGCTCAGGATCGCGCTCGCACAATTCGCTGAGCACGTCGCCGTAGGATCATAGAGCCTGGGTGCCCAGACCTGGAGCGCGCCTTCGAGCTTGTAAATGACCCGTCCATTGCAACAAACTCGCCACTCACCACTGGCAAAGTTCGCGATGCGGCGAATGGCCGTGTTGTCCAGAGCGTCTTGGATCACAAGGCGGTTGTGCGCGGAATGGGCGAAGTTCGACGGAGACTTCGGGCCGGTGAGCATGCGAAAGGTAGGCCACGAGCACGCGCACTCACCGGCTGTCCGCCTCCATAGGTGATTCCAGTAGTGACCGACCAGTAATCGCCGCGGCGGTGGGAGAAGTCGCAGTGTGCAGAGTGGTAGTTCCGCCGCATGTCCTCAAGCGCCCCGGTCGCTTCCTCAGTCACCGTGCTCCAAACGCGTCGTTGGGTTGACCGGCAAGCACGACGATGATTGTGCCATCAGGAGCGAGAGGACACGACATATCCTTTGGATAAAGGGTTGGGCGACGAATTCGACGACTCGAGTATGTACGAAACACTCACTTCCCATCCCACTCCTCATAGTCGAAACCCAGAAGATCCACCAGTTGTTGCGCCGTCCACGGCGTCCGATCGTCTTCGGTCAACGAGAGCACCGGTCCTGTGAAGCCTTGCCCGACCACAGGTACATAGTCGAGGCCAACTGCCGGTGCTGAGATGTTCTGCGCGGACTCGGTGCGTGATGCTTGAGCCCCTTGACGATGCTTTGCCGCGGAGGATTTAAGAGGTCGTCTCGTGAGGGGCGTGCGGACGCTCAGATCTGGGGGCACTGCGGAAGCACCACTGTCCACAGATGCGGCAGGCTGGGCGACGCGCTTCCGCTGGCGGCGGGCCTTGTTGCGCCCTCGCTGATGAAACTGCTCCTTGGTAGCGCCGTCGTCCTGAGTACCGGACGAGCGCAAGGGTGGTTGGGGATAGGGTGCCAGTGCATTGCGCAATGCGGCAGCAGAGGTGCTAGCCTCGGCTCCACGCTGCCTCGGCTTGGAGGGCGTCTCGCTGGCAAGCGCGTGCAAAGGCTGCGGGTCCGCGGAGCTCACTGAGCCCGGAAGGTATGGCGCAAAGGCGGTAATCGCGGGAAGGGGGTTGGGGTGCACTGTGCGTTGTTCCTGAACGGTGGCAGGCGTCTCTAACCACGCTCGGCTTGAAGGCGATGGCGGTTGTGCCACAGGCGGCGGGCCCGACCCATGGGGATCGTCTTGTGCACGTATCGCAGCGAGCAGATCGCGTCCAAAGTCGAAGGTTGCGGGGCGTGTAGGGGAAGGCCGAGTAGGGCTCCCCATGGGGAGAATATGCTCTTCTGTCGCGTCTGAAATCGAGAGTTGTCGACATTAATTAGGTACCTGTTGGGCTGAGCCTGAGAGTAAGTACTCACAACGCGAAAAGAATCTAGATATTCGGGCCCTAAGGCACAGTGAGGTAGTGATCAGTACACGGTGCTGAGCTATGACAAGCACCCATTCGACCGCCTATTGCGCGCAACGTCCGGGATCCAATAGTCGAGTCCACGCTCGGCGCACGCAGAGAGGTCGAAGGGGGTGTGATTGAGAGTACTCACCGGACATACAGGCATCAAGTGAGTTGAACGGGTGGCGGACGTGGTGGTGGTTGTGTAAACGGTGCCACAGGCGCGTATTGAGATAAGTACGTCCGGTCACGGGCACGGGATCTGTGACCACACAGACGCTGTACACCGATACGCTGCCATATCCATCTGAAGCAGCAAGGTCCAGTTCAAGACACACGAGGCGTGCTCGAAGGAGTAGTAGAGAAGAGTCAATTGGGCGCCAGGTACAGATACATACATACAGGTACTAGTAGCTACTGTTATCGAGCCCATACGTCCGTCACGCAGGAGACCGGGATCATGTAGTTAGATGTCCTGTGTATTGAGACCCGGGAGTGGTGGTCGCGGTGGTCGCGGTGGGAATGGGAGCGACGTCCGTGCTTTGAGAACCGGCTCAGCGCGTCGCGCAGGAGGTAGAGAGGAGCCGAAGAATAGGAGGCAGTCCCGTCCGATCAAGAGCGATGCAAGATCGGTCCTCCTTAGGCCCGTGCAAAGGGACACTGTCCGGAGGCTGGCGAATAGCTGGACGCAAGACTGAAGCAATAATGATATGTTAGCAGAACGAATGCCGGAGGAAGAGCAATACTACTGACCAGATCCGAGAAGGTGGGAGGGCAGTTGCAGCAGGAAGGGGACAGGTGCTCGTGCCCGATCAGCCTCTCGGACTGGCTCGGTGCAGATCGGGTGCGTCGCCGCTGGGCATTGTAACACAATCCGCCCACGAATTTTTGCGGCCTCTAGCATCCGACGTCTGTCCTCACCTGCATCGATTCAGTCTCCCCTCCCTACACGGTCACCAAACTCGTACCTTCGCTATGGGCCGCCCTTGGACAGCTGAAGTCGAACTCGCAATGCTTGAAGAGCGGTGGCCAGGGTTCACTGCAGCTCGTACCGAGGAACTCACGACGATGTTCTTGACGAGCGTGTATCAAGACTACTTCTCCGCACTATACCCCGGAGTCGTAGTGCCAGAGGGCGCAGACGAGAAGTCGATCTTGTTCACCACTCTGAAACCGGGGCCCGACGGCGAGGAGCAGCAGATCTCTTTTCATGGGCGCAAAAAGGTCAGTCTCGCTGCGCTTTGTAGCGCGTTTGACTGACTCACCTGGTTTCAATACTTAGCAAATTTATTGGTGGTTCTGGAATCGCGCGAACAGCCTTGACCTGAAGACGAGAAACAAGGGCAAGAAAAAGGACAGCGGCCTGGACTTCAACGCAGACCCGCAGAAGGCTGTCAAGCGACAAGCCTATCAGGCTTACGTCGACATCTACAGCGAGCGCGTCCTACCAATCATCAAGCCGGAGTTCGACGAGTACTTGAAGAAGTTTGTTGCAGTGGAGGAGGGCGAGAAGCCGAAGGGATGGTTGGCGTTCATGGGCGAGCGGGCGAAGGCGATGCTGGAGAAGGAAAGTGATGAGGTGAAGGCGGAGGTCGAAGCGGCTCGCGTCAAGGGTCCCAAGGACGACGGTCTAGACATGTTCACCGATCCCGCACCTGGCGTGACCGCGCAGGACCAGCAAAAGCGCGCAAAGACCATCCAAGAGTGAGTACCTGCAGCTTGATATCGCAAACTTTCAAGTGTACTTACCTGTCCAAGGCGTATTGACGCTTTGCCCGCCAAGTTTGCAAAGCTCGCGAAGAACCTCGACCAACAGCTCGGTTGGAAGGTCTCGGTGAGCGCTGGAGGGCCGCGTCCGGATACGGGGGAGTTCGTGTCTTACTCGTGAGTACGAAATGCTGGTTGGACTAGTGGCACCGTCAGCTGATGGTCTTGAACAGGTATCACTCGGGGCAGACCGCGAATCTGGGGCTCACCCTGCCGGAAGTGTGTACGAAATGGCCGGCGTTCAAGTCGGACTTTAACAACTACATAGTCAATTGCTATCGTAAGTACTCCGTGCAGCCTGCTTGCTTGTTAGTTGACCACAGTACTCATCCAATCTCGCGGCATGTAGCCCCGGATGCCGCGACCAAATTGCATGCGGCTTACCTGGGCAGCCAAGCCGACTCCGCCTCTAACTCCAACACCTCCTCTTCACGATCCACACCCGTTCCTCCACCTCTTCCCAATCCCCAACCGACCTTCTCCGTCCAACTTGCCCCTCCGTCGCCCTCAGATCCCCCTCCGTCCACGTCCGGACAGTCAACTGAGTCCGCGGCACATCCTTCGACAAACACGGCGGTGTCGAGCCCTTCGGATGATAGCACATTCGAGCGTCGTGCGCCCAAGCCAAAGGCGTCGTCGAGTGCGTCGGCTGGCCAAGTTTTAAGCGCGATGGATTGGGAGAAGCAGAGGTTGGCGACGATCAAGAGGAACCAGGAGTTGATGGTGTCGCAGGGGTTAATAGCGGCCGCGGGGGCTCTTCAAAAGCCAGCAAAGAAAGCCCGTGCGCCCCGCTCGGCGAAGCCCGCAGCGTCCATTCCTCCCACGTCCGTCACTACCCGTACACGCTCTGCCGCGGCCGCGGCCGCGGTCGTTGCTGCTGCTGCCATCACACAGACCGAAGCAAACAGCGAGTTGGATGCTCCCGCCGCCGCTCCTGAGACCGAGGCGGCTACTCCTGTGTCTGTTGAAGAAGCTCCCGCCGTCAGTACTCCACAAATCGCTCAAGATGTCGACAGCGGCGCCACCGAGGTACCTGCGATCACCACCTCGACGATTTCGACTGCGACATCGTTGACCACCACTCAAGCCTTCACGGTCTCTGTGCCGTCGGAGTCCGCCGCGAACGCCTCCTCTTTGACGACTCAGACGACTTCCACCGCCGCGCGCGACTCGGTCTCTGGTCCTGGGGCTGGCATTTCCCCGCGTGCTACCGTCACATCCGAGTCCGAGTCGGCGAGCTCCGCCAAGCCTTCCCCGGAGAAACCCCAGGCAGACTCCGACCTCGTCCGTCCCGCCGGCATCAGCTACAACACGCTGATGGTACTCGACCAGGATGCCCCAGACTGGGTCTTCAACGCCGTCGAATACTTCGAATATCACCTGGAAGTCGGAGGGGAGCGTTGGCACCGCCTCGTGAATACTTGGCAGATGTTCGAGAAGCAGATGGGGTATCCGGAAAGCCGCGTGAGTCCTGACTCTCATTTTGTTGGTCGTCTGGGTACTTACGATCGCGACATGTTCAACAGAAGAAGCAGTATCATCTCCCGACCGCTCTGCGTCCAGATGAGATCGCTCATTGGATGAAGGAAGGGCGGGATTATGAGAAGCTCCCCGAGCTGGCTGACCACGTCGCCTTTGCGATGCAATGGAAGACATGGTGGGCCTCCCTGCAGCCGTCTATCCGACGTGTAGAGGGCTCCCCTATCTTGCTCAGCCGCATCGCACCTGCGGACAAGGCTCAGTGGGACACGGTGTGGCGAGGAGGCCCATGTGGGCTCTTCCTCGTCGTGATGGGCCTCGCGTGGTGGCTCTATGCTGCATCTGAGAGCGACGACTCCCTCGAGGATGTCTATGATGCGATTGAGGACGTGAACTGGGTATGCGTCACCGCCATGGAAGCCCACCAAGTCAGCGGGAAGCGCGCTGCTCCTCCTGACATCGAGAACGCTCCTCCTGACAAGCGCCCACGCGTTGACTGAGTGAGTACTCGCTGCTGCCAGGTGCGAGGGTGGAGTGCGGTGAACGTATTTCGTGTTTGCCTGCATCGCTAGTACCTTGCCATTCATCCGTCAATCCTGTACCATCGTCCATGTTACTCGGTTTCTGTAGACAAGCTCGACTGTTTCATGTTGTATGCATCTGTCCTTACTACATGATACTGTTGCCATATATGTGTTGAAAGCGCTGTTGACTTGTATAAGACTGCCACTTTTGAGTGCACACAGCACGTGCACTCAAAGTCTCGCGTCTGTGAGCCCAACATGCGCAGCCTTGCTCCGCATGTGACATTGCTCAGTTGGCACTTATGCACAATAAGCTTGTTACATCGTGTTGTGTTTTACAATCATGATTCAGAACAGAGGCTACGAAGTCCATGGTTCACACAGAGGTGCAACTGCTGGTAAGTAATACAAATAATTTGCAAGTACCCAAATGGGGTCGATGGTGGGCGGACCCCCTGCACAAGCTCCAGCTTTTCCTGTCCGAATCGGGATTGCTACGGCCGGTTACAACCCGCATTACAAGGTCTGGACCCCATGTACAAGCTCCAGCTTTTCCTGTCCGAATCGGGATCGCTACGGCCGGTTACAACCCGCATTACAAGGTCTGGACCCCATGTACAAGCTCCAGCTTTCTCTGTCCGAATCGGGATCGCTATGTCCGGTTACAACCCGCATTACAAGGTCTGGACCCCATGTACAAGCTCCAGCTTTCTCTGTCCGAATTGGGACGCTATGTCCGGTTACAATCCGCATTACAAGGTCTGGACCCCATGTACAAGCTCCAGCTTTTCCTGTCCGAATCGGGATCGCTACGGCCGGTTACAACCCGCATTACAAGGTCTGGACCCCATGTACAAGCTCCAGCTTTTCCTGTCCGAATCGGGATCGCTACGGCCGGTTACAACCCGCATTACAAGGTTTGGACCCCATGTACAAGCTCCAGCTTTTCCTGTCCGAATCGGGATCGCTACGGCCGGTTACAACCCGCATTACAAGGTCTGGACCCCATGTACAAGCTCCAGCTTTTCCTGTCCGAATCGGGATCGCTACGGCCGGTTACAACCCGCATTACAAGGTCTGGACCCCATGTACAAGCTCCAGCTTTCTCTGTCCGAATCGGGATCGCTATGTCCGGTTACAACCCGCATTACAAGGTCTGGACCCCATGTACAAGCTCCAGCTTTCTCTGTCTGAATTGGGACGCTATGTCCGGTTACAATCCGCATTACAAGGTCTGGACCCCATGTACAAGCTCCAGCTTTTCCTGTCCGAATTGGGATCGCTACGGCCGGTTACAACCCGCATTACAAGGTCTGGACCCCATGTACAAGCTCCAGCTTTTCCTGTCCGAATCGGGATCGCTACGGCCGGTTACAACCCGCATTACAAGGTCTGGACCCCATGTACAAGCTCCAGCTTTTCCTGTCCGAATCGGGGTCGCTACGGCCGGTTACAACCCGCATTACAAGGTCTGGACCCCATGTACAAGCTCCAGCTTTCTCTGTCCGAATTGGGACGCTATGTCCGGTTACAATCCGCATTACAAGGTCTGGACCCCATGTACAAGCTCCAGCTTTTCCTGTCCGAATCGGGATCGCTACGGCCGGTTACAACCCGCATTACAAGGTCTGGACCCCATGTACAAGCTCCAGCTTTCTCTGTCCGAATATAGACACCCATGGATGGTTACAATCACTTTTACAGAGCCTGCCTCCATATAGCCCCCAGACCATGTTACAATTGGTTACAAGAGCCAGGATCTTGGTACTTAGATTTCCCATCGCCAGATCTATCAGATCTATATCTGCTGATCACATCTATTACAAGCTCCGTACAAGCTCTGTATAGGCTGCTCTATGTGGGTTACAATCCTTCGTACAAGTCCGCATTTAGCTGCCCTTTGCAGTAGACCACTTGTAATACAAGCCCCACTTGTACTACAAGTGGTTGGTTGTACAATCCTATGGCTCTTGTACAAGGGTCTTGTACAGAATATCCCCCACATACAGCACAACCATTGTACCATACCTGTGGGGGTTTGTACTACAAGTCTGGATACCACTGGTGAGCATATCCCCCGTTCCCTTGACCGCCATGGAGGTGACGGTCGACCTCACGACTCTCGTGGCGCTGCTTTACCTCGTCCTCGCTGTCTATCTATGCTCCCGGATGTTTGGTGGCGAGGCTCGAGATGCGCGTAGACGTGCTGTTGGGCGAGACCCGGTGGCTCCGGTCGCCGCAACACAAGTCGCCGCTGACGTCGCTGCAGCGGCACGGATGGGCAAGGACACAAGGTATGCGCACATTGCTGTGAAGGAGCTGTCAAATCTAATGGCAAATTACTACGCGTACTAGTACTGCTGAGCCTGTCGGGGAAGGCGTGGCGAAAGCAGGCTTATCGAAGACCGTAGCTCGAGGTGTGCGTGTTTCTGTCCCGCCGAGCCCACTCCAGTGCCGTCAAGTCGCGCTCCCGATGACTCCGCCCCCTACTGTCTCATCCCGTAAGGATGCTCGCTCCCGTGCTGTCGGGGCTCGGTCGACCACTCCAGTTGGCACCCCGTCTTTCAATCAAGAGCCAGTGGCGCACAGCAAAGGGAAAGAACGTGAGCACAAAGCTATCCCTGGTCCGAGCGGTACGCGCAACGCTACACCTGGTCCGAGCAGTACGCGCAGCGCTACACCTGGTCCTCTCTCGATCACGTCCGTCGGTACATTGCCGATCGCGTCCCCGTCCCCTTCTCCGTCGGTCTCTACATCCCCATCTTCGGCCTCGTTGTCTTTGCCATCATCTCGGTCCCCGTCTCCTCCCCCTTCTCAGCTGGCTCCGGCAGCGGGCGCAGCCCAAGACGACGTCAAGGATGACGTTGACGATGCGATGGAGGTGAGCATTTTCTAGCAATTCCTTGCAGGCCTAAAGTATTCATGTCTCATGGCCATAGGTCGACAGCGGCCTGATCAAGCGCGACAGGAAAGCTCGTATGTCGAGCGACGGTGACATCGTCTATATGGCTTGGTTCACCACTCGGGGCGCAGGGTTTATCAATGCTCCGCCGCCGTCGCCGTCGCTGGCGGAGGCCCCTCGCATCGGCGATATATTCCTGCACATTGCTACGGGATTTGACCGCCCCAACTATCAGATGTTCCTGCGCGTGGAAGGCATCGATGGCCGTCCCGGGTGGTGGCCTGTCAACAAAGGGTACCGCCGTGCCGATGGCTACAGGCTGAACGTCACCTTGGTCTTGCAGGAGCCGAGTTGGGTCAAGGATTCCCAGTATAACAAAACCGTGCGTGCTGAACAGAAGAGCGCGGCATCTTCCCAGGCATCGACTCCTGTCCGTGAGTTATCCTGTCCGTGAGCCGTTGTCTCTCGCTCACCGCATCGACAGCCATTCGCACCCGTCGAAAGTAGGCTCGCGGCCATCTGAGCCAAGTCCCTTTCGTTACCAAGCCTCCTCATCCAACGGAGCATGCGTCACACGCGTCACCTTCTTCTATTCATGTCTACCGTCTTTTCCTCTACCCTTTCTGTTCTCGTGCGTCTCCTTTCTAGACACTGTTTCTGTATTCCTGTATGCTATGCGATGAGCCCTAATACAACCGAATCTATGCCGGAAACCCCTTGTGCGTATCGCGTGCGTGCTCCGTCGAAATGAGCCACGGATCTGCCCCGACCAGCGTCGAACCGCCCTGACCAGCGTCAAACCGCGTCAAACCGCACCGCCCCGACCGGCTCTAAGCGCTGAAGCGTGTATCGCCTCGTCCTTGCTCGCATTGTCCTCCATTGTGCTCGCCACATAAGGCCAAGAACGACGCAAAGGATGTAACTGGCTCTTTGAGGACAATGAGCTGAGGCGCAAGCAGCACAACTGGTGCAGCACTCTCATTCCCCTACCGTCACCCCATACGCCACTGTCCTTGACTTCTTCGTTCCGGATGCTTGCAGTGCTGGCCGCTGTCGTGCTCATCTCCCTCTCTTCCTGTCTATGGGCCTGCTATGGAAGACGGCTTCGACAGCGACCAAAGCCCCGCCCAGGCTTCGTCTTCTCGGCCACTACGACTGTGCGGGCACATCGTACGACGAACCTGGAACTGATGGTCCCGCGTCCGCCGGGTTTCCACCATGAGGTGGAGCCCACCATCGCACGTAGGTTCTCGCCGGTGCGACTCCGGAGGTACGCTGCAAGTGTCTCCTGTGGCCGCCAACCGCTTATCTCGGTCTCCAGCTCTCCCGTCGACGACAAGATGTCCACAACGTCTGACGTCGACTCGCGCCGCGATGGGCTTATTCGTCATTCCGGCTTTGCAGATCCCTCGGCGATGAGCTCATATGCGCTTTTAAACCCACCGCTGCCGCGACCGAAGTCGAGCCTCCGTACACTTGTCATCACACCGTGTCTCCCACCCCCGCATTCACTCCTTGGTTGCGAACAGCCTCCTTCTGCCTCTCAGGTGCTGAGCAATATGCCCGGAAGTTCTACTGGTGACAGCGAGGATGGCGTCGAGCAGGCGCCTCCTTCTCCCCTGACAGAGCTTTCTGACTCTGAACCGGAGGAAGATGCAGAAGAGGCGAGCACTGGCAGGGCGGGTACTGGCAGGGCGGGTACAAGGCGGTCTGTGCAGCCGACGAGTCTGGTACGTAAACTGTTTCTGTCGGCGTATGACTACGTCTGAGCATCGTGCAGTTTCTTATCAGGAAGACCCATTCGCATCCAGACAGCGAGGATCCAAGTCAGATTATTGAGACGGCTTGGTTCCAGACGAAGGGCGCGTCTCCCATCCCACAGCCACCTCACTTCGTCGAGGAGAAGCGTTATCTTGGCGACCTCTTCTACCATCGCCATCCCGTCGACCCAGATCGCTCCCAGTTATGGATTTGGCTTGCTAGTCCAGGGCTGCCGCCGCGTTGGAAGCCTGTGGACGTTGGTTACCGAAGAGAGGATGGTCGGTATCTTTCGAAGACACCTAAGAGGAAGGATCCGTCGTGGATTCGTCGGGATTACTTCGAAAGACGCGAAGCTGAAGGTATGCCCTAATCACAGACGTTCCGCATGTCTGAGCTAACCGTCTGTTCAGATAGCTTGTAGGTCGCATGATCGAATGACTTTCTCTTATCTAGTTATCCATGTAGTCTACTTTAATTGATCCCCGTTACTTGTATCATAAAACCTTTCGGAGACTACTGTGAGTTGCGGCGTGCACTGTTTCCATGGTCCTCATTGTTTGCGTGCACAGGTCAATAGCCGCATCTGCATCATTAATTAGCCGAAGGTCATCAAGTTGCTTTGTTATCGCTTTGACCAGCCACAAGTGTCAGACGTCGTGGCGGCGAAGCCAACCGCCCTCTCCTCTACCTCCTCTTCCATGGCCTCACTTTGTGGGACATCTACTGGCACGTATGCAGACCATTCAGCCTATGGGTCAGAGGAAGACTATAAGATCAGGCCGAGCTTGGTCGAGGAATCATTCAGGCTCACGAGCGTGGAACATCGGCATCCACCGCTCTCGACCATCTCTCCCCGGGGTCCGCCCCAGTATCAGCTCTCTGTGAGGGCTGCAGATCTGCTCAAGCGGGTTGCGTGAGTCATGTTCTGTGCGCTGTGAAAGGAAGAACTTACATACGTTCGCGATAGCGAAGATGACGACGCCGAGAGCCACTCGGAGGCCGAGTATATCGAAGCCCTGCAAGAGCTCGAACGATTGAACTCTTGCAATGCCGCACTCTACAAAGCAGTGATCGCTATCCGACACACTCAGGTGAGCATTCGTCTTCAACATATGCGCATCAGCAGAAAGTGAGTCTGTCGGGCTAGAAATCCTTCGAAAAACGTGTCGAGGAAATAGAGGAAGAACTCGTGAAGGTCAGGAAGGATTGCGAGAACGAGATCCGACCAGTCAAGCTCTCTTACCGACAAGCGCAAGGTAAGCTTTGTCACCCTCGTTGACTCAACTCCGTACTAACCATCGCATCTATAGGAAATCTTAACCTCGAGCGCCGTACCCTAGAGAACTTTCGCACGCAATCTAAGGACAATATTCAAGACCTCAACGACAGACTGCGAAAACTTGAGCTGGATACTACCATCATGAAGTCGCAGGTGGTGGGGAGCAAGCACGCGGTAGAGTCCGTCAACACGGTACTCTCATCTATCCAAGAGTGGGCCGGAAAAACGGACGAGACAATTACAATGCTGCAAGAAGACACTCGGCACACAGCTGCAGTTCTCCAGCACACTCAAGATGTCCACCCGGTTCCAGCCGGCGTGGACAATTCGTGCCAACTGCTACACCTTCCCAATCCATTCGAAGTCGTGCTGGACGGTGTACAATCCATGCGGTCATCTTCGCCCAGCTCAGGCGAGGAAGGCGCCCTTCCTGATTCCACGTCTAGCAGTGACCGTTCTGGCGCTTCCCTAGATGCAGAGCTGGGTGCCACGTCCGAGTCTTGGGATATTTCGTCCGGATCTTCGGACTCTCCCTCAGCGGATGCAGTAGGCGTCTTCTATTCCTCTCTGCCGATGTTCGACTGAGCATAATTGTACGATTTTTCCAGGTTCCACGGTTCCATGTTCCTGAGACGAAGAGTTTGGCAGCACAGATTCCGTCTC
Source organism: Lentinus brumalis (assembly GCA_001792895.1). Classification (NCBI taxonomy): domain Eukaryota; kingdom Fungi; phylum Basidiomycota; class Agaricomycetes; order Polyporales; family Polyporaceae; genus Lentinus; species Lentinus brumalis. The sequence goes on along the minus strand of MARA01000029.1, from coordinate 205,944 downwards.
AGGTGTCGTCTTCACCGGAGGCCCGACTAGCAATTTTGCCCGCCTCTTCTGGAGTGTCCCTCGTGGCGGCAACACCAGACATGAAGATTCCGGCCATGGAGCTCACAGCTCTCCACCCGACAGGAGGGTGTGTTGACCATGATATGACCGATACTCCGGAGGACGTCAAGAGCGCAGCATCAGACTTCCTTGCATTGGTGATTGTGACGATCATTGCTCACTTGTTTGTGAGTGCCCGCAATAATCACCTCACCGGTACACTGACACCATCATAGGCTCGGATGATGTTCCAACTCGCTCCATGCCCATCACGCCGAGTCCGACGCCAGTTCATTTGGAAGGCGACCAGGGAGGCTATCATATACCAGCTTCGGCGAGGTGCTCAAGTCGTGTGTCTTTACGGACTTTTCTGCGCAGTTGATTTCTTTGGTAGTCAGATGGTCGCCGATCAAGCAGAAATGCCGTCACTCCCTGGGGTTCGTCCGGTTTGGGAGGAAGCGATGCGTGATAGATTGATGTGATTCCCCCTTCGTAATCGGCTGGACCCGGTCGCAATGCACTCCGTTTGCTTTCCCATTCTGATAACAAAAGAAGGCGACTATTCTGGTAAGTCCGTCCCTAAACTCTGCATCCATAATTTAGGATCACTCCACGGTCGCACCTGCGTCGCACCATTTTGCGGATTTGCACTTCGCCCAGGCGTGCACACACATCCCAATACCCCCTGGTCTCCGCTGAGCACCTTGAGCTTCCTATCCTGGAGGACGCCATGGCAGATCCCGCCTCGGACCCCCCGCCGGTGCCGCGAGGCAAATACCTCTGTCTGTGCAGCCAGTGCGCTACCTGTGTCTGGACTGGAGGACATCGAGAGCATCGCGGAAGACTGTATAATACCGCCAAAACCATAGAGAGGCATCGCGATCTCGATCTACTACGGAACCAGGCCGCGGTGGAGAACACCATTCTGCTCGCGAGCATGGGTTTGCCTGGTGAGCCCTCCTCGTCCCTCCGGGTCGGCGAGAAGGACAAGAGGGGCACGGCCTCAATGCAAGGTCCGACTGGCAGCCAAGTGGTGAGTAATGCAATTTGTTGTCTGACTAGTTCGCTCAAACCCGGCCATTTCAGAGCGTTGACAACGGTCCGATATCAGAGGCCATTGGCGGTGGTAACGTGGGACCGAAACCGGGCAAGGTACGTCCCTGCTCAGGACCTCAGCACAGCAGGCCTTGTTAATTTGTGGTGATACGAACTAGCACGAGACCAAGACTCGCCTACAACTCCTCAGCACAATCGAGTCGTCCCTCCAAGCTCATTGCAAGCTCATCCCGGCGCGACTGTGCCTCGACTTCTCCTCTACTCCTCCATCCACGAAGCTGTCCGACCCTGCTCCGGAACCGCTAGGTGACAGGGAGCAGAACTCACTATACCGAGGTGTCCGAGGGAAGATACGCGAACAACGGCGTTACCTGCAGGAGCTCAACCCCATCGGGGACAACGACCTTGACCGTCGTCTCGATGCTCTCATCGAGAGAGCAGATTCGCACCTGCAGTATTTGGACCAGCTGCGGGATGACGCTTGGACCGAGTTCTATATAATCCGTTACCTCGAATCGTCCACATCGACGTCAAAGAAGGGTCCAATGCCAATCACAGTGGGTAAGTTCTTCCGCACATGCTACAATGGTTCACCACTGATTCTGATGTCGCCAAGGTCCACTCCCCGGCGCCCAAGCGAAGACTAAGGAACACTTCATCCTCGCCGCTCTCCTCCTCGCCGCTGTCCTCCACGCTCTGGCTGAAGCTTCCCAGTACGACATGGCCTTCGTTCTCGCTGGCATTCAGGCAATTCTGTATGGCGCATTCATGTGGACCAACATGACCTCCGGAATGCCTCGATCTCTCACCCCGGCACAGTTTGAGATGCTCAACGAGATCCCGAAGGACATCAGAAGCATTTTGAAAAAGCTCGACCTGGAGCCGGAGATCGTCCGCCATGCCGTTTGTCCGAAGTGTCGCGCGACGTACGCCCCGAACCCTGAGAAGCCGAACAAACCGTATCCTGGCCATTGCACGTTCCGCGAAACAGATAAGAAGGTTTGCGGCGAACGCCTCGTCGTCCGGCAGGAGACGCGCGAAGGGGACCGTGTGGTTGTCCGTTACGATCCCATTCGATTCTTCCCCTATCGCTCCATGTATGCCTGGCTTGCAGAGATCTTCCAGAGACCCGAGCTCGCTGCCATGGCGCGCGGTGCATGGAAGTCTCCGGCCCCGCAGCCCAGATCGCGGTGGAAGGACGTCTGGGATGCGCCTGTCTTGCGCAACTTCATCGGACCCGACGGCAGAACTCCCTTCTCGCAGCAACCTGACGGCTCGGTACATCTCGTATTCTCCTTGTTTATCGACTGGTTCAACCCATACGGAAACAAGAAGGCAGGAAAGTCGCACTCTGTGGGCGGAATTTATCTCGCCTGCTTGAACCTTCCTCCTGACATCCGCTACCGCCCCGAGAACATTTACCTCGCGGGGATCATTCCTGGGCCCCACGAGCCCGAACTGCATCAATTGAACCACTTCCTCCAACCCCTCGTCGACGAGCTTCTGGTTTTGTGGCACCGCGGGATCTTCTTGTCCACCTCCGCACTCGACGAGGCGTCCCTCTTGGTTCGGGCGGCTGTGATTCCCCTGGTTTGCGACTTGCCAGCCTTGCGCAAGGCCGCCGGGTTCGCTGGACACTCATCGAAGAAACACTTCTGCTCGTTCTGTCAACTTCCTAAGAACGAGATCAAGAACCTGCGACGTTCGACGTGGCCGCGAAGAACGCGGGCTCAGCACCAGGCTTGCGCCGACGAGTGGCACGAGGCGAAGACTGAGGCAGAACGAGACGCGGCTTTCAAGGAGCACGGTGTTCGATGGTCCGAACTGCTCCGATTGCCCTACTGGGATCCGACTCGCTTCTCTTTGGTCGATGCCATGCACAATCTGTTCCTCGGGGAACTTCGCCATCACTGTCGAGAGTTCTGGGGAGTCGACATCAAGGACAAGTCCTCCGATTTTAGCAAGGTTCGACCACACTCACCCGAAGAGCAGAAGACGTTCTTGGACAACGTCGTCACCTTCGTCAAAGAGGGGTCGGAAAAGAAGCTCGACAGAGTGAGGAAGGGATATCTTGCAGCTGTTGCTGAACTGAACGGCGCGGTGCCCTTTACTGGTTTCACCAAACGCGAATACATCCAGAGTCTCATCGCATGGGTGAGTATATTCAAGGTCCATTCCGCACAACCAAGGACGACTGACTAGACTGCTTCTGCAGTACAAGGAGGACGTGGGTCGCGTAATTCGACTGCCGCCTGTCTTCGAAGATTCTATACAGGACTTCCGTCTTGTCCGCGATCAGTTCGACATTTCGAAGTTCCGTATCCTGGACCAGGAGACGTTGGGTATCATCCGAAGGGATATCCTTAACACTGTAGTTCCCTCTTGGATGCAACACGCCCCCAAGAACTTCGGCAGTCCGTCTCACGGGAAGCTGAAAGCAGACCAATGGCGTACCGGGTGCCTCGTGAACCTCCCTATCACTCTCGTCAGACTCTGGGGAGGACCGAATGCGACCGAAAGGCAGAGATCTCTCCTCAACAACTTCCTGGATCTCGTGCGCGCGGTGGATCTGGCAACTCGACGGACCATGGATGAGACACGGGCGGAGAAGTTCGACAACTACATGCTGCAATACCTCACCGGGCTGACCGAGACGTTCAAGCATCCGCTTGTCCCTAATCATCATCTTTCCCTTCACCTCCGCGAATGTTTGGAACTGTTCGGGCCAGTCCATGCTTGGTGGGCGTTCCCGTTCGAACGCTTCAACGGAATATTGCAGCATCTGAATACCAACAGCAGGACAAGTACGTACCTTGTTCTATTGTTACCGGCGACATCCTGACAGAGTATCCTCCAGACGACATGCCACTCACGTTCATGCGGTATTTCTACATCGGCGCGAACCTCCGGTGGCTCATGGCTACCTCCGAGTGGCCTGACGATCCGCCGTTCGTGGCTATGATGGCCGCGTACAAGAAGTCGTTCCGGGACGCCGCGCGGAGCAACCCTCGTCTCGCGAGCTTCTGTTTTACACCCCAAGCTGAGCCGGAAGAGCTGCCCTTCTCGGAACACAACTCTGTCAAACTCACCCGGGACGTGTATCAAGCACTACTTGCGCGTGTCACAGTGCTTTGCGGCCCGGTCTTCTCGTCTATCCACGACCTCTCCGATAGCAGCTCGATCCCTACCGCCAGTTCGAAGACCTGGACATGTGGCTGGTCTACAACCGGTTCAAGACGAAGCCCCACGTCCTCACCCTCGAGGAGATCCGGTCGCACTTCGCGTCATTGGTGCTGACGCCGGCGGACATCGGCCACGAGTGTATCGCCGTTCGGTCACTGGACAGGGTATGTCCCTCGATGTTGTTCCAAGCGAATGCAATGCTGACGCCCGTATAGACATAGCGAGCGATCCCTCGGTCCATGTCATGTCTACATGTCGCCTGACGAACAAGGTGGCTTGCCGCACTTCACTATCGAGCGGAGCCATGAAGCACGCTGGGCACGGTGAGAAAACACGATGGCGATTGCGTTGGTATGCAGTATGGTATAATGTACAGATCGTTCAATCCTCCTAATCTTGCACGTACTCCTCTGCTGCTTCAAGGAAGTATGGTCAGTCGAGAGGTACGACAGACAAGACGCTGATGGACGCTCACCAAATTCCTCAGGCACAATGTCCTTGGCCTCGGCGATCTTCAGGTTCTCTTGGAGGAGCCGCTTGCGAAGGGCGCTCTGAGACTTGGCCTGCTCTAGAAGCCGCACGCATTCGAGCCAATCCAGCTCGTTTGAGAACTGCAAGCGGTAGTCGGTGACTAAAGCGTGGATTTTCTCGTCATGGACTGCGAGGTCCACGATACGGGATCGCTGTGCGCATGATCAGCGGTGGACGCCGCGGCATTGCGCCAGGCTCACCTCCTGGCAGCCAAATTTGACATTATCGTTCACCACGAACGAACCGAGACTCTCACGGCTCGGACCAGACTTGCGAAGAACGACGCCATCTGAAGGCAATATTAGCGTGCGTAGAGCCACGACATGCAGGTACAGACAGGTCTCTGGCAACAGCTCGGTGATGATGACTTGCACGGGTGATGTCTCAGTCTCAGCTGCCTTCCGCACGCCGAGGGTCGACCGCTTGACGCTGTGGTCGTCCAACGTCAAGTTGACATTGCCGTCCAACGTCAAGAGTACAGCGTTAGGATACTCGCTACCTCGGCAGTCAATTGCTGTTACTAGTGATGCTCGCGAGTCACTCACTTGTTCAGGTTGGACATCGTCGGCGAGAGCGAAGTAAGCCACTGGCTGTTTGACAAAGAGTCAGCACGAGGCGGCGTTGGCGAACGGGAACATAAAGAAAGGCATCTTGCGTAGGCGTCATCATAGCACTGTCACAAAGGGATGTGCAGGCACAGGCAGGATTCCGTGAACCTCGGATCTGCGATCTAGAATTTTGATATGAACCGATACCGCGCACCTTCGTCTCTTCCTCGTCGCGACCCTCGTCCTCTCAGCCTTGTTCTCCCATCCGGACGTCTCCACGACAAGGGAATACCTCTTCACTGCTTCATAGAGACCTCACTGCGACAGCGCCGATGGAAACGTTTCACCAATGTCCAGAGACAAGTTCGTTTATTTCCCTTTATCTGCCAATGCAGACTCATCCGTCGCTCTCATAAGGTCATCCTGTGTTCGCGCGAAGCGCAGATCCCTTAGCTCCAACCCCCGTCTCTGAACGCCACCCTATACGTCTACACGATGCAGTCTGATACAACTTGGAAAATAGTGTGCGTGATTACTTCGGTGCCCGTGTGCGTCGTGCCCTAACTTGCGCCTTTGCTAGGTGCTCGGAGCACATTGTCTCTTCCTTTGCTTGGGGAGGGCGCGTGGATGAACATGGCTCGCAGGATGCGTGCCTGTCGCTGGTTGAGAGCTCGGACGCCGCCGGTGAGTTGCAGACTCGCCGTAACACCTCAACCCTCGCTGATCTCTGCCAACAGTGTTCATGGTCATCGTGGGTGTTGACCCTGGGGACATCTTAGTGTTCGACTTCGGTCGCTTCTGGGAGATTTGCACCTATCGCCGCTCTGTACGTTTGTCCTTCCCATGTCCTCATTGGCTTCCGTCTGACCATCGTACTAGACGAAGAGACTGGTCACCTACCGTGCCGGAACTAGCGGAATGTGCCTCTTCTTCCACACCGCGCCGTCGTTGGATCGTTTCGAAGCGGCCTGCGATGACTGTCTTCCCTACTACGGCACTGGATCTCCCGCCCCCACGCTGGAGCAACTCCGAGACCTTGGCCTCATCACCGTGCCCAAGGCCGTAGGGGCGTTCCTTCTCCACGGGCGGAGCGAGCCCGTGTCCGAGCAGGAGCAGGAGGTCGCTAGTGTGGATGGCAACCACCGATATGAGGCTTTCCTGCGCAGCGACTGGGCTGGACCCGCCGCCCGCCCTTCTGCGCCGTTGTCTAGGCATTCCTCTCTCGACCAACTGGTCGAACTCTCCAATCCCGATCGCGTGGATGAGGTTGAAGAAGGCGACGAGTAGATTGCCTTCGCTCCGTGACCTCAGGCAGCGCTGCTATCCGTCTAGCCTCTGGGCATTTTCGTTTGTCCGCAATGTAACCAAGTATGTAAGCAATAGATTGTAGACGATGAGCACTGTTCTGTGAGAGTGCTTCTAGGAGAGATATCATTAACAAATGCCCCTGTAGGTAATAACAGACAATAACGGATAAGCACGACGTTTATAGCCCGAACTCCGGCGTCTCTACTCTTGCTCTTTTGTTCTCGCAATGGCTCTTTCACGATGTCGCGTCTTGTCGCGTCCGTACGCCACCAGCCACTCTGTTCTCGTACCACAACGCTCATCGTTACTCCCTGCATTCTCTCAACGTCGCGCCCTGAATGTCTCTCAATGTATGCATACGCACGTCGTTTTGAATCCTGAGATGCTAATGAACATGAGTCAGGCAGGGCAGACTTACCTTCTGCGCCGAGGGCGTTCTCGCTTGCGGCAGCTATCATGGTAGCGCGACTGTGAAGATCAATCGATCAGGTATGTCTCTACTGATCCTCCTCTTGAGCTTACTCGTCAATCTTATTCTCAAGAGTCTTACGGCGTCCGACTTCCCTAAGGACGCGCGCCTCCCCGCTACACGTTCAAGCTATTCTTTGTGCGGCGTCCCACCTTCTGGGGGTTCTTGACAGCTTACAGTGCTGTCATGATGGTGAACGTCAAGGTCGAAGTCAATGGTGAGCGACGTCCTCAACCTGAATACCGCGGAGGAAGCTGCTGGGGAAGATGAGGCGAATTGATTCAACTTCTATGCCATGGCCCGGTACCACCCTGGTTGTTATAGAGGGCTCCTCAATCATCGCCGACGCGCACGCGGCTGGTGCGCGACGCATTCGGGACGCATACGTCACATGTCCGTTTCATCCGACACCCAATCAATGGGTCGACCCGACCGTCCCAAGACGAGCTCAAATCAGTGAGTCCATTCATCGTTGACAAGAGTGGGTGGATCCGGCTGCATTGAGTGTGAATGTGCATGGTCGCAGTACTCAAGTCGGCCGTCCTGAGCAGAGCGGATCGGTCTCGTGTGACTATGCGGGCTTTTCTGCGCTGCTCTGAAGGCCTTCCGTGCTGCCGGGACTGAGCATCCCCTCTAACGAGCTATCCTCTGCCTTCGTGCGTTGTCCGTCTCCGCTCGGACAGTCACGAGAAGAGCGGACCATCGTGCGGACGTGCGGAGTAAGGATCTCTGCCGAGAATACGTAGGTGTGCCCGGCCACAGATCACTCTGTGAACTCCTGCGTCAACCGTGCGCGGTCATACACGGTTACGAACAGTCGTGTGGGGTTCGTTTTCCGCTGCTCTGGCGGTTTTGCGGAACTGTCTTCGTCGACGAGCGATGTCCTGCAGCAGTCTTGAGTGAAACGGGCCAAACTCGCGTGCTGCTGAGGCAAGCTTTTGTGCGTCCTTGGAGCTGCCGCAGCTGGTCCGACGCAAGCGGGGTCTTGAGCGATCTGTGCGTGGCCGTGGATTACCATGCGCGGTTTGCGATGTCGCAAACAGGCTGCGGTGTTCGTCTTCAGCAGCTTCTGCGGATCCAGAGACTTCTACGTCGGCCCGTCGTGGGGCTGTGTTGAGCGGAATGGCATATGTAGAGGTCAGGGCGCGTGGAGTGGAGCAAAGCGGTCCTGTGCGGTTGCGCGGACTTCCCTGCGTCGTTGAGGGAGTTCTCGGGCGGCGTCTTGAGCGGAACAGGGCAGTCTCGTGCGGTTGTGCCGTGACTATTTGTCGTTGCGGTTCCTGCATCGTCACAAGTGGCTTAGCCTCCGGCTGTTCGTCACGAGGCCAGTCTTGAGTGGTCGCGGGGGCGGCCCAATGGTTTCCCCTGTGTCGTCTGAGACGGTCAGTATGTGCTCCGACGCTGATTTTGCCTGATCTCGGGCGGCCCTATGCGGTCGTGCGAGGTCGTGCGAGGTCGTGCGAAGGGGCGGTGCCGTGGGGTTCTGATCCTGCGTGGGCCTATGCGGTTCTGCTTCGTCTGGTGCGGTTATGCGGGCTCCTATGCGGTTCTGCATGGTTCTGAACGGCCCTGCGTGGTCCTATGCGGTTCTGTTTCGTCTGGTGCGGTTATGCGAACTCCTATGCGGTCCTGCGTGGTCCTATGCGGTTCTGCTTCGTCTGGTGAGGTTCTGCTTCGTCTGGTGAGGTTCTGCTTCGTCTGGGCAGGTCCGGCGCAGACTGGGCCTTGCGTGTCCCGGTGCTGTTCTGCGCAGTTAAGTCCTGTCTTGCGCAGTTTGATATGGCGCAGTCCTGTTTCGTGCCGAGTAATCCTTTCTTGCACTGTTGCGTGAGGTGTAGCTGACCCGCACTATTTGCTGTGGTGTCCTGTCTCGCGCTGTTACTTCTTGCACTGTGTTGTGCGATGCCGAGGAGGCACCCCTTGCGGTGAGCGGTGACTTGTCATGTCCAGTCTTCAGTTCTGCGTGTTCTGCGTGGAAGTTCGCCGCATGTTCTCCGCACAAGCCCACTCAGAACGAGACACGAACGAGAGTTGTGCGGTAAGCACGGTTAGGCGTCTGGTTAGTCAAGCTACTGAAGTACTTGTCAGATTATGGATTGAGGCGGGTGTCGCCCCGTGGATTACATGGTCGCTCACCGGGCGATAGCGACGAGCAGGGTTAACCTATCGGCCGGCTATTGACCAGTTATCGCACGGTGTAATATGTTACCTATTGATTAACTATGGACAGCTTATTGACTGGTGCAATAGGCAACCCATAAGCGGAGGTAATAGGCGTTTGAAAGTCGGCCGGCAGTTAAGCTGTCGATTGGCTAGGAACCTGGCTTATAGGCGGTCTTTAGTCAACATATAATCCACCTATTGACCGGCTATTGGCCAAGACAATGGCCGGGCGGCGGTTGGTCGATAGGCGGACAAAGAGGCTGCTATCGCCCGGCGCTGTAAGGGGCCGATAGCAGGCCGATAGTATTACTGGTGCACCGGCCGATAGGTAGACTATTGACCGACTATAAGTACTTCCTAATGGATGACTGTAAGCCGGCTATTACATGGTCAATAAGTCGGGCAATGGGAATCCTATAACACCGGCCGATAGGCAGGTCGCGGCCGGCGAATAGGTTTAATATCGGCCTGGCTGATAACTGGCTGATAGCCGGCCGATAGGTTAACCCTGCTCGCCACTATCGACCGGCTATCGCCCGGTGCAGAATGGGGCCATGCTTGCAGTGACTCATTTTGTCGAGAGCAGGCTAAGACTTACAGTACTCTAGCTCTACACGTTGATATTGCTGGCCAGGGTCGGTGCGGTATGCCATTAGGCAGAATTCTATCTCTCTGGAGTGATTGAGATGATGCTGTGGGTGTAATGCTTACTATCATGCCGCACAACGACTCAGTAGAGTCCTTCGTCGACACGGAAACTCCCAGCTTGATGGGCGGGCCGTCTCGTGGTGCGTCACCTTGCTTCTCGCGTCTCGTGAGCACATAGGGAGAAAATTCTGCCTTCGAACAGTTAGACTACTGACCATGTAACGGTCCGCGTCCTTCAGCAGGCCACTGGTGCTCGTCATTCACCGGTCAGGTGGACGACGGCGTCTGAGCTGATGGCTGGCGTTGCAGAGTTGTATAAAGCAGTGAATGACCGACGAGCGAGCGCAAGGCTGCGTCATTTGTATCATGCGCTACTTGTATAACCTCGCGACACTCGCTCCATCGACCGTCTTTCTCTCCGCGCTGGCTGCACCAGCTGGGTTCTTCAAGCCAAGATTCGAATGGGACAAGATCAAGTATGTCTACGCGTTCGGAGACTCATACACCTTCGTTGGGGGCACTGAAGGCTACCCGCGGTGGAGGTAACGTGCCCTCTTTGAGCCTACTCCTTGCTACTTCGACTGACTCCGAATCTCTGCATCACAGCTTCATAGGCAGCGCTTTCAACTTCTCGTATACCCACAACAACTTCTGGAAGACGAGATCCAGGTCAATGTGGTAGGTTCTCCTCGCGACCTATATGGATAATTCAACTGAATTTCATTTGAGACTGGGTCGGATGGTGCTAGCTGGGTACGTCCGTTCTTTCTCCTGACCTTGTGCATATCTGACATGCTATACGATAACATCCAGCTGGAGTATCTCACTGGCTGTTTCCAAGGAAGACCCTCCGAGTGTGCGCCGCGACAGCTGTGGGACTTCGCATTCTCGGGCGCAGATGTCGACAAGGATCTGTGGGTGTACGAGCATCCTGTGCTGGAAGTCAAACCTCTTACTATCTCGATCAGGATCCCACTGCACCACAACTTCTCGGTTGACCTCGTCGACCAAGTTAGAGAGTGGGCGCTGTATGGATCGGACGTCATACCCCATCCAGCGGAAGAGACGATCACTGCGTTCTGGATCGGTATCAATGACACCGGAGATACGCTGAACAACAGCACAGTGGGCTCACCTCTTCATTGGAATCCGAGCCGAGCTCACGACGTGACCTCTTCTAGCTGGACTTCAAGGCGTTTTGGGAGCTTGAAATGCAGTCGCTCTTCGGCGCCGTGGTACGATTCCACACGCTAATTTATTCTCTTCATTCACGAACCCGTCGCTCTGCTAGCAAAACGCGTACAATCACCAACTCCGGGGCGCATATCTCTTCATGACGCTTCCGCCCCTGGAGCGCTCTCCAGACCACATCGGAAACCCCGTCGCGCCCCTCTACGAGCAGAACATCAAGGACTACAACGCCGCGCTCCTCAACCACTCCGCCTACTTTGCGCGTACCCATCCAGATGTGAACGTCTTCACGTTCGACACGCACCAGTGGTTCTACGATATCCTCGACAACGCGGATCAGTACGGTTTCACTAACATCACTGGGTAAGTCATCATGGTTACTACCCCGATTCTGCGAGACAATATTCATGTGGGATTCGTCATACAGGTTCTGCGAGTGCAGCGACCCGACATTCTTCTGGTTCAGTGAGTGTCCGGTCCGCAATGATTGCTCGTGTGACTAATTTCCGAGGTGCTTCGCAGATACTGGTCATCCGACGGCTCGCGTGCACAGTCTTCTTGCGGAGGCGGTCGAGGCTAAACTTAGGATGACTTCATCTGTCTGATGTACCTGACGGCAGGGCGCAGACGTGTATGCAGCTCAACTTATCCCGCTCACATTGTTCCTGCCTGCATTCAGTGCCCGGCCGGCAGTCTTGTCTCTAAGGGACAAACAAATCGATCAGTGCGTGTGATTGCTACAAAAACATCATCATACCGTAACTCATGGTAAAGATGGACTTCCACCCTCGGAAACTTGGAGCCCGAGGACGTACCAGGGTGAGGATCTTGGGTGATATATGTGTCGCGTGCGTTGTACATAAGTCCAAATAATGATCAAACAAGATGAGGACGGTTGACCACTGGGAATCAATGTTAACCAGTCTGCGCAATAGGTCGCGGCAACGTCCTTAGGACCGAGAAGACCCTGTCAACAACCGCACACTGCTCGTCGCATAGCGATACAAGCGGTCCATCAACCATCTCCTGGCATTCCAAAGCCTCCGCCATGACCTGCAGGGATGAAACTACCTCGCGAATGGGCACAACGGGATGGGAACACGTGCACTTGTCCCTTGACGGAAAGAGTACATCCTCGACGGCCAGTTGGGCGCGATAGACCTTGTCCAGAATGTCCGCCAATTGCGTGGCAATCGGGTGCATCCGCTCCTCTTCCAGCTTCAACTTGACAGCCTCGAGGTTCTCCTTGAGGTGCTTGACCTCGCCGACCTTGCGTTCGAGGTCTCTTACGAGAGACACAACTCGGTCGAGCATCTCTCCCAGCTGGTCGTCGGCGTCGGGGAATACGGCCCTTTGGATTGCGATCACGACCGAGATACCAAATAGGTCAGAAGCAGTAAACAAGGCGGAGACTGTCGGGGAGTAGGGAATGGTGACAATGGACTGAGAGTGCAATATCAACGGACAAGTCCGAGCGGCCCGCTGCCATACGGATCACCTACCAGGGCACGGACGGCAGTCTGGATGTACTTCCGGCGGCGGTGTCGGCGTTCTGCAAGCAGGAGCTCTTCGCGGGCCTTGAACAATGGTTCCGCATCTTTGAGGCTGCGTGCGATGTCGTCCTCGATGTTGGTGAGCGCCTTGTGACGCGCAAAGTAGCGACGATCATGCTCCGCACTGCCCTGCTTGCAGACATATCCCGGAGTAGTACAGAAAACCACAATAGCAGCGTCAAAGCCCTGGATGATACGGCAGCAGGAATGAGCGGAGAGACGCAAGCGGATCGAGGTCTCAGGTCAGACCTACCGCAGCGATGGTCTCCCTGCGCAAACAGAACGTGTCGCGGATGTCAGGAGGCAGCGATGCCGCGGGGTCTTGGATCTCATCCGCCTGATTTTCGACGAGGTTGATGAGGGAGTTGAATGCCTGAAGTGCCCGATCGAGCTCCGCGCGAACTTGTGGAAGGATGAGGGAGAGAGCAACTTGTCCTTCGGGATGCGAGTTTTCCCTTTGATCGCAGAGGGTAGTCAGCCAACTAGCAGTATGAAAACATTTGCACGAATTTCCCTACAACAATGACAAGGTAGGTCATGAACAGTGCGGGGTGGTTTTGCCGATATACTGGAAGTGGCGACGACGTCCATGGCGCCTCCCTGACGGGCCTGAGCCTCACCAACGTTCGCAGGCTGATTCAAGACATTGAAGGCATCGTTCCGCCCAGTGTCCATATTGTATGAAAGATGGACATGGAGTGGCTGGCGGTGGCAAGCGGTGGCTGCAGAGAAAGGCGACTCGCCGCGCGCACTCCCATCTTACTTGCTCACTTACTTACTTATCACCTGCTTACTTACTTACCTAGATACCTACTTACTGACCTACTTACTCCTTACTTACCATTGCAAAGGCCCGTATATCACGTGCCTGCGCGAGCTGCTCGCAGCAGTGGCGGCGCGATTTGGGCGCGATGCTCCCTTTCATCGCGCAACACGTCGCGCGCGACATGTTCCTCATCGTGTTCGCCGTCGAGCAGAGGATGTTTCCGTCGCAGCGCCAAGCGAGCGCGGCATCGTCACTGCCCCGTATCCATACTTCGGCGGCTGTTACTATCACCTGCGCATCGCTTAAAGCCTGAATCCCCTTGCTCATTGACCACCACATCCTCGACCTCGACCATGTCCAAGTTTCTCAACAAGCTCGAGCGCATCGTGGACAAGGTACCAGAAGGGTTTGGCCATGCTCGCGCGATGGCAATAGGTGCGTGAACAGGGCTGAGTTGGGCCTGAGTGTAGAGTTTGGCTAACTGGCACAATCTAATCAGGCATACTGGACCCGGATCGTCCGTACCCTTCTCATCCAACTCGCTAGTTTCGACGCTAATCAGACCACAGGTCGCCACGATGACCCCGAGGAGAAAAAGGCGGACATGATCCGCGCAGAGATCCAGGCAGGACACCGGTTCCACTCGTTCGCGGTCCAGAGGGCGCAGAACTTCGTAAAGTGGTACGTCCATAATTCATCGTCGCGTCTGGATGTGTTCCCAAACATCTTGCAGGCACGTAGATGGCCACGACTACATGTGGGCCGTCTCTGAGCTCCTGGAGAAGGCGCAGGAGGCCATCTTCATCATGGTACGTGCATTCTGCCCCTGTCCGTTCTTATCCTCGCTGCGCGCCGCCCCAATGCTCCATGAAACCATGAATCGCCATACGCGGCCTCCTCTTATATGATCGCGCCGGTGCGGGTCTTTGCGTGTTCACGCACGTCGCGCCACCGCTGAGCCTCATCCGTTCCCGGGACGGCATGCCACGCGCCAGACGAGACCATGCGGATGAGAATGTGCAAGGCATTGCCTATCGAGCGTGTCTACGGGATCATTGGACACAGAAGCGCATCGGTTGACTGGACTGCTTCTGTGGTTTTCGTCGGCCACTTCGGATTCCACTTGCCTCGGTGCACATGACCGACAGCGTTCCACGTACGCGAACAACGAGTCGCATGTCTCTGGGACTAGGTGTTGGACCGGCGAATAATCAACGTAATGGCCACAGTGCGCGTTGGACCACCTCTGTTAGCGCTTTCCCTTCTCAGTATTATGCGTGTTTCATCTCCTATACGCTTGATCGTCCTAATGAGTGGCCTGAAAGCCGGGTGGACACGACCTATGTCGCAGGGGCAGCACTTGCTGTAGTCCTGGTCTTGATGCATTTGACTTGATTGACGCGATTGGAGACTGACCTCGAGCTTCCGATAGGACTGGTGGCTCACCCCCGAGCTGTACCTCCGGCGCCCGCCGGCCAAGTACCCCGAATGGCGCATCGACAGAATACTCAAGCGCAAGGCGGAGCAGGGCGTGAAGGTCTACGTCGTGGTGTACAAGGAGGTCGTGCAGACGATGACGATGAGCTCGCACCACACGAAGGAGACTCTCGAGGCGCTCCATCCGAACATCGCTGTCATGCGGCACCCCGACCACATCGGCAGCAAGGACGATGTCGAATTCTGGTCGCACCACGAGAAGGTCGTCGTCGTCGACAACCACTACGCCTGCATCGGCGGCCTGGACCTGTGCTTCGGTCGGTGGGACACGCACTCGCACCCGCTTGCGGACGTGCACCCGCTGGACCCGTTCGCGACGCTGTTTCCCGGACAGGACTACAACAACGCGCGCATCATGGACTTCCAGAACGTCCCGAACTACGTCAGCAACGGGCTCAGCTCGGTTGAGAGCGCGCGCATGCCGTGGCACGATGTGCACATGACCATCACTGGAGACGTCGTGCTCGACATCGTCCAGCACTTTGTCGAGCGGTGGAACGAGATCAAGAAGCGCAAGGTAGGACGCGGGCGCTGGCACAGCACGGGCGGCGGTGAGTAGCCTCGAGGCGTCGCGAGGCGGGCACGCGGGAGTCTCGGCGATCGACGGGCAGAATCTCTTCGATTGAACGGCTGACTCTGAGCACACCGTAGACAGGACACCCCGTACCCAGGATACCACACGCAGGATACCACACGCAGGACACCACACGCAGGACACCGCATGCAGGATCCCTCTGGAGGACTCGGACTGGACTCGGACTAGGATGCTGGAGTCGCACTTCACGCAGATGCCATGTAGTAGACAGAAAATATATTTCGTTCGACGCGCTACAGACGGCGCGGGCGAGCACACGGACAGCGAGGACGATGCGCGAACGACGCGCAAACCACCCGATCTCACGGGCGCCTATCTGCACAGCACTTGGCGGAGCGAGTCTGCGCGTCGCGGCTTGTCTTCTGCCACCACCATCTCGCTGCTGTGACGCCCCGCCACTCTGGCCTCGGGAACCACGCCCGTCTCTCTCCCTCTCTCTGCCCGCTGCTTGCACAGGACTCTCCGGAGACTCAGCATTCCCGGGATCTCGCCCGCCTCTGCTCGCCGCCACCGCGCCGACTCGCCGCCCTCAACACGCTTCCTCGGATGCACGGGGAGATGGGATTCGTGGAAGAAAGGTAGGACACGTACTGGTAAGCACATATGCTCCTCCAGCTCTCGCCGCGACGCTGAGCTTGAGCTAAGTGCCCTTGGCGGCCTCCCACGGCAATCCTTCTATGCTGGAGACCTTCGCATGCAGTCGACTGCTGACGCTCTCGTCCCTTCGTTCTGCACCCAGCGGGGACGCAACATTGCGAGCCAAGACCTCGCCGCAGTACACGAGCCAGTCTCACCTCGTTCCGCTGACCCGACCTCGAACTCCCCCCGCTCCGGTGCCAGCTGTGTCCCGAACATTGTATCTCAGGTTATGCTCGTTCTACAGCCCCGGGAGGAAAAGAAGACGTACACGTAAGTCGGACATCGCTGTTTGTTCAAGAAGCGCGGCTTGCCCGCCAGTTCTCATCGGCACCTTGCTGGCGGAAGGATACAATCTGGTAAGCGCTTTGCGGAGACTCGTCACGGAACCTGAGCGTACTCACCTGTGTGTTGCGCAGTCCCAGGACCGGGAGCGATCACTTCACACGGCGGAGCATCCGCCGCCGCTCGTAACTCGCTGCAGAGCACTGTGCTGCCAGCGAGCGAGGGAATCTGAAGACGGGGAGCCTCAGCGGCAGCGGCATCCAGGGCCTCGCGATGGCGAGGAGATACACGCTGTCCGACAGCCGAGACGATGGGACGCCCGGCGAGGGCGATGCGTCGGCCGTACACTGCTGAAGGCATGTCAACCACGTTCAAGAGCGCGGACGAGAGGTGCGTGATGGGTGGAACATGGAGGTGTGGAGCGAGCGGACACCTGCCGGACAAGACAGCACAACAGGGAAGGAGGTACGTCGCACGGCGAGGGATGCTCGCAGTCTGCGTGCTGCTGGCAGGCTCGACTTGTGGGCTGACGAGGCCGGTGGGCGCGGCCATAAGGCGACTCTGCGAGCAGCGAGTTGGACACAGGATTGAGGACGGTGAGTTCATGTAGACAATGGAACGGTAGGTGCATGGCGATGTCAAGACGAGGAGGAGGATGGCCAGCTTCTAGCGGCGCGTTGCACGGCCTAGCTTATACAGGTGAGCACGGCGCGGGACACGAACGTTAGGACAGGCTGCGCTCACCGATGAATCGTGGCAAACAAGCAGCATAGATGCTCGCGTGTCCAGCCACCGGTTTCGAGTCGCAGGGCGTGTATGACGTTGCGCGACGGCGAGGGAAGAGCAGAGTCGACGGTCACGGTTGGTGGGCGACATGACCCGAGCAGCAGGCTGACAGCGAGCTCGAGGGAAGGAGACGACTTCTCGTCGCTTGCTGTGGGCTGGTCGCCACGGGTTCTGGTACGTGACGGAGGTGAGCATTGCACGAGACGCAAAGAACCTCCTGCACTCACCGAACGAGCGAGAATCTGGAGCAGCTCACCGAGACTCGCATATTGGATGGCGAGGTTCGCCGCTGTCGTCTCTCTTCGTGCGGACAGTGTGTCGCAGCGCCGTCATGTACGTAGTATAGAGGACCGAGGTTAATAAGAATCGAGTACCCAAAGGTCGAGCTGTGCGACTCGGACGGCGGTGGGGGAGGGCACCGTGGGGTTTCCTGGGAGGGGGGGTTGGACGTCGTGCCGTGGGAGTGGGGCGGTCGACTTGGAGGAGTATTGTAAGTAACTCACGCTCAAGATAAGCGAGAGCGATGCAACGCCGTGACCTCGAGCGGCCGTGCCGGCCGCCCTTCGTACGTGATCAATTCAGAGACGGCTAACAACTGGTGCACAAACAGATACTTGTTCCTCCGAGAGCGCGCTACACAAGATGGTTACGAGCAGTTAGGAATATCATTGCAAGCAGGTAACTAGCAAAGCAGGTGCGCTGCGCCCCAGGAAACATAACCACTGACATCAGCGTCGGTCGCCTCCCTCCATCCTCCGGGCTCGTGCCACGCCAACCACGTGCGGTTCTTGTACATCATCGGCCTGGGGCCAGATGCACTCGGCTCACCGGTCATCTCCGCCTCCTCCTCATCGACCCACTTTGCACTCTTCGGCCCGTTCCGCTCATACCGCCTCGGCTCGACGTTCCCCTCCGCGTCACGCCGGACCTGCTGCCTGCCGATGTCTCTCCGCCCGAGGGCGGGAGTTGGGGCCGGGAAGAGGGCACCAGGACAAGCACGCGCAACGTCGTGCTCACCCGCTGCCAGCTCGTCTTCGGAGGCCGCGGTGAAGTAGAGCTCGCCAGAATGGCAGAGCTCGATGAGCAGCCGGACATCGTCCATGCTGAGGTACTTTGGGTTGCGGAACACAATCTCCGGCGGCCACCCGACGGCCTTCATGCCGAAGCGGAGGAAGATCTGCTGCTGGAAGCTTCGGGCAGTCCAGGCCATCCTGGCATGCGGCACGCCTGTCTCACGAGCTGGCCATCAATCAGACGACGGACAAGCGGCGAATATGACGCATTAAACTCACCAATCATGGCATTGAGCAACGCTCGCAGGTACCCCAGCTCCTCGCCGCATCCTGTTGCGTAGTCGGACTTTGCGGGCTTGACGGTGAGCGGACGCAGAAGCTCAGCGTGCATCGAGCAGCGGGAAATGCGTCCAGGCCGACCAGCCTTGGTATGGGCATGGAGATGCATGTCAGACACTCGTGCGAGCGCACACTGAGCTCCAGATCACACGTAAGCCTCACATTTATAGAGCTGATCGCGATTCAACAGACAGATTGATGAGAGCGGCGGTAAGCAGCAATAGGGCCGCCGCGGTTATGTCTGACGCGTTGCCTGTAGGTTAACCCTCGGATCGCCTGCGTCTTGGACGCTACCATTTCCATGGACCCGGGACAGTTCAAACACACTCGGCCCGATGTGGGTCCTTGCGAGAGAGGTTACAGGGTGAAACATGGCAAACATACTGTGCATTCCAGCATGTCCTGTGTATCATGTCACTAATGGCAATTTATCCTCGCAGTCAGCACTTCATGCCAGCCTCCCTGGTATACCGGTGCATGCCAAGAGTGTGCGCAAGCATGCCGCCTTTAGGAACAGCTCACTGACCTGCCGACGCTCGCACTGTGACTGTCCGCCCATGCCGGGACTCAGGAACAAGCGGGCATGGCGGCGAACTGGCACCGAGCAACCGAGAGAAGACTCACTCAATCCTCTCACACACCCTCGCGCTCCGCTGCGTTTCAAACGGTCGTCGGGTGACCTATTTCGAGCATGACACGGTCCGCTCTGCGGTGCCGTGTCTTCTTTGCTGCGGCTGCCGCATGCACTCGACGAGCTTGCAGGATGTCCGCTCTGTACAGTAGTACTTCGACTCCTTGGAGGTAAGTACTTTCCCAGAGCTTGCAATGTCTGCACTGCAAGTGAGTGCTCGACCCATTGGAGTCTCAGTCTGGCAGTCATCCCCAGCAAAGCAAGTCGCCGAGGGACGAGCTCGGCACGCGAACTTCGCCGCAGAAAGGACCCTTCCATCGTTCGACTACATTTATCCGAGTCCAGTTCCTTGGGCCGCAACGAGGCTCACACGACGGACGTCGCGCCGTCGAGAAGCAGGCCACACATGGACACGACACACCGTTAAGTGTCGCGCCTCCGTCGTCTTTTCGTATCTCCCAGGAAGCTATGAACGAGGCAAGTCGATGTATTCACGCTATGTACGCTGTACTACTTACACTGAGCATACATGCAAACGCAGACAACGTCCGAGACGCGATCCTCCCCACGACGTAAGTCCCAAGACAGCGGGAGAGGCACCCGACGCAATGATCTCGCTACGGTCCATCTGCGAAGTCTCCGACGGCGTCAGGGCGGGACGACGAAGAACCGATCCACACGCGTTATTGCATAACGCCGCCCTTGCTCCAGGTTGCACGGTCAACGCGTCCGGCGGGCTGGGAGGTTCGCAGACGAGTACCGAGGACTGCAGCTCGTGCGTCCGTAGCTACATAGTATCTTGGGCTCTGAGCCTGGTGTACGACGCGTGTCTCGTCCGTCTCGATTCGACGCGTCCGAGTCCTGCGTCCTGCGAGAGTGCATTCGCAGCGAGCCACTCGCAGCTCGCTTCAGCGAGAACCCACGATGCAGGGCGCACAGGCTCCGCGACTTCCAATATCGCCCTCGGCACCAACGGACTGGATACGATCGATCGAGCGGGGACGAGGAACGCACGGCGGGCTTCGGGCTTCGGGCTTCTGTCGCACGTCTGCCTATTCTGGGCGTGTGTGGTCCGTAATCGCCGTCGCTGCAAGCCACCGACTGTCGGCCTGAGATGTCAAGCCCGCCCGACGTGCAGTGGACGGCTGTGTGCCGGCCGACGCGTTCGTACCTCGGGATGAGCGTGCACGTCCGGCGTGCGGTCGGCCAGGTGCTGCAGCGAGCGTCCCAGGGGCCAGCGGGCTCAGCAGCTTCGAGACGATGCAGGACACGAACTCGCTCGCCAGAGACACCGAACGGCATGGCAGGCGTGCACGATGCCGTCCCGCTGTCCCCGGCGTCCCGAGTCCATTCGCCGAGCCTGAGCGTGCGTCGCTTGCGGAGTAAGTGCGCGGCCCCGCCATCTCGTTCCTCGTGAAACCGCCGCCCGAGCTCTAGCCTCTCGTGCTCTCGCCTCGCTGTCGCCGCAATCGACTCGGAGGCGAGCGACGAGCGTGCGTCCGCACCTGCGGACCTAGCACTTGGATCCGACTCCCGACTCCCGCCTCCTGGCCGTTCGACGTTCGACACCCAGCCAGCCACGCCGTCGGAAGACGTTCTCGCTGTCGGCGCAGAACACGCTGCACGCGGCGGCCGTCTCCTCCTCGGAGCGAGGACCCAGCATCCAGGATCCAGGGTCCAGCCCGATCAGCGTGCACACGCCCGGGACCTTGCGCTTCTAATTGCATGCTGCTGCGGCGAGCGAGCGCACGCCGTAATACGTGATGAGAAAATTGCCATCGTCAATCGTCAATTTGACGGACGAGACGCGGCTCCGCACTCCCGGGGTCGGGCGGGGAACTTGTTGTTGGGGGTTCCGTTGGTGCGTTTGTTTGGGTTGTTTGGACGCGGACGGTCCGTGCGCAGGGGCGGGGTACATAGACTGTGTGGGGGATGCGTTCCCTCGCGTGTGGCCCGGGCGAGCTGTGTCGTCGGCTCGGTCTTCCTCTGCTCTCTGCTCTGGACATGCTCTCGGCGTTCGCTGTACGGCCGGTGAGCTGTCCCCGTGTTGTGCGTGCTTGTCGTCGTGCTGATCGTTCTGTGCTGCAGGTACGGCCGTGTCGTGGTGTTGGTTGGATGCCGGGACGCTGGCACGGTGCGTGGTTCTCGTAGTGCTGTCGTGGTCGAAGGCTACGCTGACTGTGTTCGTCAGCAGGAGGCACGCGGGCCCAAGTCGCATGTGTGCTGCTCACCGTGATCGTGCGCTGAGGACTGACGTCGCTGTGCGTCCTGCGGTGAGTCGTCTCTGCGTTGCTGTGCTGTGGGTGTACTCACCCATCATGTCGCAGAGCGATTCCACGCCGCGTTCCCTAGTGATCGTCCTACGGTAAGCAGCGTTCGTCTCCGAAACGTGTGCTGGTACTCACAGTCGTACGACGCAGGGACGAGGACGCGGCGACCGGCGTGCTTGTGTGCGTGAGACCGAGTCGCGCGTGTCATGACCTTCGGACACCAGGTGAGCGCCGCAGCCGGGTGCCCTGCCTCGTACTTGTACCGACCGAAATGTTGTCTAGGCTGCGTCCTCCCGCGTTCGGGCGTGCTGCTCGCCGTGTTTCGTCCTCTCCGTCGCTGTATCTCTTCGCTCACGATCCTCTCGCCTCCGGTACGTTGCGCGTTCTTGCCGTCACGCTCATCGTTCGGTGCTGCAGGGATGGCAGTCTGAAGCTGTCGGTTGGATGCCCGGACGCTGGAGGTTCGTGCTTTTATCCGGGTGTCGAAGCTAGGCTGATCGTGTTAGTTAGCAGGGTCGTTTGCACGAGCGCTGCTTACCGTGACCATCTCGTGTGGGCTTGTGCCGTCGCCGTGCGTGTGCGTTCAGGCTGTCCTGCGGTGCGTCGTCTCGATGTTGTGCACTGCTGCTTGTACTCACCCTCGTAGCGCAGACGTCGCAGACTGTTCGGCATGTCGTCGGCCAGGCGTTGTCTGGTAGTCTCGTCCTGGTAAGCACCCGTCTTGCAGACTTGTGTATGTGCTCACCGCTCTACGACGCAGAGAGCGCGGGACGAGGACGCGTCGTCCTGATGTTACTTGCACACCCAGAGCAGCCGCATAGGCACGCCATGAGCTCGGAGGCTTGGGACTGGACGCGAAGATTGAAGGGTGAGCTGCGCGTCACGGTTTCTCGTACGAGGTGAGGATTGTACTTACTCGCGAGGGTGCTGCAGCTGTACCGGACCGCCGTTCCTGCTCGAAAGACATTCCATGCGCTCGCGGTGAGTGGTACGCGCGGTGTAGATGGTCGAAGCTGATGGGATGGTTCAGTAGCACGACGCAGCAAGATGCGCACCGCCCTGCGAGCGTCGGCATAGGCGTCATCTCGACACGGCAGGCGACTGGATGCCAGTGAGTGTAATGTCGACATGTTGCAGCTTGATGAGTGCTGAGTAGACTCCTGACAGACACGCGGCATGGGTTGGAATGTATGTATTGAAGACTGTACTCGTACACATGTCGGAATTCTGAGCGGACGCGTGCAGCGGTGTAGCAGCGACGGGAGAGGTAACAGACGTGGGAGAGGGCGCAGAGGACGGGCATGGGAGAGGGAACGCACGAGTACGGGATACAGACGGACCTTGTTCTATTGCGTGCTCATGAACGCGTCGGGTGTCCCATGCACGGCGAGTCGCGGAGGGCGCGTGTGCGTGCCTTGAACCGTTCGAGGGCGCAAGTGGCGTGCGTGCACAGGCGGACGTGTGCGGTGCGGGAGTCGAGAGGCGAGACGAGACGGGCGACCAAGCACAGAGAGCCGGCGAGAGCGGCGCAAGGAGAGAGCGAGCAAGCGTCGAGAGCGAGTGCAGGAGAGAGAGCGAGGGCGCGTTCGTGTCGGCAACGGCCGCTAGCAAGGACCAATGACGTACGCCGACGTCGACTGCTCGCAGCAGTGGCGGCGCGATGCTCCCTTTCTTTCACATCGCGCAACACGTCGCGCGACATGTTCCTCATCGTGTTCGCCGTCGAGCAGAGGATGCTTCCGTCGCAGCGCCAAGCGAGCGCGGCATCGTCACTGCCCCGTATCCATACTTCGGCGGCTGTTACTATCACCTGCGCATCGCTTAAAGCCTGAATCCCCTTGCTCATTGACCACCACATCCTCGACCTCGACCATGTCCAAGTTTCTCAACAAGCTCGAGCGCATCGTGGACAAGGTACCAGAAGGGTTTGGCCATGCTCGCGCGATGGCAATAGGTGCGTCAACAGGGCTGAGTTGGGCCTGAGTGTAGAGTTTGGCTAACTGGCACAATCTAATCAGGCATACTGGACCCGGATCGTCCGTACCCTTCTCATCCAACTCGCTAGTTTCGACGCTAACCAGACCACAGGTCGCCACGATGACCCCGAGGAGAAAAAGGCGGACATGATCCGCGCAGAGATCCAGGCAGGACACCGGTTCCACTCGTTCGCGGTCCAAAGGGCGCAGAACTTCGTAAAGTGGTACGTCCATAATTCATCGTCGCGTCTGGCTGTGTTCCCAAACATCTTGCAGGCACGTAGATGGCCACGACTACATGTGGGCTGTCTCCGAGCTCCTGGAGAAGGCGCAGGAGGCCATCTTCATCATGGTACGTTTACTTTCTCGCTATCCACCCCCTGGCCAGATGGCGGTGGTGCCCCTGTCTACCACCCCCCGGTGTCTATGATGCTGTCGCTCCATGGTCATGACGCGCCACCTGCAGCCTCCTCAATCTGCAATTCGACTCGAAACTGACCCCGAGCTTTCGTTAGGACTGGTGGCTCACCCCCGAGCTGTACCTCCGACGCCCCCCGGCCAAGTACCCCGAATGGCGCATCGACAGAGTCCTCAAGCGCAAGGCCGAGCAGGGTGTGAAGGTCTACGTCGTGGTGTACAAGGAGGTTGTGCAGACCATGACGATGAGTTCGCACCACACGAAGGAGACTCTCGAAGCGCTGCACCCGAACATCGCTGTCATGCGGCACCCGGACCACATCGGCAGCAAAGACGATGTCGAATTTTGGTCGCACCATGAGAAGGTCGTCGTCGTCGACAACCACTACGCGTGCATCGGCGGACTGGACCTTTGTTTCGGCCGGTGGGACACGCACTCGCACCCGCTTGCGGACGTGCACCCGCTGGACCCGTTCGCGACGCTGTTCCCCGGACAAGACTACAACAACGCGCGCATCATGGACTTCCAGAACGTCCCGAACTACGTCAGCAATGGCCTCAGTTCGGTCGAGAGCGCGCGCATGCCGTGGCACGATGTGCACATGACCATCACTGGAGACGTCGTGCTCGACATCGTCCAGCACTTTGTCGAGCGGTGGAATGAGATAAAGAAGCGCAAGGTATGTAGGCTCTTACTTCTTCCGACGCACGCTCACTGACACGTACGGCGACTACAGTACCGCGAGAATACGTAAGTCTTATCACCGAGCATGCGGATGGTAGTCTGATCAGCCATAGCCGTTTTGACTGGCTTGCCCTTCCTCACGATGTCGAGGCCGCACCCAACGAAGCCGTCGCCCGTGCGTGGACACGCCCTCTTCCACACTGTGACTAGCTGACCTATCACTCCCAGGTCACCCTAATCGCGATCGCTGGCACGGCATCGGCAAGCACTTCAAAGACCGCTTCCACCTCAACAGGAGCGAAACTCAAGACTATGACAAGGAGGAGCCGATCGCCCGCGGTACTTGCCGGGTGCAGGTGGTACGCAGTGTGTCGGACTGGAGCCATGGCGTCCTCACGGAGCGGAGCATTCAAAACGCTTGTACGTATCGTGCCATCTCAGGGGATACGATCTGACCTTGGAGCAGACATTGAGCTCATTCGCGAGTCTGAGCACTTCATCTACATCGGTACGTAGATGATAGTCAATTTTGTATTTGCGGTGGCTCACAAGTGTTGCAGAGAACCAGTTCTTCATCTCCAATACCCAGGACAGCGGCCCTGTGCAGAACCAGATCGCGAAGGCGCTCGTCGAGCGTATCGTGCGTGCTGGCCGTGAGGGAACGAAGTTCCGTGTGGTGGTCGTCATTCCCGAAGTCCCCGGGTTCGCTGGCCAAGGTGAGTGGCGTCGGCTGCGGGGAGGACTTCAGCTGACCCTGCGCGCAGTCAAGGACGAGTCGTCTGTGAAGACGATCATGGCGGCCCAGTACCGCACCATCAATCGCGGCGGACACAGTATCTATGAGGAAATCCGCAAGGCTGGCTACGAGCCGTAGGTGCTTCCTCACGTAGCGTCCCGCTTGGTGCTCACGAGAGCTTACGACAGGTCCGATTTCATCCGATTCTACCACCTTCGCGCGTACGATCGTATCAACGCGCCATGGGGTACGTGCTCCTTCCATGTGTATTCTCCACTCTCCGCTGACTGTCCGCCTCGCAGGTTCATTCATGAAGCAGATCGAAGAGCGCAGCGGTGTAACGTTCCATCAGCTGAACGTCGCGCTCGGCCGTATATGGGTCGGCAGCGGTGAAGGTATCGAGGACCCGAAGGAAGTGTCGGTCTCCATCCCCACGGGCCAGATGATCGCGGAGCAGACCACCTCCGGCAAGAAGCCCGAGCTCAAGACGGAAACATACCCAATGCCTGCCACCGTGGAAGAAGCTCGCGAGATCATCGACCGCTGGCGCAATGCCGCGCAGGAGCTCCGCAGCGACGAGGACGTCGCGGACAACGTGGTGCAACACATGTTGCATGACAGCACGAGTCTGTTCGATGAACGCTGGGCTGGGACTGAGGACGAGGAGCGCGCCGCCTACGTTTCCGAGCTGCTGTACATTCACTCGAAGGTCATGATCGTGGATGATAGGCGTGTGATCGTGAGTCTTGACACTGGCCGGAAGGGCGCGCCATACTGATCGTTGTGTTTAAGATGGGATCCGCCAACTTGAATGACCGTAGTCAGAAGGTCTGTTTCCGCGATACCGTGTTGAGGCGCTTCGCTGATTGTGTGTACGTCAGGGTGACGGCGACTCCGAGATCGCGCTTGTTGTCGAGGACGAGGACATGATCGATACTGTTATGGACGGTCAGCAGTACCAAGCGGGTCGCTTTGCCGCGACACTGCGTCGCAAGCTCTACCGGGGTTCGCCGCCTTCCTTCATGCTAGTGTTCGGGAGCTGACCCCTATGCAGAGCACCTTGGTCTCATTCGGCCCCAGTGGTGCACGGAGAACGACCGCCCCGACTCGTTCATGAGACCGGCGCCCCACCCGAACGATGACGAGACAGACCAGCCGGAGGACCAGACGGTCGCGGACCCGCTCTCCGACGACACCATCAACCTGTGGAACAACACTGCACGCAAGAACCGCGAAATCTTCACGGAGGTATTCCGCCCCGTGCCCACGAACCTCATCCGCAAGTGGAAGGACTACGATGTAAGCTGTGTGATGGAATCCGCGTTGGAACATCGGAGTGCTAACGCTTGCCTTCGCAGGCCTACGTGCCCGATGTTATGACTGGACACGTCGTGCCCGACATCACCCTTCAACGCATCAAGGAACGCCTCTCGGAGGTGCGCGGTGCGCTCGTCGAGTGCCCCATGGTATGTCTTCGCATCGCCCCGTCTGTGTAAGGATTCTGCTGACGAATATGCTGTAGGAGTTCCTCATCGAGGAGGAGGACTTCGTGGAGGGCCCTGAGTGGAGTGGCCTCAACCCCACTCTGCCAATTTACATATAAGTATCCCAGATCGCAGCAACGGACTTCACGAACAATTGGGATGGGATGGGAAGGGAAGTAACGGTTGTACATTGGACCAGCGTAGACGTGCGGCTACGAATTATACCGTCTTGTACTCTACTTGTATGTCTGGCTTAGCTTGTCGTACATGCTGGCAAGCAAGAAATGTGGAAGGAAGCGAGACGTACTAGCGCGAGTCAATAATCTGCTAGAAAGAGGGTAAGTAGATTTGGATATCAGGTCGGGCGTCTGGCGGCGTTGCCGCGGCATTTGCGCGGCACCCGCCACCAGCCACACACCTTTGTCTCAACCACCACTTTCACTAACTCACATATCCCAACCACAACATGAACGTAGCACAAAGCGGGTCTGAAATTATTGATACGCATCCTATAGACGTTGGCGGGCCTCCGGCGGGTTCTGAGAACACGTCCACCATCGCCGCTAGTACATCGGCAGATCCGCCACAAAACCATGGTTATCCACCTTGTAACTGCTGTATGGCTCCAGGACTCACGCAAACTAACCTACAGAAACGCTAACATACTGTCCGCGTGTTTAGGGCGCAATCCGAAGGACAAGTGCGATGGCCGAGCTCCGATCCCTCTCAACCTCGTCCTTCCGCCCGTTCGTACCGAGTTGGCACGGGCCATCAGGGCTCTCAACTCTATTATCACTCTGGTAGAAGAACGAGTGGCGACTGGTCCTGAAGACACCACGCAATTGCCGCCTCCCGACGTCCTGGATGCATTTTCCTCGCAGAGGGAGGTCGTCGTCAACGTTAGTCCGCGCGATGTCAATCTTGGTCCTTGCTAAATCTTGTTGTCAGTGCTTAGAGACTGCTTCCATCATAATCACCACCACGCCTGGCTATGTATGCGAGCAGGACAGCGTGGAGCACGAGCGGTGCTACTCCGAGCGATACAAGGAGCTCAGCGATGTGGAAGACATCTTCACGCGTAGTATCAAAGACGCAGAACCCCTATTGAAAGCGCGCGACGAACTCCTGATTGAAGAACGTCGACAACGTCGACGAAAGTACATACAAAGTGCATTTCGCGCAATGGTACGCGTTCCGCATAGCACCATCCTATGGACTTGTCTGCTGACACTTGCTCGGGCCGCAGTCCATAATTACTATCCCGTACTCCCCGCTTCTCTCCGCCATTCTCACTGCTGCCGACGTATTCTGCATCTCTGTCGACATGGCGATTCAGCGGCTCGGGCTTCCCGACGCCGATGAGGTGGGAATGACACTGGAGAATGCCGCGTCTCTGGAGAAGAGCATACGGGAAATACGACAATCGGTCGACGAGATCAAGCGGATCAAAGGACATCTCGAAGCCGCCAAAGCGAAGCTCGAGGAGGCTCAGCGGCGTCCAATCGCTGCGCACCTGGCGGACATCTTGTACAAGGTTCACCTCGCCAAGGATGCCGTCGAGGGGGCTCTGTCCCCGTCGTGTGACAGATGTGCGTGTCCTCACGCTGCTGTCCCCATCCGTAATGTCGTGGCATCTCTCCAGAACACGGTGGAGGCGCTCGGAGAGCCGGAGATCGTCGTGGGACCGCTTGCCTCGCTGGGCGAAGACCATGCTGCTTGCATGGTAGTCGATAGGGCTCTCGCGGTCCTTAGACCTTTGGCACCGGCTCTGGAACAGGCGGGATCAGAGTAGGGCTGACTGCCCCCTTTATTAATCCGTCATTCGTTGATTTCCCGCTGTCGTCGGTCTCTCTCGCACCTCTACGACGCTTGTGCTTGTAGGTCTATCGACGTTTGTTCTCACCTATCAGCTCTTCCTATAGCGAGTTGTCTAGCACGTTCTTGCCGCGCGTTAACGATACAGGTGCCCATTTCTTTTTCAAAAGCGCACAGAGCTTACTTCGTGCCTGGCGATGTGGTGCTCGGGTGGGTGCTGTAATCTAGGCCCGACTATATGAGCGAAAGGACGACGTCGCTGCTAATGCAACCTACCCTAGTACCGTGGCACGCTGTCCCTCTCTTGACCCTGACTGTCAGGTATGGCTACGGTTCGGAGTCTCCTAAGCTCCCTTATTATCGTCGCATCACCTTGAGGTAGAAAGCGCGTCGTGAATCATCAACTTGAACGGTTCAAGTGGGCAGAATGCTACTCACACGTTAGCTGTGTATCACCATTCAACAGGTGCCGAGCAAGCAACTTCTGCCATCTCCCCTCCGTCCGGCGGGATCCCTCGTCCGAGTATCCTTTCATGTCCAACTCGACGTACACATGTACCCTGAGCTTACTGATTTGCGGGTACTTCTCAGGATTGCGGAGCGCATGGACGAGACGGTCCCAGAGCCAGTCGCATCCGGTGACCGTCATCGAGTTGAAGTCGAACAGGCCAAAGTGGAGTCGGACAAGCTGTGGCAACCGCAGCGGTCTGTCCAGGAATTCGCACAAAGCTTTAAGGATAGCAGGACAGGGGTCGAAACGCTTGAAGAAAAACCCGGACGCCATCTGACCGACCGTCAAGCTGCGTAGCTTCGTGCATTCCTGCAGCCCATCGAAAAAGCTGGTGAATGCTGTAGACATGTCAGATCAACGCGTCACACGCGGATGAATGCGCTTCGAGCCAAGCACTTTCAGCAACGCACGTCCGCGGCTGACCGCCGACTGAACTTGATCCGAGTGCGCACGATGAGCCACTGGAGGGACGGCGCGAGACCATGAATGAGTGGAGACCAGAGCTCGGGTGAACCATCGTCGCTGACATCCAACTCCAGATACTCAATGGCGATGCGTGTGCGGACCTCCAGAAGTTCCCGTACGAAGCCAGCTTCGTCGTCAAGATTATTGCAGACGAGCTCTTCGAGACGGGAGCATGGTCTGACACCGGGACGGGGGACTTGTGGCAACGATGAACCGAGCATTCGCTGGATGGATTGGGCCGAAGAGAGGCCGCAGGTTTTGATGTGTGATAGAACTAGCCGCACCACGGCCGGTAGAGCCTGGAATGTGGAGAAGAAATCGGCCCATGACCAGAACGCGACTGCGCTGAGCCAGAGAGTGCGCAGGTGGACGAACTTGCCGGCCGGGAGGATACAGCTTGTGACGATGCAGCTCTCATAGGTGCCCATGAATTGGCTGATCTTGAGAGAGCGCATATATGGTGCAAATGCCAGGATGTTCTGGGAACGTTCACCGCACGGCTCGTCAACTGAACATTGATGGTAAAACAGTTTGGAACCGAAGAGCCCAGCGCGAATGTAGGACGTAAGGGGCCGGCATATGAGGGTGCATTTCAAGAGAGCCTTCCTGTCGTTTTCGAGGTGGTCGAAGATCATGTCGAGTAGCTCGGCGGGGAGCATCAAGATCGGCGGAAGAGGGGAAACTTGAACCTCGGCTCCAGGAACATCGTCACGACTCGACGGCGGTACGAGAGGACTGCGCGAGCGATGCACTAAGAGGTATAAGATCAAGTAGAATATCTCGGTTGCCCATGATGACTTAGACATATCGTGCTGTATTTGTGGAATGAGGGGGTGGCGGTGTCGGGAGGATGGTGGTTAAGGTCAAGGTAGCGCAAGTGGCGTTTTGAGTTCCCTAATTCAGCAGCGACCACCGGACGAGTCGGAGTCCCGCAGGGCCGGAGGCTTTCCTTAGGCTCGTCAGGTAAAAAGGCTGTCCCTCTAAGTACTTGTCAACAACCATTTTTTCCCAACCTTGGAGATCTTCCGCCACCTCCTTGCTTCGCGTCCTATAGTTCAGCTCGGTTCTGGAAACGATATATATTCCTGTGCTATTACAGCGCGACCCTCGCGAGGTGCGACTCGGAGAGATACGTCCCCTGACCCACGTCCGCCGGTGCGCGTGCAGCGCAGCTGTGAGTTTCGCAACTGGTCGACTTAGACGGCTCTTTTCCTAGGGGCGTCGCTGTTCAGCCGCCAAAGCTACCGTGACCTGCCTGCAGGTGAGACAGCGATACAATGGCGTTCCCTGGGCAGGCGACGAAGTCCCGCGCCGCGTCGTGTCGTATTACGTGCAGCTGCTTGAACATCGTTGGCCGAACTCCGACAAATACGTCGATGGAGACCTATCCGTTCGCTCGTCCGCGAAGGACTCTGTCGAGTCGAGAGACGCGGCGAGAAGTTACGACAACCCCGTCCTGCGTACCAGCGTCGCCGCAGTAACTTTCGCGCGTATGCAACTCAAGCCGATGGGACGTTGCGCGCGTGGTATGTGATGATTGATGGCCGTGTGATGAACCTTGTCTGGAGCCGCGATCGCGAGATGTCACACCAGCGCGTGGACCTTGAAGCGACGCAGTCGGGTGTGGATCTGGGAAGGCTGTGATTCACCGAGTCGACGAGCATCTATCGCGCGGCCGGGGCAACTCACGACAGACCATCAGGACTCATAGACGCAATCTTGATCGTAGCGGATGGTTTTTCAGGTCCTCCTATCCACGCCACGCCACGCGCATGTCAGCGATGATCGCGACTCGGCGATGGAAGAAGCTAACGAGCATACGGGCGTGATCTTCAAGCCGTCCGAATTCTGCACCTGCTGCTTCTTCCTCGACGAGTCTTGATCTGCCTCCAAACCGTCTCGAATCGGGGCGTGATCGGACGACTTGGGCGTGAGAAACGGCGCAGAACTCACCATGGTCGTCATGATAGCGATAGGAACGTCCGACTAGCACACTACTTGCACTGAGGCAAGGCTTCACTTGATCAGATGTTGCGAGAGATCAAAGGACGAGGTGCAGGTCCGTCGCGACTCGGTGTGTCCATCGAGGAGTATGCAGTTGCGATGTTGTGATTCACCATGGTGACTTGTGGCTGCTATGGCTGGAGGATACGGAGGGGTAGCCACGAGCCTGAAGAGGCAGATGAGTTTGCTGCGGAGGAAGAGGAAGAGAAAGCGCTGATCAGAAGCGCCGTACACTGGCACAGCACGCAATATCATTTCGCGCTGTCGAGGTACAGTGTTCCCCCAGTCCTTGAGACACGGATTTCCGGTCACTGATCTCGAGGCTCCCTTCCCGTTCTATCAGCTGCCAATGTTCTGGAGGCGTTTGTGATGCACTCAAGCACTGTCTGAATATTTCTTGAACGACTATGTCGAGAAGTGAGTGCGGAGGAGACAGAACAGTTGACGTACGAAGAACAGGCGTCCCCACTCCTTGAGACAGCCATAATCGCCTTTTCGGGTAAACATGTCAGCATTCCCATGCGCAAGGATCACCAGCGCTACTGCTCCTATGTCGTCCTCGAATGACCGGCATTTCGGTGTCGAGACAGACAGTATCTGACATCCTGCAAATAATCTGAAACTCACTTATGACCTCTATGAATTATGCCTGGATGCTTCCGGACTTGAATACTATGAACATCCTATCAAAAGCAGTCGATTCAACTGGGAAAGGCAGTTTTCGACATGTTATCGCAGAATAGCTGAACGTTCGCGCCACCTCACACCACAGAAACATCGTACCAGGAAGTTTCACTATCATACTGACCTATTGCACATTTTTTCGCGATTTTTCAAGCTGATTCGCGGTCAGTAGAGGTGTCTGTCTCAAGGACCGGGGGTGTCTCAAGGACCGGGGGAACACTGTAACTTAGTTATGTAGGCTGATCTTGCATCCCTCTTCCTCCTGACTCCCACTCACCGCGGCGACCCATATCGAGTGATTACGAGACACGTTAACAAGACACTCGGGGGCGACGATTTCAATTATAGGCGACGTCACGGTCTCCGCCGCCAAGTAACCATCACAATTCGACGCTGAGGCTTGGTGAGGCCCGCAGGAATTCACCGTCAGTTGTTCTGACGACGCCTTTCTTACCCTCTCCTGCAGTGCAGTTAGAAGTCAAGCCTTGATCATGGCTCCCCTGACATCCCTCGCGCAAGAGGTCGTCGACTCTATCATCGACTGCCTGCACGGCGATGTTAAGAGCCTACGGAACTGCGCCCTCGTGTCGACGAGCTGGACCCCGCGCGCTCAGCGCAACATATTCGACGAAGTGACGCTTCCATTCCGCCACGATGGCGTACCCACTGGCCGCTTCACTCAACTTCAAGACATCGTGCAGCAAAGCCCAAAGATAGCGCTCATGCCTCGCCGCGTTTGCCTTCTGGGAGATGAGCTCGCTGCCTTCCCCCCATCGCCGGAAGGTTCGCCCGCCGCGGCTGCAGTGCAACTCTTTCCGAACATTCGTGAGGTGGCGGTTGTGAAATTTACATGCCAGTCCCTGCCGGATATTGCGGAATCCATCTTAGCCGCCATTCCAGCCGTCGCTGCCCTCAGCATTGACGAGGTTTGTATTCTTGAGATGCCGCTTCCCGGCGGGCGAGTCTGGCTCCCGCCTCAAAGTCCAGTCGTCGTGCAAATTGCTCCGGGTGGACCGGTCCACCATCGGCCCCCCACGTTGAGGAAGCTCACTATACGAGATCTACAAGCGATTCAGGGAGTCGCCCAGTGCGACTCCTTCGCACTCGCCGAGAACTTGGCTCAAAGGGGGCAACTCTCGTCTCTCGTCTCCTTGGAGCTCCTTAGCCGCCCGGGTGTGACCCAGACTTGGCTTCCCTTCCTCCCATCCATCGGAAGAAACCTGCAACGTTGCGCTGTGACCATCAACGACGTCGTCCCGCACCGCAGCGTCAGCTTCTATCGGGCATTGACGGAAGAGCAGCTGCGTACGTTACTATTTTCAGACTATTGACAAATATCATGTTCACCGCCTGTATACCCAGACGAAAGTATCACCCGCTTCTACAATGCGCTTCTAGCGTGCCCGCACCTGCAATCCCTGGGCATCAAGTACGACGGCCTACCGACCTACGCAAAAGCGCTCGAGGAGGCCTATGAGGACCCCACCCTGATACCCCGCACCTCCCCATACTTCCTTCAGGAGCTTACAGCGCTACTCTCGCGAGCCGACGTCCCCTTTCCCAAGCTGGAGACACTCACGTTCGATGTCTTGAGTACCGTCGAGGGCCTTTCCCTCTTCGAAGACGCGTGGACCGCACTGAGGGACGCTCTTTGCGCTCCCGGGCGGTATCCATGCTTCTGGCTTCTGCACGTGGAGTTGGAGGAGATGGGCACTGGGTATGGTCCATGGAGCTACCTTAAACACGTGCAAGGCCGAAATGCGGATGCGAGAGCTGCTTTGCTGCGGGCGCAGCTGGGGATGTTCGAAGGGAGCGGCATCACGATCTCGGTAGCCACACGGGACAGCAAGGCGTGGATGTGGTGAAGTGTAGAGTACATGAGATACGAGCTCGAGGGTGTCACGGACAGCAAATGTTGATATCACAAGTTAGTGCTGAGTGAGTAAGTATCTTTACTTATGTCGGAGGACTTATCCGTTTAGCGCGATCGTAACCTGATCCCCAACTCCCATGTCGACCGGGGGTTTCTGGACCTCAGGCTGCCCTGTCTGACCGATCAATGGCTCACAGCAGTTGGACGCACGAAGACTTTCACTCGTAAGTTACAGTGGTTCTCTATAACTCGTCAGGAACTCTCCATCGCTGACGCGGTTCACTCTCGAGAACAGCGCGGCAGCCTAGGGGAGAGACTCGAGTGCACGCATCGGTAACACGTAGTTCGTGGTCAGCCTCGGCGAATCACTCGAGCTGATGGCGTGTCGAGTCGTATGGGGTGGTCATATTTGATACTGGACGTCGGACGTCGTACAGGACCCCCGAAACGATCCCGCCGCCTGCACTTTGTCTCCACCACTGTGCGCGCGAGGATCCCAGATGATCACGGCGACGCATACAGTGGAGCAAAGTCAGTTAGCCTGTAGAAATGAACAGGTGAGTGGCTTCGGGTGCTCTTCGTTGCCAGCGAGACCATGTACATGGGCCTCTCGTGCAGGTTGTCCGTGCAGCAGACAGCCTGCGCATCGCTATATTAGATGTGAGTGATTGGTTTTCTACCCGTGCTTATGGAAGGGTGACTTACAAGCTATCTCCAGAGCCGCCGCGGATGACCGTGATACTTAGGAGAGCAGGTGACTCAGGCCTACGATGGCGTTGCCGTCCTGCACGACGACTCCGATGGACGTCAAGACGTCAGCAGCAGCCGGGTCGCTGGCCTCAGCGGTGGAATCTCAGCACGGTGCTACAGCTCGCGCTGGGAGCGGGCGCGGGGGTGGCGACAGCAAGGATTGCGAGCGAGGCGACTGAGAGGGGTAGAGAACGTGGTCGACCGAGTGATGATGCCGGTGAGAACTCACATTTACTTCCGCTTTCTCCGCATGCGACATGGACTCTACAGGGACTCGTCCTCTCGCTCGAGCTGGCCGACGATGACTACTTCAGTACTTACCTCTCAGTCTGGTCCCACGCGGCCTCGATTGGACGAGATTCGTTGATGGCAAAGACAGGCAAAGACTCCTGGTAAAAGCCGCAGTCTAAT
Source organism: Lentinus brumalis (assembly GCA_001792895.1). Lineage (NCBI taxonomy): Eukaryota > Fungi > Basidiomycota > Agaricomycetes > Polyporales > Polyporaceae > Lentinus > Lentinus brumalis. The sequence goes on along the minus strand of MARA01000029.1, from coordinate 170,626 downwards.
TCAGTTGCAAAATGAAATTCATTTCATCAGGAATGCTGTGACTCGAACCACGAACATCATCGCGAACCGCGGACAGTAGATCAGGCACAGGCACCCTTCGCTGCGTCTTATAAACATGTAAGTCCTATCGACGCACGAATGATACCCCAGGCTCATCCTGCGGCGATGGAGGCCCCTGTCAGCAATGACTCCGATGAGCCATACCAGTTCCCATCGCCCTTCACGTTCCAAGAGCGCACGCCCTGCACCCTCGCCGAACTCCGCATGCGCTATTTGTCTGGCAAGATACGCTCGAAGCCCGAGTGGTGGGAGAAGATCAAGGATGCGACCATTGTTGCAAAGTGGCGGAAGGAGATGGTCGAGCAGGATCGCGCATCAGTGGAGAAGGTCTGGGGCCTGGAAGGCGCGCGGCTCCCGCTCGATTACAGGACGAAGGTCTGGCCGCGGGACCCTATCACCGACGTTCAGCTCGACTACATCTTCGACGAGCTGCGATACGTTGCGAGTCGTCGCGATGAGGCGACAGGCATTTACGTGGGTTACATGCTCGTCTTACGCTGAACAGTGAATTGTCTGACACAATGTCGCAGGCTGTCTCCATCCCGAATGTCTATGAGTCCCGCTCGCTTATCCCGGCGGAACTGAAGGCCGATTTGCTTCGCGGCGTGGCCATCCTCGAGTCGGTCCCCGAAGAGGAGAAGGATTGGCACCCAGGTTCCAATGGCCAGGTCCTCGACGTCGTTCATCCGTCTCTCTACTGCCTCCGCATCGGCTCCTCTTACGTGTATGCCCAGGATGATACTGAATCCCCTGCTCGCGCGCTCCGTTTACTCACCGAAGAAGAGTACAGGAACGAACGACCGGACTTCCTCGCGTACGAGGAGGAGAGTTTCGCCTACTCGTCGCGGTACCAGTGGCTTCCGACCGACTTCGAGATTCCCGGCGGCGGTGTCGCCCGGCCCCTCTCGTACATCAACAATCTGCACCCGGTCCGGCACCGCGAGCTCTACCTGACGATCTCATCCATCCTCGGACGCTTCATACCCCTCTTCAACCGCGTCTTGACCGACCTCATGAGCGCGGAGCCGGTGCTTGCGATCAACGCCGATCCAGGCACGTGGTACGACCATCTCGAAAACCCGGAATTCGAGGACGACGACGACGGCCTGCAGGCGGAGGAGTGGGAGAAGACGTTCAAATGGCCGCTGATCCCCGAGCCGACGCCCTTCCAGCCCCCGTACGACGACGGCTACCCACCGCTCTCGATGGAGGACCCGGGGAGCGCCATCCAGGTGATCGTCAAACTCGCGAACATCGTGCTCACGCCGGAGAAGCCGCGCTACGCGGGAGGCGCGTGGCACGTCGAGGGCATGGCGAACGAGCGCATCGTCGCGACGGGGCTGTATTACTACGCGAGCGAGAACATCAGCGAGTCGCGCCTGGACTTCCGCGTCACCGTCGGGAGCGACTCCGACGGCGGCGGGGCGGGGATGCCGTACCAGAACGGGGACCACCAGGGCTATCTGGCGGCGTACGGCTTCGCGGGCGGGAACGCGCTGAACCAGGGGCTCGGGCATGTCGTCGCGGAGGAGGACAAGTGTGTCGCGTTTCCGAACGTGTACCAGCATCGGGTCGATGCGTTCGAGCTGGCGGACGCGGGGAAGCCTGGGTACAGGAAGATCCTGTGCTTCTTCCTGGTGAGCCCCACGATGCGTGTCGTCTCGACGAGCGACGTCCCTCCGCAGCAGCAGGACTGGGTGGATGAGGACGCTGCCGCCATGGAGGCCTTGCGGACGCTTCCGCGGGAGCTGTTCGACCTTGTGGTGGACTATGCGCGGACGGGAACGGTTTCGCGGGGGGAGGCGGAGAAGGACCGCGAGGAGCTGATGAAGGAGCGGGCCGGGTTCGTCATGGAACATAACGAGCAAATATTCGAGCTGGAGTTCAACATGTGCGAGCATTGATATCATTCACTCAGCCTTTTCTCTCTACTCCTAACCCTGCCACCCTATCGTGCTGGAGCAGCTGTGCTGGCATTCCACTTCTCCGTCCTCTCGCTCGACCATTATCTGTGAGAATGTGCGAGGATCGGTGTTGTGGAGACATGCCTTGGCACTGGTGAGTACTTACTTCCCTCCGCGCCCGGGCCTCGGGCATGATGCTGACCCTTCTCCCCTTGCATTCACAGGTGCACAGACGTGCACCAGGTGACAGGTCTCCTCCGCGGATGAACGTGTCCATGTCAGTATGCGTGAGTACCAACCGCCCCCGGCCCGGCCGCTGTACGCATCGTCACCCGAAGTCTCAGAGCATACCCGTTCTTCTCCGGATGATTGTCGCTGACGTCGCACCCTCTCGAGTCGCCAGTCTGCAGGACGATAACGCTTGCGGCGTTGCAGCAAGCGGAGTGGTAAGTTTGGCCTCTCCCAGCTGACGTTCACTCAGAGGGCCGTCGGAGCTGCAGCCCCTCCTTTCAAGCTCACCGGACAATTGACTTAGACTCGACTCAACTCCCCTCTGACATGAGCGGTGATGAAATGATTCAACCACAATACACATGTAGGCGTTGCAGCTCCGACAAATGTCGGCGCATGATGAAGTACTTGTAACTTCATACGCATATGGCAGCACAATGCGCTGGCTCGGCCGGACGCGAGATCTGTAGCACGCAAAAACCGACGCCCACGACACCTCACCCAATACTTACTCTTCTCCCCCGCACGCGTGAACCGAAAGCTTCAAGGATCATACTGATACAACACCAGATAAAGTACTCGTACAACAAGAAACCAAGACACGGCCCGCCCTTAAGAGCGGCGCCTAAACAAACAGGGTAACATCGTGCCCGGCCATCCGTCCGAGTCCAGACTAAACTCGTAGCATGCACATGAAGGGTAGGTCGTGCGTAAATCGCGGATCGTAGATCGTAACAGGATGATGCGATACGGGGTCGTATATGTGACGTGTGGGGGTGGCGGAGCCGACGGCGACTATATGCGGGGGATAGAGTACATCTGATATCTGACGGACGAGGAGGGGGCAGAGCAGTACAGAGCCAAGAGACAGCACGGAGACGAACGAGTATCAGACACGAGCGCGCTCAGACTTTGTTGTCGAGCGAGCGCTCCGATGTCGTCTCGTTTTGTTCGTGCTCCAGAGCTGGAAGGACGAGAGAGCGTGAGCGTCGTGAGAACCTCGGGGCGGAAAACTTCGCAGATGTACGCACCGCGCTCGCGCTTCTCGATGTCGGCTTTCCGCTGGTCGGCCGAGACCGTGCCGAAGATGATGTCCATCTCCTCCAGAGAGCGGCCCTTCGTCTCAGGAATGAGCCTACACGGTCGGTAGCTGTCAGCATTGAGCACAGCAGATAAGGGGGAGGACGCACAGAGCAAAGACAGCCATTCCGCCGATGTTGATCGTCGCGAACATCAGGAAGATCTTGTACCCAAGGTCGGTAACAAGCGTGGGCGTGACCTTCGAGAGCACGAAGTCTAGAAGGGACGCCGACGTCAGAACCTTGCCTGACAGCGGACGCAAATGTAAAGAAGACGTACTGAACAGCCACTGGGACGCACTGGCGGTGGCGAGGCCGTAGTGCCGAGTGCGCGTCGGGAAGATGTCCGAAACGTACACCCACCTATCAGCGATACAGAACGTTCGTCAGCACGAAGAACACGATACCGCGGTTCACCCGCATAAATGATGATAAGACCTACGGAAGCGGGCCCCATCCCATGGAGTAGAAGCACACGTAAATGTACAGCATTGCGGCCATCGCCTTGCTGGCCGGAGGCGGGTCGCCGCCCGGGTTGTTCGGAGGGGGGTGCGTCTTGAGGAGCGCGCCAATGATGAAGAAGAGCGTGCCCATGCCTATCGCTGAGATGAACAGCGCCATCTTGCGTCCGAGCGTGTCCGCGAGGAAGAAGACAAACAGCGCAGTCGAGACGACCTTGACGATGCCGTAAATACCAGATGCAAGCAGCGAGTTCGTCGTGCCGGAGTATCCGATCTATACGAGGCGTGTATCAGTATGGGAATCTACCTATACACATCGAAGTAGAGAAAACTCACAGAGCTGAAGATTCGGGGAGCATAGTAGTTGACCGAGTTCTGACCGGACCATTGCTGGAGGACGAAGATAACGATGGCGATGATGAACCGGATGAGGTTGCCCTTTCCGAAGATCGCCTCGCGCAAGCCGAGGCCCTGACGCGCATCACGCTCCTCCTCAATGGCAGCCTCGATTTCAGCCATCTCCGCACGGACGTGCTCGTCGTCGACGGGTCTCTTCCGGAGGTATGCGAGGTTTGCGAGAGCCTCCTCGTAGCGACCCTTCGACGCGAGCCAACGCGGCGACTCCTTCGTGGTGAACAGACCCAGTGACATGATGCCGGCGGGGACGAGCTGAAAGCCGAAAGGAATGCGCCAGACGTTCGGGCCGGTCGGGATGTGCAAGCCGATTCCCACTGTGGAACGGATGAGTCAATGAGGATCTCCACTCGCGCTGAACTATCGACACTCACGGTTGATGAAGTACGAGATCATGACACCAATGGCGACCATGATCTGGAACAGACCAGTTATACGGCCACGGACGTCCTTCGGGGAGCACTCGGAGACGTAGGCAGGCGCCACGGCAGATATTGCACCGATACCCACACCGGCGACGACACGGCCAGCATAGATGTAGCCAATTCCTCGCGAGCCACCGGCAACGGTTTGTAGGATCTGAGCGGGTGTTGTCAGGACCGGGTGGCACTCGCATATAGATGGCTTTACTCACCGCACCGACGCTGAAGATCGTCATGAAGGACAGAAGTGCCCATCTCCGGCCGATTGCAGCTGTGGGTCCAAGTGAGTGCTGGAATCAATCGACAGGGTCGCGTACGAAGAACGGGGGGACGTGAGAACACCAGTAGCCGAGATAGAAGGGGAAAGACCTCGCAGTGGCGATCTCAAAAATCACAGAGCTCGCACCGCCACTCCGTCAACCAATACTGACGTGCGGAGACCACCCTCGATGGTAGCCATGTCACTCTGATGCTGGCCAGCGACCGCCGTTTTGAGGCCCAAGCGCCTCGCCCGATGCTCTACGAACGAAACGCCAACAGGTACGAATGATGGTCCGGACACAAGGCGCCGAGCACCGGCTGAACCGAAGAGCGTCCGCCCGCATGATCACGGTACGTCATGGGTGCGTGCTGCACCCTGCAGCAACCAGTTCCCCAAACTCGCGCCCCGACCGACGCCCAGCACGAGAGATGCGCTCACCTGAGATGGGGGCGCTGCCCAGTGCGCCGAAGAAGGCACCGGCCTGGAGAACGGAGACGACGAGCGACGAGACGTTGTCGGACTTTGACTGGTTCGTGGTGCCATCTGGGTTCAAGAGACCGAAGTACTCCTTGAAGTAGTTCTGGGAGACGACGCCACCGCCGATACCGCTATCGTTGTCGAGTGTGAGCGCATATATGCGGCTTAAACGCGTCAAAACACTCACGTATCGTAACCGAAGAGGACGATGCCCCAGTATGCGATGAACGCGAGCCCTGGGTATATGCGTGTTCTTCTCAGCGAAATTCGGACGAAAGGAAGGAGGTACGCACAGTAGACACGAATGTTCTGAAACCTGGTGTCGGCACCCATGCTGGAGTGCGTTGGGGGATGGGGCGACGAGGAGGGAGGAGGAGGAAACGAAGAGGAAGACCCGAAGGCCGGCCATCTTGTGCGGGGGCTTTATATACGACGCCAGCCTGAGCTTGCGCCTTGTGGTCACTCGCGACCCCACGGGCCGCACATCGAGATTGCGGGGAAGCCATCAATGTCCGTGCCTGAACCACTCCGGCCCGCACCCGGGCCGTCACAAGCCCTCTGCGCCCTCCCTGCTCCTCGCCTGCGCACCATAGCCGCGAATGGGCTAGCGGAGGCCAGCGGGGCACATCATCGTCTGCGTGCGAGGAGCTGTCGCGGCAGCAAGGGCGCGGTCAGCTGAGGGTGCTCCAGGGGCTCACAGCGACACGCCCGAGAAGGCGCGCGGTCGCCCGAGATGCAGCACTCCGGTCGTAGCGGCGCAATCTTATTGGATTTACAGCGGACGCGCAGAATTTGGACAGGACTGACGCGCAACCTCTTCTATCCTTCCGCAGATTGGCCAGAAGTGATGTCGCATTCCACGAAGCGGGCTCGGCGTGGACACCAGAACGGCGGTCGGTCCGCCTCGAAGCAGCAAATGGCCCTTCGTCGTTATCGTCGCGTCTGGAAAGTAGCGGACAGACAGACAGGAACGATGTAGATCCCGCAGTTAGACGATGACACGGCTATGAGAAACGTAGCTGAGAACTTACAAATAGGATCGTCCAGCCAACACAGGGCACCCGGTTCTGCGGAAGGGACACATGACAGCTCACAGTCGGCGTTCGATGTCGATCGTCTGGCGGAGACTTGTCGGGATGACAGAAAGAGACGGATTCGCAGTGCGTATCTGCTGTCATCACCACGACTCAGGTCAGAGCTTCCCCAGCCTCCGCTACCAGCTACCCGGAAAACTACTCACCTCACTGACCAGTCCACCGCTTCAGGACATGGGGCCCAGCTTCGAGTCCAAGTCGCCTTATTGAACCGCTAGTCACTACCCCGGCCCGGGCGCCACAGGGGATGGACACGCCGATCGCAGAGGACCAACAAATGCTACAGTGCGCGGCCGCGGAGCCAGCACAACGGTATCGTCTGGCAGCTGGCTAGGAGCGAAGGGGTCCAAATTGATCCTTTAACACATCGTGTGGTCGCCTCTGGTCGTCCCCGCCGTCCCGTTGTACGTTCTTTTCGTTGTTTCCTTGCGAACAAGTGCATGCGCGGCCGTAGAAGGTGGTGGGAAGAGTGATATAGTACGACTCCAAGGACTGGGCCTTTGGACGCTTAATCGGCAAGCTCCGAGATCCGGGTACTTACTGACAAAGTTACATGAGTTCATGTAAGTGGTACTTAGTACGTATCGGGTTGAGTAGATATGCCTGCCTGAGCGGAGTATGTGTACTTAGAGAGACATCTGCTGTACCGTCTGAAACCGTCCTGCTTGTAGGGAGCGCTCGGGCATGTCGGCCATATGAGTACGCGTGACGTCACGCGTTTGATGGGGCGTCCTGTACCTGCCTCAACATCGGAGAGAGATTGACTGACTCGGCTGCTGAATATTGTACACCGCGTTGAGCCTCAGGCTTCTGCGCTGACGACGGTGCAGTGTTCACGGGCACGAGCTGGCACGAGTCCCGTGAATGATCCTTTCATTGATCGCCGAAGTCTTCCGCTCACCAGCCGCTGTCAAGTGCATTGCAGAGGTAGATGGCTGAGACAAAGCCTGCTTTGATAATACAAGACACGGTCTTGCCCAGAGGGCAGTACTGTGGTTAAGTTGCAGTCGAGTCGAGACCGGTAGGGAGCGAAGCGCCCATAACCCCAATGTGATCTGCAGATCTAGCGTTTATCTTATCTGCTTTTGAGCGATGGGTGCGTTTCGAGTCAAAATTTCGGCTCTTCCTCCTGCTCCCTTCCCCTTCCCCTTCTCCCGCTCGTCGTTCTCTTCCTTACTCCTCGAACGAACGATCAATCGCAGGCATGGCTCCTCTCACGCACCCTTCGATCAAAGGTGCGTTTTCAGTTACCTTCGAGCGCTGGAGGAACTTCTGCTGTGCAAGATGGGACGGTGATGGGCCAGATATACTGCGACTGTGTTCAAGTCGTGACCTAATCTGCGTTTCTCGTGTGTTGAAGGTCCAGTCTTGGGAGTTGAAAGGAAGATCGTGATCACAGTGCGCCGCGAGGTTATTTGTATGCATTGGCAAGCCGCATACCGAAGAGAGAACTGCCTCTTGAGATCGCGCAAAGCGTCCATTGATGATGGGACTATTTGCGGGGTCTATGGATGTGCTACGGGAGGCTGTTAAAGAAATCGCTGCTCGCTTCGATCTTCCTGGAGACGGACACAGGGACTTCCATCATGGTTTGCCCTCAAAAGGACGATCGTCTGTCCCATCCAGCGCAGGGTGCGAAGACACGTTTGGTGCGCGCATGAGGGACTGGCCGATGCATGCGTTTCTATCGTCTCCGGATCGCGAAGGGCCAGTAAATTGATCTGACATGTTCCTTGCACAGACGGCTGGTTCCGCGAGATCTCCTCGCAGTGGCCGGGCCAGGCGATGACCCTCAAGGTCAACAAAATTCTCCACGTTGAGAAGTCCCTCTACCAGGACGTGCTCGTCTTCGAGTCCGAGTCGTATGGCAACGTGCTCATCCTCGATGGGGTCATCCAGTGCACGGAGCGCGACGAGTTCTCGTACCAGGAGATGATCGCGCACATCCCGCTCGCAAGCCACCCCAACCCCAAGAAGGTGCTCGTCATCGGAGGTGGTGACGGTGGTGTCGTTCGCGAGGTCCTCAAGCACGACACTGTCGAGGAGGTCGTCCTTTGCGACATCGACGAGGCCGTCATCCGCGTGTCGAAGCAGTTCCTCCCCCACATGTCCTCCCTCCTCAACGACCCCCGTGTCACTGTCTTCGTTGGCGATGGCTTCAAGTTCCTCGCGGACAACACCTCCACCTACGACGTGATCATCACCGACTCCTCCGACCCCGTCGGTCCCGCTGCGTCCCTCTTCCAGAAGCCGTACTTCGAGCTCCTCCGTGACGCGCTCACTCCCGGTGGCCACATCTCCACCCAGGGCGAGTGTCTCTGGATCCACCTCGACCTCATCCAGGACTTGCTCAAGACCACCCGCAGCCTCTTCGCCGTCGCGGAGTACGCGTATACGACTATCCCTACCTACCCCTCTGGCCAGATCGGCTTCATGGTCGCCTCGAAGGAGGCCGGCCGCGACCTCTCCAAGCCCCTGCGCACGGTCCCGAACACGCGGTACTACAACGCCGAGGTGCATAAGGCTGCGTTCGTTCTCCCCGAGTTCGGCCGTGCGCTGCTCAAGGAGGGCAAGGACCTGCGTCCCAAGTTCGGCCGCGCTGCGTTCACGGGCACCCCTTCGAAGAAGGTCCTGCTCCTTGGCAGCGGTGCTGTTGCTCGCCCCTGTGCGGAGTACGTCGTCCGCAACCCGGACAACTTCCTGACTGTTGGTGAGTGTTGTAGTATTCTTCTTAATCGCCTGATTGCTCACGCGTCGCAGCTTGCCGTACGCTCAAGACCGCGGAGACGCTCATCAGCGACCTCCCCAACACGACCGCTATCTCGCTGGATGCCGGCTCGGAGGATGCGGAGAAGCAGGCGGCGCTCGAGAAGGCGATCGCGGAGAGCGACCTCGTCATCTCGCTCGTCCCGTACATCCACCACGTCAACGTGATCAAGGCGGCGATCAAGGGCAAGACGAACGTCGTCACGACGAGCTACATCAGTCCCGGCATCCGTGAGCTCGAGGACGAGATCAAGAAGGCGGGCATCGTCGTCATGAATGAGATCGGCCTCGACCCCGGTGTCGACCACCTGTACGCGGTCAAGACGATCGACGAGGTGCACGCACAGGGCGGCAAGATCAAGGAGTTCCACTCGTTCTGCGGTGGGCTCCCCGCGCCCGAGTGCTCGGACAACCCGCTCGGGTACAAATTCTCGTGGTCGCCGCGCGGCATGCTGCTCGCGCTGCTCAACAACGCGACGTACCTCGCGGACGGCAAGGAGGTGAACGTGCCCGGCTCGGAGCTCATGAACGTCGCGAAGCCGTACTACATCACGCCTGCGTTCGCGTTCGTTGCATACCCCAACCGCAACTCGTCGCCGTTCCGCGAGTACTACAACATCCCTGAGGCGGAGACCGTCATCCGCGGCACGCTGCGCTACCAGGGCTTCCCCGAGTTCGTCAAGGCGCTCGTTGCGCTTGGATGGCTCAACATGGAGAAGAAGCCGTGGTTGAAGGAGGGCTTGACGTGGGCGGAGATCTTCCAGCAGTCGATCGGCGCTGCCGACGCGACGGAGAGGTACGTCCGTCTGTCACTTGAACTAGCCGTGGTCGCTAACCTACCATTCACAGCACGCTCATCGCGAAGGTGAAGGAGATCTGCCAGTTCCCCAACGAGGGCGAGGCCCACCGCATCATCTCCGGGCTCAAGTGGATCGGCTTCTTCTCCTCGGAGAAGGCGGCGATCCACGACGGCAACCTGCTCGACACGCTCTGCGCGCAGCTGCAGGTCCTCATGCCGTACGGCCCCGGGGAGCGCGACCTCGTCATGCTCCAGCACAAGTTCATCATCGAGTGGGCGGACGGCCGGCGCGAGACGCGCACGTCGACGCTCGAGGCGTACGGCGACCCGTCTGGGCACTCCGCGATGGCGCTGTACGTCGGCGTGCCGTGCGGTATCGCGGTGCAGCTCGTGCTCGACGGCAAGCTGAACACCCCGGGCGTGCTTGCGCCGTACTCGAAGGAGATCTGCGACCCTATCCGTGAGATCCTCGAGTCGCATGGCATGGGTCTCGTTGAGAAGGTGTTGTGAGCTACTGCTAGCGATTCTTGGGTTATGACGTCCATGGGTGCGCGTGAGGCTGGCGGGGCTTATCTAGGAAAAGAAGAACATGTAGACTGTATCATTTAGGATTCGTGCGCTGTATCAACATAGATGTGCGGAAGACATGATTTTCAGTGAGTAAATGATGTTTCGCGGCGGGAGCCCCTCCAGGAGCGCCGTAGCAGCACTTGAACTCGGACCACCACCACTCCTCCGCCTAAGCTATGGCTGCAGAATTTTACGCGTGCAGATGCCCGCTCCTGCTCGCTTCTCCTCCCTCGCACTCTCCCTCCAATTCGAGTTCGGCCTCTGCTCCAGCGATCAACAAGTATCGCTTCCTCATTGATTTCTACTATGAATACCCCGCCACTGAGCGGGCCCATGTCTCCGACTTGAGCGACGCGATATTAGAGGATATCCATGAGCGCAAAGAGTACAAGGAGCGACCCGACAGTGATTTTACGGTCCATATATACGAGGTGCGCCTGCTTGTCTTCGGCTCGGAGTACTCTTGAATTTTCCTTATACGCGTCTCTTGCAGTGCATACAATTACCTGTGCCTTCCGCCCCAACCACAGCCAGCGAGCGCGAGGCCTACGAAGTGATCAACGACGACTGGTTGGAACACAATGGCCGACCTGTCTCTGATCGTCGACCAGTAGCGGATCTCAAGGAGAATTGCGTGCTTGCCGTTCTAAGTACGTCTATCCTCGAAGCTCTGTAGCGTTTGTCACTGATCACACTCTGTAAAATAGCTGTCGAGCCATCCTCGCGCTCAACGCAAGAGCCGCCAGTGCAGATCCGTCAGTCCACGGCCTCTTGTTGACCTGATGAAGATTTGTGTATCTGACCTGCTCATCAGACCGCGAACAAATCGCCGCGGCCGCGCACCAACGACAGTCGCCGTCAACTGGAGCCGCCCTCTCACAGCGGTTGAAGACGCAGACCGTAGCGCGCATAGACGCAATATACAACGGCCGGCCCCTCGAGCTGATGGGCCCGCCCATCACCATCTATCATCCCGCATTCACTAACTTTCTAAAGTACATGCAAGAACCTCGTGTGTTCACCTCTGACGAGTTGGACACAGCGCAGAACTTCGTCACGCAGGCCGCTGCTTACCACAAGGATGAGATCGAGCGGAAGGAGAGATTGTCGCCCTCAATGAACGCGGGAATACACCAGACTGTCCTCAACCCTACGCCAATCTCGAACAGCACAGGGAGATTCACCCCTGACGGGGCGATTTTTGCTAGGACGGAGACGCGCGATGGCTTCACCCCACTAATTGGGGTGCATGAGCTGGAGCTCGAGGTTGGGGAAGGCGGGCGCGACCCGAGTGCCCAGGCTGAGAATGTGTACGTTGCTTATTACTCGTCTAACGAGGTGAGTCCCGCGTGTAGTTATGCGCTTGCGATACTAATACTTTGATTGTAGGCTCGATCTGTCCGTGAGTGGTGCTGCTGTCCCGCAATCCTCATAAGTTCCGCGGGTCCAAATCTGCAAGTCAGCGGCGCAGTGTTCGCCGACCAGCTCGTGGTGCAGAATCTTGGCGACAGCGTCTCCGTCGTCCCCCGGCCGAACCTCAATGGACGCTCCTTACTCGACGACGCGGGCTATCGGGTAGCGCAACTGTTCTATGCGTTGCGGATGTGTCTTCAGGAGCTGGACGAGTACTACACTCATCTGATACAGTCGATGGCCGTCCTCGACCCACACTCGGGCGATGTTGGTGTCATGCCTCGTCCTGCTCGCCCATCCGCCGGAGCAGGGCGCACTTTGCAATCGGCTCCCATGGTCAGCCCTCACTTCAAGACATACGAAGACGAGCAGGGAAAAACGGTCATTCCACGTACAAGCGACGGCTGGAGACGGAGTATCCGTACAAGGCGGTGTTCGTCGCAGAAGCGAAGACCGACACCGATACAGTGGATGTCGTGGTCAAGTTCACGCCCGCGTACGGCAAGGCCGGGCACGAGCTGCTCGCGAGCATGTCCCCTCCACAGGCACCGAAACTGTGGTTCTGCAAGTTCGTGGACTCGGTCGGGATGTGGGTCGTCGTAATGGATTATGTGGAGGGCAAGGAGGCCACGGGTGTCCTGCATGATCCGGCGCACATCGCGTCGCTCGAGAGCGCTGTCACCGCGCTGCATTCCAAGGGCTTCGTCTTTGGGGACCTGCGCGGAGCAAACGTGTTGCTGGTGGGTGACAGGGTGGTGCTGATCGACTTCGATTGGTGCGGCACGGAAGGGACGGCACGGTATCCGAGCGACATCCTGCTCCAGGAGGGAGTGTGGCACGCTGGTGTGAACCGGGGAGGATTGATGAAGAAGGTGCACGATGGGTACCACTTCCTGGCGCTCACTGGAAGGACGTTTCCATCAGTGTAGTGGATACGTATGGTTCTCTGTACGTCTAGTATCCACGTTCGCCGTCTCCTGCTTCGTGGTCTGTAGCACTTCGTTAAGAGCCATTGGTCTCGTCTTCCAGGACATTTCGGTATGCACCCGTTGTCATCAGCAGCTCAGAGACGTGGAACACTCCCAAAGTGTCGTCATGCAGCGATGCGAGTTAAGTATCTTCGCAGGGGACGGGGTCCTGCGCACAGTGGGTACTTACACTTACGTGTCCTAGTCTGTAAAATCTGAACTTGGCGATTCCTGTTCGTCACGACCTACGTTGATTTCAATATGTTAGACCGACCATCGCGTCAATCCATGTAAGGAAAAGCGTAGGAGGCAAAGTAAGTAAGTACTAACCTTGGATGATCATGATCATGGGCCCGGAAGCGCTGCCATCGGCGCTTCGCGCTTGCGCTCCTTGATCTTGACCACCACCCGCTGCTTCCTACCCGCCTGCATAGAGCGCGCTGCAGAACTTATTGAACGGTAGTTGAGCTGGCTGGTACGCTCTGCTAAGATTACCAATGACATTTTTCCCACCTTCGCCCACTACCTCGCAGCGAATCCGAGTTCGTGAACTCGTTGGTATGTGCCAAAGGCGGAGCTGGATGCTTCCTGAAGTTTTCTTCCCCCGAAAAGCATTCTATGCGCCTGTATAATTTACACAAGTTGCAATCTGTACAGGAGCTGGAACTCACCTGCGCAACATGCGACGGAAACGACGATCTCGCTATCACGAACGCCCCTGCTACGGCGTCCGGACGACACCTTTACGACTGACTGGCTCGCTTGGATCGAGCTGATCAAGATGGCCATGTGCAACTTTGCGCCACGTCAAGATGGAAACGGACCACGCCTCGTCCCGGAGGAGTACGACAAGAAGTATAGACACAGTTCTCGGTATTCGCGTTTGCTCATCGTCCAATCGCTTAATTATAGGTTCGGACCTTCAGGACCATTCACGCATACATCTATGAAGCGCTCGGGGATGCGCGTCGCTTCCACCTCACTTTCGCGGCCTACCTATCGTTCTTCTGGAGAACTTCCCTGAGTCTCTGTGCGAATATTCTGAGGCAGGCTTGCGTCCTCCGAACTATGAACTCGAAGAATCGCCTCTCGGGACGATTGATCGCGACCTCGACGCAGTCTCCGTCACCTCAGATCTCTGCCTCCGTCTCGCTTACACGCTCATTGACTGCGCGATCATGTCGTTTTTGGGTGGTCATAGATGCACTCAAGATGTTTCCAGGCGGTGGGACACAGAGCCTGGTAGACGAGGAGAAGAGGAAGGACCTCATCAGGTAAATCATTTGGCAAGAGATGTTCGCCGCGTTCGCCAATGCGCCGGACGTCGAAATGCGGGTGTCTGTCCATTGTGGTTATACCATCTGGATCTGAGGTAAGTGCAATCTCTTCGACTTTCAATCCGCTGAAGCCATAGCTGCTACATATGTAGGAGGCCCGGACCGCCACCGTGCACTTAATGGGCGCCTGCATTCAAGTCCATTGTTCACCTCAAAGGACAAAGGGATCGCGTATCTCGCGGCGAATGATCCGTCGGCACGCTGTCCGGAGATTCAAAAAGACCTCCAGGGCTGGCACGACGCGGCGTCTTCTCTGCCACATCCTACGATGCCATCCCTAACCACCCTCCCCCCGGAGCTCCTCCTGGAGCTTTTGGCTCACCTTCTTCCATACCCATCTTCACTCCTTCAATGCGCGCTAGTATGCCGCGCCCTCCATCCATGCGCCCGCGCCGTCTTCTTTCGAGACATCCAACTCGTCGAAACCACCTCTTCCGCTGACAAGACGCACGAGCTCGCGGAGCTCCTGGCATCTAGCCACGACCTTGGCTCCTACATCCGCACTCTGCGGTTAAAGTTCGACTGGTTGTCCCCGCCGGGGTCGCCCTTCGTGGTAGCCTCCCAAACCTTGCAGATCACCTATAATCTCGAACTGCAGTACTTCGACGACCCGACGCGCTACCCAGACGTGATTGGCGCTCTGCCTTTGTCGCAGCTTTCGGAGCTTCGTGAGCTCGTATTGGGGCAAGGCATCATGTTGTCCGAGCCTGCCAACCAGGTGGTTACAGTCCTCAAGATGCTTCCTCGCCTTGAACGACTCGGTCTACGACGCGTTCGGGCTGGACAGCCTCGGATAGCGGGAACATCCTCGGACGTAGTCGACTTCACAAAGCCTGCGAAAGCGTTGCTATTGAAGGACCTGGAGCTCGATCATGTGTTCTACTTCCCGGTCTGCGAAGTTGCGCACCGGCTGTTGCAGCAATTCCGTGGTTGCCTTGCGCTGGAAGCACTCGTGGTTCGTTGCCGTAGTTGGGACGGATTATTCGACCACCATACCGCATGGATTCCCTTCCTCGCCGCCGTGACTGGGTCACTTCGTCGTCTCCATATCTCTACTGGCGAGCTCGACCACGGAAAGCCGCCTACAGATGGCACTGGCGGTGCATACGGTGGGTCCTGAATCATCCATATGTGCGTCTGATGACTTAATCTCGTCGCAGGCAGCTCCGCTCTCCACATCGATCTGCTCGACGTGCTTCGGGGATGCAAGTATCTCCGGATCCTTCGCATCGAGTATCTCCTCCCCAGCTACCTCGAACCATCTGTCCACTTGCCTCGCGCGGACTTCCTCCAATCTCTGTGTGTCCTGTTCGAGGACCGTCCAGCGTTCGCCGACCACCTGCAAGAGCTCTCGCTGCACATGGTTGACTGGTACGAGGTTATGGTCTCTGTCGATCGCATCCTTGGAGACCGGCTCGCCCGCGTTTTGCTCGATTCCAGCCGCTATCCAAGGTTCAAGTCGCTTGAAGTACGTGTACGAATCGAGGACGATATGTTTACCGACGACGAAGTCCCAGCGCTGGAGAAGGAGGACGATCGTGCCATCGAGGCAAGGTGGAGAGAGGCGTTTTCAGGCTTCGCGAAAGCCACAGCTGGGTTCGTCTTTCGTCTCGAGATTGAGAGGGATTTGTCACTGTACTAGTAGACGAACGGCCCGGGAACTCTGTCCCGGAGTGGGGCCGACTCCGAGTTCTTCGCGGGACCGGTCCCGGGGGCCTTCAGCCAGTGAAGTATGACATAGGTTACAGACAGTGAGCGATCGTGTCTGTCTACGTCCTCTTCCGAATATTCAGCTTGAGTGTCTGTCCAACATCTTGTACCTCGTATTGACGGGCAACACTTCCACATGTCCTTTCTGATCATATCGAATGCTACTAACGTACACGATTGGCGCCACCCTGAATGCTGATTTACTGCACATACCCCTCTCACTCGGTGACTGTAGGACGTACGTATCGTCTTCCAGCTATCGACCTCAAATTGACGCAGTGTGTCGGGGGAGTGCGGCCCATCCGGGCCGGTCGGCATCAACATCCCGACGCTGTCCATTGTGGTAAGATGTCGACAGTCGGACTGACCTGGACTCTCACGCGCACATTTCTCCCTCAACTTCCACGCTGTCATTAGTCGCAGTGTCCAGCACACAATAAGGTATGCAAGTACATGTGCGATCGTGCAAACGTACCACTGGCACATGCTTACTCTGATGCCCTGGTCGGACCCACTCTTGCAGTGTCGCCAACATGAACATTCGCTGGGCACTCGAAGCGGGAGCAGCAACGGTCGCGAGCTGACGAGCTCATCTCAGAGTACAACTTTGACGGTTACTCATGTGAGTTGCTCACTGGATACTGGTCTCCACCATCCGCGAACTCATCCCTCGGGTCGTCCATCAGCTCGTGACCGCCACGGTCGCCGCGACATCGGCGTGCTCGGTTCCAGTTCAATCAGCATGCGGGTATCTTTTGCTATTCTACAGTATATCGCTTATTGTGCAGGATACCGCGGTGGAGGTGGAGGATACGTCTCCAACGTTGTCACGCAGGGTGTTCAACTCGACAATGTGACCGTCCCGGTGCATGTGTACCAACTACGGCGATGGCGGGTACTCGGCAGATCGCCGTCGAAGCTGCGGTTTAGCAATCTGAGCTTCGTTGACTGGACTGGGACGTCGCAGCGGAACACGTATGTTCTTTTCTATCGCGACGCGTCCCCCTCGTTTCCTCGGTCGTTGGCTGACACGGGGCTACTTGTCTGTGGCATGTGCAGTGGTAGGCATCGAGTGCATCTCCGGCGCACCGTGCCCAAAATTACCCTTCAAAAAGGCCAAGGTGGGGCCCCTGTGGGTACGACTGCTGCCGTGAAGTGCGTGAACGTCGTGAGCGAGTCGCGCTTCCCGGTGAGTGCTCTTCTGGTTTGTTACCTTGATGCCAACCTGATCAATCACCCGTAGGTTGTATCCACCCAGCGACGACTGGATGTATGAGATGGTCTCGCTTGCATAGTCTTACTCCATCCTGAGTAGTCGCAGGGATCGACCTGGTAAGCAGAGTTACACCACATGGACTGATACCCGCTTACCTTCTACTCATGAAACACTTCAGGCCGCCTCGGCATGCTTCTCACCAGTCCAGCTGGTGGCCATAGGACTTCTATCAGTCTTCCTCGGCCGGTCCGCCTACGGGAGCGCCTGAGCAACCTCGTGACCAGCCTTGAGCAGCTATAAGTTCGGTCGCGACGGACCTCATGTCACTCGTGGTCAGAATGTTCCTCGCACTGCACGCCGTATTTGCCATGCTACTCCTGGGCACTGCATCCGGTCATGCGGCCACGAAGACCTGCAACGTCGCGCCTCTAGGTCACGGAAAGGACGATACAGACCAGGTTTGCCCTTCCCTTTGGGATGTCTGCGGTTATGCTGAATGTCATTGGCAGGTGGAGGCGGCGATTGCTCGGTGCGGACACTTCGGAACAACTGTGTTCGCGCCCGGCGAGTACAATATCACGAGGTAAACTCTACCTGCACGAGTGCTTTTGACAGGAATCATGACACGAAGCATCCCAGGAAGATGACTTGGGATCTCGTGTCTTCCAGAGTTGACCTTCATGGGTATTTGAGTGTATGTCCTCTCGCATCTCCCCTTCAGCACCCATGACTCTGACCCGCGTCGCTTCTGCTTCGCTCCCAGTTCATCCCCGACATCCAGTACTGGCTCGACGCTCACAACACGTACCGCGTCATCTTCATCCAAGACCAAGCCTCCTGGTTCGTCGTGACCGGCCGCGACTTCGTCATCGATGCCCATAGCACTGGCGGGATCAACGGCAACGGTCAGCCGTGGTGGTCCTACTTCGCCACCCGGACGCGCGAGGACGGAGACGGGCGCCCGGTTGCCTTCACGCTCAAGAACGTCACCCGGGGCGTGGTGAGGGACTTCAGGATTGAGGCGCAGCCTTTCTGGTGCAATGCGGTGGCGGACTCGAGCGAGGTGGTGTATGATGGGATGTATTGCAATGCGACGAACCAGGACCCGCTCTACGCCGGGCAGAAGTGAGTACTCAAACGTGTTTCTGATAGCTCCGAGGTTGTCGTGGGGCCGATGCTGACGACCTGCTTCGCTAGCGTCGTTCCGAATACGGACGGTACACGGGCATATTTGCATATGGCCGTCTTCTGAGGACTGACTAGCGCGCTTAGGGATCGACACGTATCGCTCGGACAAGATAACTCTTCTCCGCTGGGATGTATGTCGATCTTCCGGAATGTAGACGTGGTACTGAGGTTCCGACTTATAGATCACCTGTGGAGATGACTGTCTTGCGATCAAAGGCGTACGTTGGAGCGGTCAAGCTTCACCACAATGAGCTCGGTGTCTGACAAGGGCTCATAGAACTCAACAAACATAGTCGCGAAGGACATTACTTGCCGAGGCGGGAACGGGATCGCGTTTGGGTCTCTTGGACAGTACGTCCAGTTCGTAAGTCTTGAACCGTTAAACATCGTGGTAGTGTCTCATGCCCGACTGGCTATAGAACGACACCGTCGACCATGTGCTCATGGAGGATCTCAAGGTGGGTTTGCCAAGATTCAAGTTGCCTCCTTGCATGCGGTAGGTACTGACGCCTATCAGCTGATCCGACTCAATCCGCAAGTCCAACCTAACCTCGGCTCTGGCGTGTACTTCAAGAGCTGGACAGGCACCGTGAACGGGTCTCCTCCGACTGGTGGAGGCGGAGGCGGCGGATATGTCTCCAATGTCGTCGTGAAGGACGTCTCTCTGGATAACGTCACCCTTCCCATCCATGTCTATCAGACGAATGGCGGACACACGTGCGTGATCATCACTGTTTAACTTTAGCCGGTATTCCGTGCTGAATCAATGCATGGGGCTTCATAGAGGCGATGAGCCGTCGAAGCTACAGTTCAGCAACCTGACGTTCGTGAACTGGACAGGAACCTCGCAGCGTAGCACCAGTATGTTTCTGGCAATCATCTGTCGAATCCCGGTTCTTCACTCACGTCATCGTCCATCAGTCGTCGAGTTGGCGTGCAGTCCGGCTGCACCATGCCCAAACATGCGCTTCGAGAACATCAATATCACACCGCCCAGCGGCACGGCACCGAGCTATATATGTGTGAACGTCGCGAGCGAGTTTGGTCTCCCAGGTGTGTTGAGTCGGAAGATGACCCCTAGTTCCCACTGAACTGACCTGTTCCTGTGTTATCCTCGTGTCCTTGCGAAGCCTGCAATGCGACAGGTCTTGCGTAGACATGGCATCTCGACGTCCACCGACTGCGAGGTATATTCACTTCGTCAACTATCGCACGCGTCTCGCTCTCATGCACTACAACAGCGATGCGGGGATGCTGTGGTCCTGTATGAGTCCATCTCTTACTTCGGACCAGCGCTGTACTAGCCGACTTCGTATTGGTAACAATACAACTTTGAATTTCAAGTCATATCAAACAGTGATAGGACGCAACACGGTCTTTGGCGCGGAGGGTAATCGTACCGAACCGTACCTGTCGTCCCCTCCTACACTCAGGCAAGGGCGACGAGGACTTCGACTTCTACACAGTCCTGGCGGTACATAGTTAGTCACTTTGCGTAACTGGCGGCTGCGGGCGGTTCTCGATCTGTCGCTTCCACGTCGTCGTGACTCGTCCGCTCCAGGTCGGTGTTCCATATCTTTATTCAAGTCACACCCGGGCGTTGGTTCGAACTCATACCATCTCGCTTGATATTTCAGGCGCGGGTCCGCAAGCGTTTACACTCCGAAGAGCACGGACGTTCACGCAAACTGTCAGGTCTGGGCACCGTACTTTCTCAGAGTTCCCGACCTGGCCCGTTTCGGTACATTACTCAAATACCAGAGGATCGCGGTGGTGGAAACAGTCGCGGATTCAATATGGGCAGCACCGAACAGAAAGGTCGCCCAACCTTCCCCTCGCCATTCGACTTCAATGTTCGTGAGCCCGTCACCCTCGTCGAACTTCGCATGCGCAAACTATCCGGGATGATCCGCCAGAAATCGCGCTGGTGGGAGAAGGTGCTGGACGACGCGCTTGTCGCGAAGTGGCGAGCGGAGATGGTCGAGTATGATGACTTCGCGCGTGCGGAAGAGGGCGGCGAAGACTCCTGGCCTGGCAAGGCTCTGACGGATGCACAGCTTGACTACATCTTCGCCGAGTTGAAGTACGTCGCTGGTGAGAGAGACGACAAGGATGGAATTCATGTGAGCACTGCTTGTGTTTGGTCACGACCGCGCATGCTGATTCTCGACATCCCCAGGCCACTTCGGTACCTGGAGTGTACCAGTCTGCCTCGCTCATCTCTCCTGACCTTAGGAGTGATCTTGTTCGGGGAATTGCGGTTCTTGAGGACGTTCCTGAGGAAGAGAGGGATTGGCACCCGGGCTCGAATCGCCAAGTGCTCGACCTCGTCCATCCTTCTCTGTATTGCTTCCGGATCGGTAAGACCCTCGTAGTCTCAGCCGAAGAACATCGGAGAGTTCCCGGGACGAACCCGCTGGCCTCGTACTCGCTGGAGGAGTACCTGGCGGACCGCGAGGATTTCCAGGACATCGAATACGATCTCGGCAGCATCATCTCGAGGGACTTCCAGTGGCTTCCCACAGTGTTCGAGGTCTCCGAAGCCGGCGAAGTGGAGCAGAAGAGCTACATCAACAACCTCCACCCGATCAAACACGCATCGCTCTACCCCACCATCACCTCTGTCCTTCAGCAGTTCATCCCCATGTTCGAGAAAGTGCTCTCGGACGCTGCGAGTCCTGTGAGTAAGCGTGCCATCGAAGTCGATCCGATCGACTGGTACTCGCATCTCTCCGAGAAGGACTACGATGAGGACGGTGAGGACGCTTACGAACAGTGGAAGGAGAACCGTTGGCCCCTCATTCCAGATCCTCCGTCCTTCGTCCCGCCCACCGACGAGGACCGCGTCCACGTTAGCCTTAAGGGCCGCCAGATTCGCGTCATCGTCAAGCTCGCGAACATCATCCTGACCCCCGAGAACCCTTCGTACTCCGGTGGCTCATGGCACGTCGAGGGCATGGCGAACGAGAACATCGTCGCCACGGGGCTCTATTACTACGCGTCGGAGAACATCACCGAGTCGCGCCTCGCGTTCCGCGTGCAGGTCGGCACCGACCGGGAGAGCATCGACATGCGGTATCAACACGGCGACCATCAAGGCTGGGACGATGCGTTCGGGTTCTCCGGGGACGACCCGCTCAACCAGGTACTTGGGTACATCGTTGCGGAGGAGGACAAGTGCGTCGCGTTTCCGAACATCTACCAACACCGCGTCGAGCCTTTTGAGCTGGCGGATCGCACGCGGCCGGGGCACCGGAAGATACTTGCGTTCTTCTTGACGGACCCCTTCGCGGATGTGCAGTCGACGGACATGGTGCCCCCGCAGCAGCGCGAGTGGTATTTGGACGAGATGGAGCGCATCCAGGTGTTGCGCAAGCTCCCGAGAGAGCTGTTCGATATGATCGCAGACTATGCGCTCGAGGGCACCATCACGCGCGCCGAGGCCGAGGCGGATAGGGAGGAGCTGATGAACGAGAGGCGGAAATTCGTGATGCAGCACAACGAGGACGTCTTCGAAGTCACTTTCAGCCTGTGCGAGCACTAGACACAGTCCCGGTCGAATTCATCAGTCTACTCATCGTCTCTGTGGACGTCAAGTTGCGATTGTTCTTCAAGTGCTGCATCCCAATCTTCAGTAATTGAGAACCTGTTCTACTAGGAGGCATAGACGCGCTATACATGCCCCGCTGTCAATCACGAACGGCGAGTGAGACTGATATCCCTCTGTCTTGGAACACCGAGTTCAGCCAGTGCCCCGCAACATAAGTAGGAGATCGGAAATACCAGTCGTCGCACCGTACCTCCTGACGTGGCATGCCCAGAAACCATATTCCGCACTTATTTCCTCCAACTTCACCTGATTGTGCTGTGTCTGAGTATCCAGAATTACCTTTCTCCTCCACCTGCACATCAGCGAAACGTGGCTGAGTAAGTAAGTAAGTAGTAGCACTCTCGATCACACAGGGAGTCCGGTCCACGCGTCACCACAAAGAGCGAGGCCTAACTCCGAGGTCGCCATATCATGTCCCAGGATAGTGTCTCGAGCGGCGAGTCGAGCGGCGGGAACGGGACGTGCACGGCGCGGCAGGGTCATCAGCAAAAACCCGAAACGCTCGGGACCGATTGCGCACATGGCAATCGGGTGGGCGCTCGCCAGCGCTTGCAATCGTTCGCAAGCTCAGCGCAATCCCAGAGGTCGACTGCAAGCAACGAGCACCTCGTACTCGCTTGTCGGACATCCCCGCCTGGGCAAAGGGCGAAGCATTCTAGGCCCCATCTCGGGCCCTCTCTCGCTATAAAGACTGCTTGCTGCATCCTCTGTTCGCCCTCGCTGCCTCGCACCCTCTCTTCTCCACCATCACCATCCCCATGCCAGGCCCACACCCACCGTATGGATGGTGTATGTCGCCTGTCCGTACCGTCCCGTCTTCGCATGCAGAGCGTTTGGAAGTGACTAGATGCACACGGTGAGTGCCTCCCAGGTAAGTGCTTTGTGCTATGCCGCATTTCACATAGTCGAGGTTCAGGTGCGTTCAATTTGCCCATGGTCGTGCCAAGGTACGTCCGTGCTTGATTCAGGCTCGCTGCCCGAAGGTGAGTTCATACTATGAGTTGACTATATGCGTGGTATAACCATTCCAAAGGTCGCCCACTCCCGACTCGATTCTGCTGCCATTGCCGGCCACCACACATGACCAAGTAGTAAGTGCCCATCTCCGGATCCGCAGCCATATGTCCTCGCTCACACGGTTCCCTAACCTCAGATCTACTTCCCGCCCACGAACCCATGCAAGGATCGCGTTGGCGAGACAGACATCCCGCATATGAGCAGAGCGGTGAGTCCGGGCAGGCACATCTCTATGGACAAAATTTCTCTCGCACTCGCTGCCACACCACACGCTCGCTCTATCTCCTTGCTCGTTGTTCGTTGTACGGCTTGATTGTGCTCTCGTTATATCCTCGTACGCCGTGGTGTAGTATTGTAGTAGCTATCGAAATGCAGATTGACCAGATCATGGTTCCCTATTTTCGACCAAGCATTCTGTCCCGTCTGCTATGTCGAGGGGATGCTGTCCCTTCCCCGGGCATGCCCGGTTCTCCTTGCCAAACAGTACATTCGCTAGTAAGCTGGACATTCGACTCCAAGACCTACCTGCGCTTGTCGGGCTTGCAAGCGATTGCATTCGGCTGAGGGGGAGATTGCGCCGTGTGCAATGTATGGAGAGTTCTATGTATGCGCTTGCGATCCTCACCCCGCTTGCGAGCGATTGTGGTGCTCGCAAGCGCTTGCACGCGCCTGCGATCGTTTCGGGACTTTGCTGATGCGTGGTTATCGGCGTTACGTCACAAGCATAAAGTCACGAACCTTGACCGTCACATCGCCCCGTCATCGACCTCAACCTGTTCCTCGCCGTGTTCGACAGCGACCTCATCGCAATATCACCACACTTATTTCGCTCGAGGGTCAAGTTCTGCCGAGGGATGGCAGTCGTAACTCAAACCAGGCCGGATCGCAACGTCAGCCGCATCCTCCTCGCACTTCTAATGGCTGCTCGGACCTGCACCTCGATCTCAACCTTTCATCTTTCACAACTTTGCTTTACATTATCGCTGCTTGCGGGTCAAGTTCATTCTTCTTCTTCTCACGTCGTTCGCTAGTCGGACTTTCACGTTACTATCATGACGACAATGGAGCGTTCTGAGACGATCCGCGCCCCCAAGCGGCCAGCCCCTGCGATTAGCGACAAGTTTCAAGCACGTCTGGACAGAGTGAAGATGCTCGAGCACGAACAGCAGATGGAGGACTTGGAAGCGTTGAAGCACACTCCGGTACGCCCGCTAGTTCCTCTTCACAATCGCCGGGCTGACATGCGCCGGGTGCGGACAGGAGGACCTTCGGATTCTCCAGGAGTCGTTCGCTGCCGTCAAGGCGGAGTTTGTAGACCTGGATGGTCAGTCGTGGGATACTCCGGCTGCACGGGAGATGCTCGTCAACTGGGTAAGTCAGAGTCTTCGTGGAGTCCGCCCTTCCGCGCTGGACACGTTGAACGCCTGAGTCTGACCGCACGTTTCGTCACACAGCATGAACAACAAGCCACGCGCGAACTCCCTGCCTGCTTGAGTCCTGATGGCTTGCGTCTACGCAAACATCAGCGACGACGCTCGCTTGCAGCTGTCGTATCCCCCGCAGCATTGGTCGACAACATATCGGTCTCCTTGAGCGAGGGCGCCGTCGCAGACGACATCGTCCGAGGTCGGCCCACCGAGGTCTCCACGCCTGCCTCCAGGACTGTACACACGACTCCGAAACTCCATCGCATGCGAAGGGAGAGTCATCTCGCTGTGGCCCCCTCGGCAGGCGACGACAATGATACCGACGTATCACAATATCCCGCGCGGGCCGGCTTAGTACTATCGTCTGCAGGCTCTCACCATCCGCCCGACCCGCATGCGATGAGCCGTCTGCACACGCTCCTGGCGAAGGTGGCCATGTCGGGCGACTCCGTCTCCGCGGATTCTGCCGCTTCTGCGTTTACGCCTGCTTCGAGCATCGCGTCCGGCGGCGGTCCTCGGTCTGGTCTAGCTCCTGCGTCGACTCCGCGCACTTCGACCATCATGCTCTCCAACTCGCCGAACCTCAACCAGAGCCCCACGCTCTCAGACTCTCCCAGCGCAGGAGCGGCACGCGCTGGTCCTCTCCGCAAGAGACGTAACAGTCGCTCGACGAGCGTCATCGTTAGTGGCGATATCGACTCAGAAGACATCGAGAACGTCCTGCACAGGTACTTCCCTGGCGTCCAGGTCAAGCCCGTCGTGCGCGTCGACCCCGTGGCTAGTCATGGGCAGTCCGCGAAGCCCGCGTCTCCGCGTCTCCCGGGGGGCACTGCTAGGAGGCGTCCCCGCGGACGAAGGATCGCCTCTGGTGACGGTAATGGGATGCCGATGGTTCGTGCTTCGCTGCTCTTTGCCGGCAGGGCGGGCGAACGCGTAGGATCTGGTGAGGACGAAGATGAAGGCGAGGGCATAGGTCCTGTCCCCTTAGTACGCACGGTACCTTCCATGGGCTGGAGCCCATCAGATTGCTAGTATTGCGGCATGTTGTAGCTGTGTAGTCCTTCATTTGTGTAGTCTCGCGAGGGTGTCACATCACCGACCTCTCCTGGCGTCGTTATCGTCCTTCTCCGTTCAGCCTTCGCTCTCATGTTTGCGATCTACTCTCGACGCTATGTATAGATGCTGTCATCGCGTCGACCGTGAGGGTGCCGGGTCGGTGCTCACAGGTATACAGAGAATGGTCAGGTGCGTTGTCGGCTTGGTCGTTGGTGCATCATCTAGCCGCCGTAACCCACTGCAGACATAGATGAGGAGCTTGAGGAGGAGCAGCGCCGGCGAGGATTCCTAACACCGGTGAGTATAAGTATCACGGTTCTGTTCGCCCCCATCGTAACTGTTCTCATGTTCTGGAAGGAAGGAAGGCCGGCATGACTCGGATATCTCAGTCCAACGCTATACGATTCAGCTCCAGCTGGCTAGGGGACCCTGCATACATGGTTTTCCCTTGTCGGGAGCTTGAATTCACAGCCGGGAATCATCGTCGCCGTCGGCCTCATGCCCTTCGTTGCCCATGAGACTATCACTTCTCCTTGAGTGCGAGTATTCGCACCCTCAGGCCAAGGTGCTACTCTGACACTGGGAGCGCGGTGTTGATATCGGCCCGCCATCAGGCCTCAGCCCTCAGGGAGAAGCTCAGAAGCTCAGAAGCTTCGATGGTCCGGATGCAGTACATCAGGTATCGATCTGCATGGCCGCCATCTCTACGTGCGAGCTTTGGTACCACTCAGCCATCATGCCCAAGGCCGCCGCGGCAGTATTGTACAACAATTCTGAGAAGGTGACCATCAGTGTATATTGCCATCGCCATCTCGCTACGCCTTGGAAGAGCGACTTCACTGCAAACCAACGAATGGACGATGTCATAGGAAGGATATGGACCGAGGAGCTATCCAAGATCCTCGTGGAAGGGTCGGTCGACAGGCAAGAGATCAATCTGTATCATATCGTAAGTGCCTCAGAGACTTGGTAGCTCTGCAGCGAGCTGATCAGTACACAAACAGCCGGGCGGAGTTGTGTACGCACCCGAAGAAACCTTCATCGACCGACTGGGACAGTACTTCAAGGAAATGGGCCTGAGCGCCATGCAGCCGATCAAGAGCACTGTAACGAGATTGAGCACTCTCATGCCCTCGCCAGCACATAATTTGGGCACGCACATCTACTTTGTGCTCAGCGTGCCAGGTACGCATACTTTCTTCCTAGCATGAGTACTGTGGTGCGACTCATGCCCTCGAACAGATAGCAGTGGGGCTCCAGTTCTTCCCGGGTTCGAGTCTGACGAAGAGTCCGATGAAGAAGCAAGCGAACAGGAAATGCTTGGGGGAATAACACTCCTCGAGGCCTCCGACGCGACATGTGCGTACCGTACTTCCTAGCGACGCCGCAACCCTTCACACATTCATCGTCTTAGCCGTGAATAAGCGCATATCTAAGTACGCGCAAGACGTTACTGCTCCTAGTCATGCTGCTCGACTTCGAGTCTACGCCCGCCGGCAGAATCGCGCACATGCGTTCTATGACGGACGTTACCACTTCAACAAAGAAAAGGACACTCGCGCTCCGCCAGTGGCCGTGCTTCATCCTTCCTTCGCCCTCTTCCTCGAACGCCTCAATGATCCGGGTATAGCGCTTGATGAGGAACTTGTCAGTAGCACCTATGAGTTCATGGTGAGGTCCACCGCTATCTACCTCAAGGAGGCGGACCGAGTCAACGCTCTCTCGGACTTCTTCACCCGCATCCTTCGACGCGAAGTTGAGTTCAAGCGAGTCAAGCGTGCCAACCCGGACGGATCGCTGTCTTTCGAAGTCGTCGTCCAACCGGGAGACCGTCATATATTCATACCGGTCGCCATCTTCGAGTACAAGGTCGAGCCAGGGGCCGGTGGCTGCGACGCAGGCGTACAAGCGCTCTCAGCTATCGAGAACTTCTGGCTGAGTCCACATGTAAGAACTCCGTCAATCTGCATGTACATCCCTCGGGTGACTGACGAATCCGTACTAATCGCAGAAGAGAGACCTCAAAAAGATGGGATGCTGTCCTACATTCGGTGTCGCCATGGACGGCCCGTGGCTCAGGCTCTATGCATGTGTCCAGGCAGATAGGTGGATCTGTCAACCTCTGATGCCGGCAATCTACACAGCTATCCCGTCGAAGCTCCCGTCGAAGCACATCCTCTCAGTCTGCAAGGTCTTCCAAGCATTCAGAGACGCCATCGACGATATCGACCAGCGCACCAAAGCGATGATTGCGAACTGCAGGACCACTCGACCTGAATCGCAAACTGTCGATGAACTCCCACTACCCTCGGTTCCCCCGAAGCTTTCTCGGCCCACTATCATGACCCCGGCTGCTACCATTTGCGGCAACCTCACACTCGAATATCTACATGTCGTTGACCAGCACAACCTCACCTATCTTGCCGAGCTGTCGTCAGGCTGGCAGGAGCTTGGATTGAGCTGGCCCCGAGTTGTCGTGAAGTTCGCCGAATGGTATGGTGCGGACGCTCACCGGCTCTTGGAGAAGGCGGGCTACGCTCCCAAGCTTATATACTGTGGAACACCGTACGCCGCTACCTTCCCTGGGTTCTCGGACATGGACATGGTCGTCATCGAGGCCCTACCGGACGAAGGTCTGGTGGAGAGAGGGTCGGTAGTTGAGCCGCCTTGCGCTGAAGTTTGCCGGAAAGTGCGCGATGCGGTCAGAATCCTGCACCAACACCACTTCGTGCACGGGAACATTACCTGGCAAACCGTGGCTTCCAACGAGACCGGGAACGGTGTCGATGTGCGGCTCCTCAACTTCGATTACGCCGGCAAGGAGGGTACGGCGCGATACCCTGTCTATCTCCCGCAGACACCGGAACATGTGGAGCTCCCGGGTGGAGTGGCGCCGTTGAAGTTGGTGACTAGAGAACATGATCAATACTTCCTCGACGCTATGTTTCCCGGCAGCGACTGATACTCTCGTAGTAACACAAAAAGCCTAGTGTACATCCGAAAAAAGCGTCCCTATCAGAAGTGAATTCGAAATCGGTGACGTGAAGTAGATCCTGAGTACTCGAGGCGTACGAAATCAGAGACACATTCCATCCTTCATGTCGTGCCACGCTCCCGCGTGTGGTACCGCGGCGCCAATACATGCGTCACCCAGTAAATATCATGCTCCTTGGTGATCAGCATACCAGGCTTGGCCCCTGCTGGCCACGGTATGTGTGGAGAGAGGTCTTTCGGATAGCGAGCGACACCCTCCTGTCCCGCCCAGTCGAAGTCGATGACGCGTAGCCGAAGCGACTTGTCCAGCATGATGTTCTGCGAACGCAGGTCCCCGTGGACGAAGCCATTCTCGTGCAACACGCGCACGGCATCGCGGACCTGCTGGCGGATGGGCTCGTCCGCCATGTCCCACAGAATATGCCCGCCGCCCCGACACTGCGCCATGACGACCATCTGCATGCGCGTGTATCCTGCATAGTCATACACTGGCCCGGCGTAGAGGAGGTCTGGCGCGAGATCTTCGCGTGCGAGCAGCCGGTGCGCATCGCTACTGTAAGTGGGTGTAAACTTCACGACGAACATGCGCGCATCTGGGAAGCGCCCAAGGGCGAGGAAAAGATTGTTGTGAGGTTGGAGAGGACGAAGATAGTTGAGCTTGACCTCGGCTCCGGAAGCGTCTCTGAAGCTGTTGGGAGAGGGATGGAGACGATGATGGAACTGGGAGAGCGACGGTGCGACCATGAGGGTATGATACCACTTCTGGAGATGTGCGACCGACGCGCGGAGGGCCCATAGTAGATGTGCGAAGGGCTGCACGGTAGTTGAGTTCAGTGCTGAGAGCGGCACAAGTTTCTGTGGTGTCGTCAGTTGCTGGCTGATCCACTTGTTCGTGAAGACGGAGCCGTATACGCGCAGCCACGATCCGACGATGGTGACGCCGAAGACCGGCATGGCGCACTCGCCGTATATGATTTTCCGCTGCAACAAAGCAAGTCAGATATGACACATACTTAGCGCACATTGTAAACTCACATCGGCTGGGGGCCAAGCACTGTCACAGGAAGGCATCGCGGTACGCATCGCACGATCTACCTTCGGACGCTCGACCAGAGCCCCATTTGCCATGGCTTTGAAGACGATTATCGGGGCCGAGGCTTGCCTGACCTTGTTCTTGACGGTACAATATACACAGCTGTAGGCAATCTGAGGTACGTGGCGGATCCTGAGACCATCCCCGCTAGGAGCTATGAGGTCGACGAACAACGTGGTCAAACTCTCTGCCTGAGACAAGTCCTGCAAGTCAACAGAGGAAGCTCTGTCCAGAAACTTCATCACGAGGGACAAGAATGACGGATCAAAGGATTGTGGCGTGCTATTGAGCAATCCCACGAAATGAGCGAACGACGGACCGAAGACTTCCACAGGAAGGAGATCGGGAGTGGTGACTGCGCGCCGATACTCCAGTTCCGTGGACCCGTCAAGGTCTGAGGGCACGGTATCGGTATCGTCAGATGGACTCGTTGAGCTGTTATCTGTGTCCGAGTCGGTAGCCGAATGAGATGAAGTCTTGGCGATACTGTGGTCCGGAATGGTTACAAGCGGTCTGTCTGAGGTGCGACATTGGCAGACGTCCAGCCCACAGCTAGATCAGTACTCACCTGAAAACCCAATCACGAGATAGACACGACCCTCCTCAATTTCTCCCATAGCACTACCCAGCCGCGACAATAGTCCAATCTTGCGAGGTTCATGGGTACGAAGGTGATCTGACAGGCGCTGTCGGAACGTGTCCTCAGGCTCATACTCGATGCCATCCTCCTAAATTCGTATCAGTGACCAAATGATGTACATCAGAGGCTATGGGACTTACCACGTAATAGAGACCCAACTGCGAAGAACTGGTTCCGGCGGGGAGAAGGCCCTGTAAAGAGTCGTCAAGGACCTCTTTGCGAAGATGACCAGCAGTCTTGTTCAGCTCAAATTCGCCCGTCCAAAAGGACCCCACGAGATCAGAGTACACGGCCAGGAAACAACTTTTAGACATGGCGAGCAAGTGGCAGGAGCAAAGCCGTCGGCGCCTTGATATTCGAGTTGTTACCGCTCATTGAATCGGAGATTACTTTAATTCAACATATTATGTACTCCGATAATTACGTTATTGGGGTTCCGACATCGGCATAAGTACGAAGTATTGATGGGTACCTACTTTACACCACTAAGTATCGTACTATCCTCGCGCACCCTGCACTCTGTTCTCCAGTACTTCCGGCGTGCATACTCTTTCAAGAGCACAGTCACGCTGCACTGAACAGAAACCGACCGATCAGGCACCAGCAGTACTCGGCGTACGATGAGTCCTCTCTACCCTGGTAAGTAGCCTTGGCCTCACGCATGCCTGCAGGATTTAGATGTCATGTCGCGCATACTCGTGTATGCCATTGCTCTGCGTCAATGGGCTGGAAGTGGTGTGCATGGAGGGGTCCTTGACTGTCCTGTGACTACCCCTTTCCAATCGCTCCCTTCCTTCTGGGTTTCCGGACTCTGCCAGGACTGCAGTGGTAGCAGACTGCAGTACGCTCACGGGCAAGTACTGTAACTACTATGCGGCCACTGACATATATATCTACATAAGCGGTATCCGTGGGCAGAGTGAGATCGGGAGACCTGAAGAAGGCCTGGGCACTGGTACAGCGTCTCTCGCAATTGGTTTGATCCGAAGTAGTACTTGACCTCTCCTCCTCCCGTCTCAGCGAGTCCCCGAGTTCGCTCGAGCAAAATGGCCTTCGGGCGAGAAGAATGCGCCACCTTCCCGTCACCGTTCGAGTTCAACGCTCGCGACCCGCTCACCCTCGTCGAGCTCCGTATGCACAATCTGTCCGGGGTGATCCGCCAGAAACCGCGCTGGTGGGAGAAGATACTGGACGACGACCTTGTCGCGAAGTGGCGAGCGGAGATGGTCGAGTATGACCGCGTCGCGCGAGAGAAGGAGTGGGACGAAAGCCGGGACGACTTCCACGGCCCGAAGAGGTGGCCCCGCGACGCTCTGACGGACGTGCAACTCGACTACGTCTTCGCCGAGTTAAAGTACGTCGCTAGTCAGAGAGACGAGAAGACTGGGATCGAAGTGAGCATTTTCTTACGTTTCGTCATGGCCACGCACGCTGACTGGCGGCCCTTCAGGCGACATCAGTACACGGGGTGTACCAGTCTGTCTCGCTCGTCCCTCCAGATCTCAAGAGCGCTCTCATCCGAGGCGTTGCAGTGCTCGAGGACGTCCCCGAGGAGGAGAAGGACTGGCACCCGGGATCGAACCACCAAGTTCTCGACCTCGTCCATCCCTCCCTATACTGCTTCCGGATCGGTACGAGCCTCGTCCGCACAGACGAAGAACGCCGCAAATCTGGGCAAGGCCCACTCTCGTCGTATTCGCTGGTGCGGTACGTGTTTGATCGCGGCGACCACGAAACCAGCACGGCTTTTTCGGAGGACTACCAGTGGCTCCCGACCGTGTTTGAGGTCTCCGAGGCTGGCGAGGTAGAGTGGAAGAGCTATATCAACAATCTGCACCCGATCAAGCACGCGTCGTTGTACCCCGCCATCACTGGGGTCCTCCAGCATCTCGTCCCGATGTTCGAGCGAGTGCTCTCGGACGCTGCGAGTCCTGTGCCGCCTCCGGTGATTGAAGTCGATCCGCACGGTTGGTACTCGCACATCCCGGAGAAGCGATACGACGAAGACGGCTACGAAGAGTGGTGGGAGAACCGTCGGCCACTCGTCCCCGATCCCCCGCTCTTCGTGCCGCCGACGGATGAGGATCGTGTCCACGTTAACCTCAAGGGGCGCCAGATCAGTGTCATCGTCAAGCTTGCGAACATCGTCCTGACCCCGAGGCCCCGTCGTACCCCGGCGGCTCGTGGCACGTCGAGGGCATGGCCAACGAGAGGATCGTCGCGACGGGGCTCTACTACTACGCGTCGGAGAACATCACCGAGTCGCGCCTCGCGTTCCGCGTGCAGGTCGGCACGGACGCGGAGTCCATGGACATGCAGTACCAGCAGAGCGACAACCGGGGCTACCGCGCGGTGTTCGGATTCGCGGGTGACGACGCGCTCAACCAGGAGCTCGGGCATATCGTCGCGGAGGAAGACAAGTGCGTCGCGTTCCCGAACATCTACCAGCACCGCGTCGAGCCGTTCGAGCTCGCGGACCGCAGCCAGCCGGGGCACCGGAAGATCCTCGCGTTCTTCTTGACGGATCCGTTCGAGGTCGTGCATTCGACGATGAATGTGCCCCCGCAGCAGCGCGAGTGGTACGTGGAGGAGATGGAGCGCATCCCGGCGCTGCGCAAGCTCCCAAGGGAGCTGTTCGATATGATTTCGGACTATGCGCTCGAGGGCACCATCACGCGCGCCGAGGCCGAGGCGGACAGGGAGGAGCTGATGGAGGAGCGGAAGAACTTCGTGATGGAGCACAACGAGGAGGTCTTTGAGGTTTCTTTCAATCTGTGCGAGCACTAGAATCTAGAGAATATATCTGGGCTTGCTCCTGCTCTTGGACTGTGTGTGGGGTTTCCCTGGGACATTAGGCTTGCGCTGATACTGGGATATACAGGGTAGATTGGGGTCAGAAGATCCTGTCCTCATGCTCGCAGGGGAACTCGATCTCGTACACTTTGTCATTAACGCCGCCACGCTTGAGTGTGTAGGACCTTTCGTCACCGTGCGCCCTGGCTCTCAATTCCGCCATCACTCATTCCTCAGCTCGCGCTTTGGTGGTACCAAGCGTATACAGTAGATTGTCGAAGCTCGGAAAGCCTCGCTCTCACTATCCGGCAATAGCCGGTTCAGCTCCGTTTCTAGGCGACGGCTGGTGCTCTTTACTGACGACTCCAACTCGACCACCACGATAACTCGCTCACCCCAGCCTCAGACTGAGAAGATCCATGACTGGTGGCGTGCATACTGACGAGTGCTCTCTGAGCACGTCTTCAGGCTAGAACTGTTCTGATCCTCACGACCACTGCGTCTGCGGTACGACCCCCAACCATCCTCAGGATCTCGTACTGGGTAGCACTCGCCGACTCCACACATCGATAGATCGCCCTTGTACGTGCGGCCTTACTGGAGGTGCTAGTTCCGCTGTTGCACGGGCGGCGGTGATTTAGCTCGACATATCTATGCTCAGCGCATCTCGTCACTCTGTACTCTGCGATCTGGATCCAGCACTAGAGTTCGAAAACTCAGGTCATGCTTGCCGTCGTGTGCGTTCCTGCACTCTCCTGCAGGCGTGGCTGTATCTGTCTGTCTCCAAGGCATGCCATGAAAATAGAGGCTGACCCTCGATCACTCTGCGATCGGCATCTCCCTGTCAGCCCGACGGCAGGCGCGCTCAAAACTGAACATAGGCCGAATACCAGACGCGTCCCATCCCTTGACTTCCAACCTCGACCATCTCCCCGTCCTCGACCGTCCCGAACACGGCCACCCGCCGCACACATCGCTATCTAGCCCCACACTCCTTACTTCACAGCCTACTCGAAATGTTCGCCTCCGTCGCTCGCGTCGCCCTCGTCGCCGCTCTCGCGTTCTCCGCCTTTGCGGCACCCGACGTCGGCAACCCCACCCGCACCGCTCGGGACGTCGCCGCCCCTGTCAACCCAGTGGGTGTGGTCACACGCTCGCTCGCTCACAACCCCGTCGTGCCCCTCACGAACGCCCAACGCCTCTCTCGCGGACTTCCACCCAACCGTCCCCGTGCGCACCGCCGTCGCGCTCTTCAAGCCCGCCAGTCCTCCACCTGCATCGCGCAGAGGGGAACCATCCGAGTCACCCTCACGGACTCCGCTACCGGTGCCGTCGTCAACAACGGCTACGTTGCCGCGAATGCGAACTCCTTTGGCGAGTACGGTTTCACCCCGGTGGCCGCCGAGGCCATCTCCGTCTCGATCTGCCCGGAGTCTAGCACGTTTGATATCCTCGCATTGGTATGTCCATCGCGCTCTCTTTCTTCTTCGGCGGGCGTCGGTTTTCCGTGGAGGGCGGCTGACACGAGCATGTGGCATCTACAGAACGGTATCTCCGCGTATCCTTACCTCGGCGCCGCCCGCGGCTTCGCGAGCACCGACGACAACCTCGGCGACAATTCGAACTATGCGTACCTCGCAGGTACCACGCAGAGTACGTTTTTCCTCTCATCCCCCATTTCTTCTCCCTCCCCATTGCCAACAACATCTCATCTTGCTGCCCTCGCAGGTGCTCGCGGCCCTGCCGTCGCCGGCCCGAATTCGTTTTCCACCGCGAGCGGCCTCCCTGTCAGCTACGAGTCCAACGTATGGCGCTTTGGCGCGGACAACGAGCTCCTTCCGTCGTGGGTCAACACCGATGGGAGCACGCCGACTCAAGACATCATATACGTCGTGAGCGCCGCAGCATTCGCCTTCACCGGGGACGTGCAGGCCTTCATCGCCTCGTATGGTAACGCAAACCTCGCGGTAAGTTCGTCCGTCTCCCGCAGACTGGCAGCGGCTGCTGACGGCGTGATGCACTTTCAGGCTTTCTACTTCGTTCCGGCTTAGGGTGTCTCGTCGATGGCGTCAGTGGCTCCCGGTGTACGTTGGGGAATGGCCGATTCCAAGGGATCCGTTGTACTGTTTCCGCAATACGTCAAGCTTGGTTGTAAGGTATCTCTACCTCATAAAGATATGATTCTTCCCTCAGACGAAGCCATCCAGAATCTTGATCTGTGCCATTCGCGGCGGTGAATGTTGCTGACCAAGTAAGTACGAGTAAGTATTTGCGCGGACCTCACACGCGTTCGGACGATCTAAATTCGGCAACCGCGATCGGTCAGTACAAGCCAAGTGCAAGCGCCGACTTCAATCCTGGTGCACGAACCTCTTCCCCGCTCCCATCATCCGGACTTCTCACCTCATTCTCTCCCTGTTTTACCCTCAAAGCTGGTCACCTTCGCAGCGCAGTGTTCAGAGCAGTCGCAAGAAAAGCGCCAAAGAGAGCGGCCGAATCGGACTAATGCTAACGCCACCATATCGGGGCTACATTAGCGCGTCCTTGGATCTTGCGGACAGCTCAGCGCTCAGTGCAGGTCCCTGGCCTGCAAATTATACAAAGGCACGCCGCGTTCGGTGTGCCCTTCTTGCTCTCTCCGCTCGGACACTCTACATAGAGTCTCTCGGATTCTGCTCCCCACGTCGTCGAGCTCGACCCACACTCCTTACATTCGCTCGCTATGTTTGGCTTCACTCGTTTGACCCTGCTCGTCGCTGCACTGGTGACTACCGCCGCGGCACTCACGCCCACCCGCACGCCTAGCGGCGTCCTCGCCGAGCTCTTGACCCCAGCCGAAGATCCCAGCCGACTCACCATGAACCCCGCCGAGCCCCTCACCAACGCCGAGCGCCTCCGGCGCGGTCTCTCGCCCAACCGTCCTCGCCCCCGCTACGCCGGTCGCGGTGCTCAGGCCATCGGGCGGCGCCAGGGTGCCAGCCCCCTTCCGTGCGTGACGCAGACGGGAAGGATCAAGGTCACGTACACGTACTGGCCTGCGGGGGTCTCAAGGCTAGCGGCTGGTTGTCGCGGAACATGAACACTCTGGGCGAGTATGTGTTCTCCACCGACGCATCGCAGGCGCTCTCGGTCACGATCTGCCCGCAGACCACGACGAACGCGTTTGATATCCAGGTTTTGGTGCGTCTTTGTTTCGTGTCTTGCTCTCTGGCGGTCTGTGTCCTGACGCCCTGCGCCCGGGGGTTGCAGAATGGGCTCGCGAACTACCCTTACATTGGCGGCGTTGTGGGCCCCACGAACAGCAGGACCAACACGAACGACATCAACGACAGCTCCAATGTGCTCTACGTCGCCGGGGTCTCGGAAGGTGCGTCCCGTCCCGCTCGCGTTCCGCCTTTGACAGCGACGGTGGGCTGATCGATGCCGTCCGCCCTAACAGCCCCGTACGGGCCCGCGGTGTCTGGATCGAGTGCGCACGGAACGTACTCCAAGTACGAGTCGCACATGTGGTCGATGGGCGCGAACAACGAGCTTCTCCCGTCGTGGGTCAACGACGACGGGACCGTGTACTCGGGACAGAAGCTCGTGCACTACAGCGTCCTGGGCATCGAGGCGCTCTTCGTGACGGGCAACATCGACAAGTTCTACACCACCTTCCAGGTCCCTACGGACATCGTGGTGAGTGCTCTGTCCGCTCGGGGTCGGCTGCGAGTCGGGCACAGAGGCTGACGGTGTGGGATGGATTTTCAGAACTTCTACTTCGTTCCTGCATAGGCTCTGGCGTGCATGGTTCGTGAGCTCCGCGTAGACTTGGATGTGCACAGGACACTTTGACTTTGAAGACTGTATGTTCCATGTAATCGGCGCGGTCTCACAGCGTCCCCGCTGTTGTTCATGATTCAGCGTACAAGTTATGCATGTTTCCAGTAAATATGTACTTACGTATGTATTGGATCTGTAACCTCGCCATCTCGGCTCCGGTCAGTACCGCCACCGCAGAGGCCTAGGCTTGTCGTAAATTGCTGCACAGCCACTTGCGATGTCGTGCTCCCGCGCTGCGGCTCAGCCCTCTTCCGTTCCTCCTCCGACACGCGGTAATAATCGTGCTCATAGCTTACGCCTGCCAACGCAAGAAATCGAGGGCCTTCATCGACATCTCATTCAATCGATGGGTCTTTCATCTGGAACTCAAACAAAGGAGTGAAGTTGTTTACGCTGTTGAGGAGATGCTTTCGCTATACAGAGCAGCGTTATCGCGGAGCAAACATGCATGCGCTTTAATGATGAGTACATACTTTATTGACCGATTGCATGCTTCATCGTGACGTGGCCGACGGGTCTGGCCCACTTTGATTTTCTTGGCTTCGAGTCCGTGTCTGAGCGCCCGGACTCGGACTTGCTCTCCTTCGCCCTCCTCCACGGATTGCAGGCCTCTGGTATTCAACCGCGACGACGCTAGAAAGCACCACACTCCTTACACTCCACTCGTTTGCAATGTTCTCTTTCCCTCGCATCTTCGTCGTCGCAGCCCT
Source organism: Lentinus brumalis (assembly GCA_001792895.1). Taxonomy (NCBI): domain Eukaryota; kingdom Fungi; phylum Basidiomycota; class Agaricomycetes; order Polyporales; family Polyporaceae; genus Lentinus; species Lentinus brumalis. The sequence continues at coordinate 133,093 of MARA01000029.1, read as the reverse complement.
CGCGGTCTCGGTCCTCGCGGCCCCCGAGGCGACGCGCACCACCCGAGACGACGTCCTCTCCCTCAACCCCGTCGGGATTGTCACCCGCCCGGTCGCTCAGAAAAGGGACGTGCACCTCACCAACGCTCAGCTTCTTTCGCGCGGTCTCCCGCCCAACCGCCCTCGCGCCCGGTACGGCCGGCGAGGCCAGGCTCTGCAGCCGCGCCAGTCCTCCACGACCGTGGCGCGGACGGGACACATTCAGGTCGAGGTCTCGGACTACCCCATTGCCTTCGTCTCCAAGCAATTGAACACTTTCGGGGAGTACCAAATCACCACTGACGTTTCCGATGCGCTGTCTGTGTCTATTCCTGACTCGTCGAGCGCGACGTTTGACATCGTGGCCCTGGTGCGTCTGTCCTTCTACTACGCCACGAATGCGGACCCTGACGTGTCTGGCCAGAACGGGGGCATGTTCGACTACCTCGGCTTCGCCACTGGGTTCGCGAACATAAACGATGTACGACAACTGGACGAGACCTCTTTCAACTACGCATATCTCGCGGGTGTCACGGACGGTACGTCCACATTATCCTCTTGCAGTCTCTCTTTCCTCAAAGTATTCTGTGATGCTGATGCGATTTCTGGTGCAGAGAGCCGTGGTCCAGCAGTCGACGCGCCGAACACATACACCGAAGCCAGCGGTCTGTCTGCATACGTAGAGTCGAACGTGTGGTCGCTCGGCGCCGGCGACCAACTCATCCCGACCTGGGTGAATGGCGACGGGACCGCGGTGGCCGTCTCGTTATTTTATTCCCGTAGCGATAACTTGTTCGCCATCACTGGGAGCGCGGACCAGTTCGTACAGGCCTTCGGCAGTGCGTCCCACCCAGCGGTGCGTCCCGTAGCCTTCTTCCTGCTGCCCGTGCGATGCTGACTGTTCTTCGTATGCGCTAAAGACGTTCAAGTTCGTAGCGGATTAGTGATTGTGGTCGAGACGTACCCACACTTACAAAGATGCTCTCTACTTCATACCCACCGCCGCGACCGTGCGGATGCGATCGAGCCTGATCGAGCAGCATTCCGGTCCAAGCGTTTGTATTTGGTCTGGACCACTAGTTCAGGTTCTTGGTTCAATTCACTTTTCCACGCGTATGTGAGCACCGCCACCAGTTCGACTCTCGCCCATGCAAGCGCTCTTCCGGTAAACCGCCCTTGATGACCACTCACGATGCGCAGAAACCTGACCTTCAACCACTTGAATTTGCGAAGAAACTTTCGGATGGGCTGGAATCATGGCGAGTCTTACTGGATTCGGCTCTGAGCGGACCCTAAGTAACACATGGCATGTTCAACAGGTGCTTCACGTCGGTGACGCATAGCCGCAGACGCGGGAGAACACTGGCGGATGCAAACAGAAATGCAGGGATCGTCACCGGTGACCCTATTCGTAAGTCACGTCCATTGCTGTCATCGGCCGGCAAGGTGACGGTAAAGCAGGTGTCTTCTCATTCCAAGCAAGTTTGCACCCGCCAAGCTCCTTTTCCTCTCGCCTTCTCTGTTCTGTCGAGCAGATCATCGGTCAAGACTCTCCGCGGACGCCTCCAGGCTGCTTTTCCTCTCGTTATGTCGATCAGATCGTCGGTCAAGACCCTCCGCGCACCCCGTTCCATGTAGAATGGCTCCTAGTACGCAAGAAACGAGGGTTGCGCTTGCCGTCCGCCGCGATGCACAGCTCTCGCTGGCGAACTCCAGTTTGCCTTGCATCGGACTCGTTATAAGAACCGTCGGCAATTCCTAGAGCCCTCTGTCTCTTCCGCCGCTCCTTCCCCCCTGCACGACACCCTACCGGCCCCAAGTCAGACACCTAACCCACCATGCTGTCTTTGCCCCGCGTTCTCGTGCTCGTCTTCGCGACCTTTTCCGTCTCCGGCCTCGCAGCTTCCACTAGCACCTCCTCTGATGGCTACCAGCCGTTGAACCCTGTCGGCATAGTCACACGCTCGCTCCGCCCAAAGGCGGATGTCTATCTCACCAACGCCCAGCGCCTTTCTCGTGGCCTCCCTCCGAACCGGCCCCGGCGCAACGGCCGTCCGGCGTCGTCTTCGAAGCCGAGCCCGTCCTCGACGTGCGTCACGAAGACCGGCTACATCCAGGCAGACGTGGCCAGGCAAGGGTCCGGTTACGTCTCGAAGAAAGTCAACGCCTACGGCGAGTACGGGTTCACGCACGACGTCTCGAAAGCGTTGTCCATCTCCTACTGTGCGAAGCGGGGTAGTGGCACCGTTGACATTGCTACATCGGTATGTCTCGCCGAGGACCTTGCATTCGCATTCGTGCTGATCCTCAATAGAATGGGCCCTCATCGTACGATTTCTTGGGCCTCATCGCTGGGTTTGGGAACACGGACGAGCACAAGAATCTCGACGGTAGCAACTACAACTATGCGTACCTTGGCGGTGTGTCCAAGGGTGAGTCGCCTCCTGTGTCCTCTTCGACATTGCTCTTACTCATGTTGTTGTCGCAGAACGTCGTGGCCCCGCTGCTGTCGATGGCAATTCCTTCACCGACGCGACGGGTGTTCCCGAGTCGTCTGAGTCGAATGTGTGGGCTATTGGCCGCGCGAACCACATCACCGCTTCCTGGGTGAACACCGACGGAAGTACGGCGCCCCTCCAATTCCTCTACTACAAGGGTCATGGCAACAACAACTTTATCGTCACCGCCAACGCAGACTTGACGCAAGAAACCTTCGGTCCAGGACACGTTGCGGTACGTGATATTTTTCTTCAGTTTGTTTTGTATGCTGACATCGCACCTCTCCCCAGACGCTTACGTTTGTGGCAGCTTAAGTTATGGAGGGTTCGACGAGGGCTTGAAAAGGGACTATAGACGTTGAACATTTTATCCAGGACTTTTTACGTTACTTATAAGATATGGCGAATTCGAACATTGTAGTTTGGTCGTGTTTGATCATGTTTACCGAGCCGAAGGAATGCTGACGTTCGCGACACTGACGCTCCGGTGCCTTTTCCTCTTTCCGTGAACTTGATACACTTCTGTGCTGGGCCTCCGCTTGAAGTTCTCGTATGGTTCAACGAGTAGTGTGCGCGGAGGAGGGTACTCTCACTCAAGTTCTCCTCACTTGTGCCGTTCTTCGCAGTGCACAGCAGGCCGTGATGTCACGAGTTCCTGCAGTCGGATTTGTCTCTCTCCCGTTCCAAAACAATGAAGCCCTCGGCCTTGTCGATCAGGTACATCCGGCCATAGATCACCGAGTGCATACTTATACCCCGCCTCGCCCCGGCGCGGCACAACCTTGCGCCTTACCAAACACCTGCCCCGGTTGCCTTTGTCGGATCTGAATTGATATGGAAGAAAGTGCTCGGGCTGGATCTTGCTCCGTGTTCGAATGGTCCCCTTGCGGCATCCTTGCATCTTTTCCGGGTGCGCTTCAACTTTGCCGTCATTTTTGATAGAGTAGCTCAGGAACAGCTCAGTCCTCCGAGGCAGCAACTTCCTGGATGGCATCTATGTGCTCGTCCCGCTGCTCTTTTGTTCGCTGTCGGCATGCTCACATCTCTACTCCACGCCCTATCCGTCGCCGCACTCGCGGTGTCGGCCGCAGCGGTCACCCCGTCCCGCACAACTCGCGATGCGTACCCCGACGTCAACCCGGTGGGCGTCGTCACCCGCTCTCTCGCGATGAACCCTCTCGTCCCGCCCCTCACCAACGCGCAGCGTCTTTCTCGCGGACTCGGTCCCAATCGCCCTCGGCGTGCTTATGGCGCCCGCCGCGCACAGGCTCTCCAGCCGCGCCAGTCTTCAACTCCTTGCGTCATCCAAGCGACGGGCAAAATCGCAGTCTACGGCGGCTCTGCGCTCTCCGGGTATCTCTGGAGGAGCGCGAACGCCTTCGGCGAGTAGGGGTCGACGCTAGATGAGTCCCAAGCTCTCATTGTGAATATCTGCGAGGCTTCCGGTGTACACAACATCTATGCCCAGGTATGTCCTTTGCCAGGTCGTGCGATGTTAATTTCGACACTGACTACACCTGTGGCAGAACGGATTTGCGGACTTCCCCTTTCTCGGCCTGATCAGCGGGGCCGTGAACACGAACGACAACATGTCCCCGAGCAGCTTCAACTACGCGTATGTGGGGGGTACAGTCCAGAGTATGTCCCTTGTCCGCTCTCAGACTAGCCTCCCTTCTTCCTCGTTGCTAATCACGCCGCCTAGCTTTGACCGGTAGTCCTGCTATCAGCGGCGACAACTCATTCAGTCGTGCGACCCGGAACGAGAGAAAGATAGAGTCAGCCGTGTGGTCTCTCGGGTCGGACAATGGGCTCACCCTTTCCTGGGTCAACTCGAACGGCGCCCGGGTCAACTGTGTCATCGTTCACGTCGTCTCAGGCACGGACGACTCGTTTGTAGCCACGGCCGGCTATAGCGACTATGTGGACATGTTCGGCCCCTCTGCTCTCTACGTACGTCCTCTTCACGCAGCACCGATGCAATCATTCGAGCGTCGACGGCGATACTGATGATGGCCTCCGCCTCTCAACAGAGTTTCAAGTTTGTGCCTCTGTAGAGTGGAATTGCATCAGATATGATTGCGTCGTGGTTCCTTGTCTTACTTACTCTCGGACACTCTGGACTATCCAAACCGGCAGTCATCATTCGCCCATCGAGGCCACATCTAGCACGTCTTCGTTCGCGTCTTTGCCAGTCATCTCGCGTCTGTACAATCCCTGAAGCATATGATAATGATAATCGATAAGGGGCGAGGTACACGGGGGCGCTGTGCGCCGAGCGAAAGAAGATGGTGGGCTCCGTAGCAGTCAGTCAGAGAACGTCAAGATGGTACTGCCGAACATGACACATGTACAAACTTATTGTCGGCATCTTCAACTCACTCTGTGGGAGGGGGAGGGAGGGGGGGATATCAGAAGTGCGTGCAGACGCTTCTCCACAACGCTTGCGTACATACATTGTAGGAAGGCCATAGCTAGCCGGATGCTCATGGTGTTCAGCGCGATCGTGAAGCTATCGACGACGGAGAATCATGATGAGCACGCTGCACGCTGCATGTGGGATGAGACGGAATTGATGCGGGCTTACTTGCAGTGAATCTGTCGATCCTGTGCAGCGAATGCCTCCCGTGCGATCGTCAAAAACCTTTCCTTGAAATATTTGCGCCCAGCGTCGGCGCTACCAGCCGGACCCTTGAAGTCCTGTCCAGTCATGAGGTTGATAGTCAGTCGAGAACACGCGGAAATAGCTACTAGTACGCACTGGAAAGAAGTCCTTGATGTTGGAGCGCACAATCTTCTCTTCAAAGAGGTCGTTGTGATTGAGTAGCAGGATCTGCGCGTCGCGTGAGTGGAGACGCTCAGAAATGTGCCAGGGAGCTCACGAATACGGCGTCTGAAAGCCAGGGAGCTCGGCAGGTCTGCTCCCACAGATCCAACGCATCCTCCATCTGGTTCTAATTGATTGGCATGAGCGACTGGCGGCCGACGCGAACGTGTGATGAGGCTCACCGTGTCATTGTCCTCGCGTAGCGACTGGTTGTAGCCGGCTAGGTTGACCATGAAGATCACGGCATTCGTGCCGTCCGCGCAGTACCGCCACTTCCTGCGCTCGCTCCTGCTTCCCCCGATGTCGACGAGGTGGAGGTCGCGGCCACGCTTGAGTGAGAACGTAGTTTCCGCGATTCCCGTCGACCGCACATGGGCGTGCAAGATGTCTTGATTGCTAGGAACGAAGCGCCGATCGAACAGACGGTCTAAGTTCTGACAGAAGTAAGGTAGGCTGATGCGCCCGTCGACGTCAGCCACGTCCTAACGGACTGGTCGAGAGAGCAGTACTTCTCGGGCATGCCCGCTTCGTTCCCGGACTCGTACATGGCTTGGACATTCGGGTCCTTCCATAACCATTCGATGGGGTGACGATACTCGGCGAGGAACGGCTCGTCGTCCTTCAGATCGTGGACGTAGTCTGCGGTAGTGCGGAAGAGCTCTCGGTTCTCGTCCGTCACAGAGAACCCAGATGTGTTCATGCGGCTGATCCCCGAAAGCAGCCCGTCGGTAATATTGAGGTAGATCAGTTGCCGGTAGGACTCTATCTCTTGTTGGGTGAAGGGGACGTGATGCACGAGCCGCATCTGCTTGAAGATGGTGGTCTTCCCGGACCCGCTCGGCCCCAGAAGCAGAATCTTCCGCACGTCCGATGAGCGAGAAGGCTCGTGAAAGAGTTAGCGGCTTCTAGTGAACGGCGCACCTTCACCGGCCTACGAGCCTGCGAGGGTCAAAATAAGAAGCGCTAGACCATGACGGCATGGGCAAATCAACGCACAGCAGCTTTCGTGGTCTTCTTCTGCTCCGAAAGCATCTCGTTGTACTTCCCGGGTCGGTCACTTGAAGATACACATGCACCCATGGCAAGAAAGAACAACAGGAAAGCACGAGAAGGATAGAGTGCACAGCAGGGTGGTGGGAGTGGACAGTGGGCTATGCTTGCCGTGGGACTTCGTTGCCGAGAAGCCTGGTGAGATCTTGTGAAATTGTTGGCGATGTTGGGAACAAGGTTTGGTCAAGTTAGGCGCCTCGGTCAGGAAGGTAGCTGGCGACTAGGCGGCAGACGTTTGACTATGACACGAGCAAGTGAGAATTGGATAGTAAGACCTGAGCATTTGAGCACCTGGGAAGGAGAGGAAGGGGAGAGAGACCAGGACGAGGAGAGGACGGTAGCTCGAGGACTGCTTAGTCAGCAGACGCTGTTCCTAGAGAACGGGAGAAGGACGGAGGACCAGAACGACGACGATATTCGATTCTGCTGTACTCTGAATCAAGCTGAGTCGACTGCTCCAGTGGATACACCACCCGCTCATCTTGGAATCGAACAGACATCCTGACGCAGGCGGCGACTCCAAGCGCTCTCGATTGTTGGAACGCCTGAGACGGGCACGTCGTAAGGTCAAGTACAATCCGTAAACCCAGCTGCACGTTGCGGGACTATCGTCGAGTTGATAAAGGTTGCATGGACGTAGAAAGCAGGTCTCCCAATCGCCGTCTTGACCGTGTGACATGATTACATCATCGTAGTGTTGGAAGTGTAGGCGCCGCCGCACACTCTGGCCCTCCGTTCGTGGTGGCAGAAGTGACGAGACATACGAAGGTAAGCAGAGATGCGTGTCATTCAGTCCATGGATACCTATACTGCTATACAAGCAGACGGAATATGCAGGGGATAAGGAGACTCGACGAGGAGCAAGGTCCGAAACGCAGGGACACGGGTTTGCAAGCGGGTGATGATACACGACGAACAGCAGGTAAGTACTGCAGTTAGTCCAAAGCTACGATGACCTCCCCTGTTTATGAAGTGTCAAATACGGGTGAGTAATCAAAACCGATGAAGAATCTTGCTCACCAGGAAAAGCGCCTCGAAGCGTCGTCAGGCTCCTAGGTCCCTGCTAATAGGTAATTCGGTCAGACAGGTACCGCCCGACCACTAATTGCAGACATACCTAGCGGAGTGCGCGGTGTACCTGGCATGGGCGGGTAGGTGACGATCTGGACTACGGCGCCGGACATAGTGCGGGCTCTCTCGAGCGTCCGACGCGGAGGTGGCGGCAACAAGGATTGATAGCGGTGAGAGCACCGGCTCGAGCTCGAGCCTAAGCTTAGGCGGCTTCATGGACGACGGAGAGAGACTAGGGACTCTGGATGATCTCGAGGCGAGTGCGCTCCTGGTTTCTCTCCGCGTCGTACCCCGAACTCATATACTTTGGGCTTTACTGCGCTCGTGACGAGATTTTATTGCCATTGGCGGCCGCGCGAGGTGCATCTCCTGATCCAGCTTGATCTACGTCACAGCCGCCGTAAGTGAGAAGTACACGGGCGTCGTCAACGTGACTGTTTGGTATACTTGGTGCGCTTCGGGAAGCCTTTCATCTCCGCGGTGCGACGCTCAGGGTGTGACTGGCTACTGCTACTTATAGGTGCAGACCCTCGTCGCTCTACTCCAGCTATGGGCCACTCGGCTCGATTAAGGGTTGTTCAGGACTTCACTCACCGCGCCCGGGCCCAGGTACTGTGCCTGAAGTGTGGTGAAGTCCGGAAGCTTGTGAGGTAGAAAACGTCGACCAACTCTGGTCAACATATCTCATTCAAGGACTTATCACGCCTAGAACTTCTCTTTCGCTCGTGGCCGAGTTATCACCTCAATTGCAAAGGCGTGGAGGCTATCTCCGAGGCAATCTGCCCGCTATTTGCCACCACGGAAGCGCCACATGTGTAGACATGTCCGAGGGTACCGGTGTCGTCAGTTTGTATGCAAACCGGGCTCTCGACACTGGAGAGGCTTCGCTTCCTCTCCACCTCCATATGGTGCTGTCGTGATCTCCGTTCGAGGGCGTTAGCCGACGTCAGTTGGATCCCGCTGTTCATTGTCGCGAACGACGTACGTCCTCCCTCATGCCACTCCACCTCTTCCATCTTCTACCCGTACTGTTGACGATCATCCTGCAGCGTTACAACTCCACTGCCTACAGCTCTTCGAGATCAAGGCACGATCTGTACAGCTCCATCCTCGAGGACGCCCTATAACCGCTGTCCCTGTTCTCGGCGCAGAAAGACCACCCTAGGCCCGCAGCGCGCCGCAGCCTGCAATTGGTGCAAGAATAGACGGCGCATTCGACCGTGATGAACATCTCATATGCCGCTGCGATGCATGCCATGCTCCTCGCCCGTGCGTCACCTCGCCGCACCCTTGCGAACGGCTCTCAAGGATCTATTGCTGCCGGCACTGTGTTCGGGCACGTTTCCGCACATGCGCCGCCGCCAAGAGGGTACTCGGTGACAGTATATTGTGCCGCTGTGATGTTGCGGGAATGCGTGACCACAGGCTCTGTCGAGAATACTCCGACATACTTATGTCTTGCGCTCACGGTCGGGATCGTACGATTGGGAGCGAGACGAGGTGCGTCTATGTATACTCCACCTTTGACTTTGATGCCTGATATCGGCGGACGCGCGACGCTAGGGCGGTGAGCCACGATGTGAAGCACGAAGAAACGCGGAAACGAGGGCAATGCGTACGCGACCGCGAGGGCGTGACGAAATCGGGGTGTATTGATACCGGATGGTGAGCCCACCGTTTGCGCATGCTGCGTGCTTTGAGAGGCCTTGAATTCGCTGTTCTCTGCACCCATATGTGGATATACAGACTCCGAGATAGGGTGCGCCGACACTGCGAGAGGTTATGTGAGCACGAAGCGACAGTTTCAGGTATGAAGAGACGTCCGTCCTTCTCATGCGCCTCATATGGCCCTTCCTGTACCTGCTCAGTGTAGTAAGCGCTGCGTCTTCGCGGTATGCGAGGAGAGTCAGCGTGGATTCGTTGAGTCAAGCTAGTCGGATCCTGCGTGACCGCGGCGCAGAGCCTGAGGCCTGAGGCCTGAGCGGCGGCAGCGCGTGTACTAGGCGCGTCCTGTCACACGCACGTGGTCGGGCTGGTCCTCGGGCGTGATGGCTACGAGGGCGCTTGCTGAACTTGCTCGGCGACGATCACTGTCTGGCCTTCATCGAAACGGCTTCGTCTCAATCATTGAATCAACCCACTCCTCCTCGAGCTAGTTGCTTAGTGCGCTTACTCTTCAGTACTCTGGAGCTAGCCTCGGGATGGCGAGGAGAACAACGCGATCGACCCGCGCTGCAGTGCTCAGCCATGCGCAGGAGGAGGATGTCAAGCCCGACGTTCACGAGCTCTCTGCACGGAACTTCCAGCCATTCTCACGGACGCATCGCGCTGAGCTGAATGATCTCGTTGGTCTGACAAGTCTGAAGCCTTCCGTCTCATTCTGCAGTAACTGGGCGACCGCGCATAGCGTCGACCCCGCTCTCGTCGACGACTGGGCCCAGCGGCGTACTGGAGGCGGCAAGAAGGAGAGCGGCGCCGGAGAAAAGGGAAGAGCTGCTGTGCGTGCTGCTGTGAAGACTTCTGGGGCTAGATGTGAGTCCGCCATCGACGATATTCGTGTCAAGCGCGAGCGCGCAGCGTCTCCTGCCCTGAGCTCGCCGCCGAAGAAGAGAACCAAGACTGCTCGAGGCACAGCGTCTACGACAGCTGGAAGGTCGTCGACGGCTGCACCCTCCTCAAGGGCTACCACGTCCGCGACCGCGAAGTCCTCGACAGTCATCGCGACTCATCAGCCAGTTCGCCATACTCGTGCTCACGATGCTCATCCCCACCCTGGTTGCGCAGCATGCGCACAACAAAACTCCGCCTCCTGTGCTGTTACGACGCCTGCACCAGGACTGTCCACGATCTCTGCACGAGACGCTCTCCCTGGTTGCCTGCCTCCCCTCAAGTCTGCTCTTCGTGACTCTGCTCTGACTGCTCCCGTCGCTCGTCGTCCTCGACAAGTCCGGTTCTCGAACGACCTCTCTGATAGCTTTGACGGCGCATATACCCACCCTCAAGCTCTGACGCAACCTCGAGATGGCGCATATACCCAGTCAACGCGACCCTCAGGCGCACCACACGCTTCTCCTGCCATCCCTCCCCGCTTCAAGCGCAAGCTGATGATGTCAAGTTACACTTCAGTCGATGTCCTTCCTGCACTAGCGGACGTACCCTCCCAGGGGGCAACCTTCAAGCTCTCGCCGACTGATCCTGACTCCTGGCCTGCTATACCCACATCCGACATCCGCTCTGGTGCTTCTGACGACACTCCGGGGCAGGATGCCTCGGATCATCGTACAAGTCCGGAACCCATGCTTCCGCCCAAGAGACGCAAACTCAGGCACCAGCTGGCCTCGCCAACGCTCCCTCTGCCACTTGTTCCTGCTCCAAAGCTTCCGCCCCCGCGCACGCCGAGCCCGCAAGTGCAGGTCAAGATAGAGGGCTCGTTCTTTTCGCCTTCATTCTTCTCGAGTCCTACTCGCTCCTCATCTCCCCCTCCGCATTCGGACGATGAGCGCGTGCTGCCGTCATCTTCACCCCCTACATCCCCGTTTCCAGTATCGTCGCCCAAGATGGTTGCTCCCGTGCCCTTGCGTCCTCTCGCGAGCCGCCTCTCGTTCTCCATGCACAATTCCCTCGCAGGCTATACTCCGACGCAGCCCCCGCAGAAACTTCCGCGCCCCTCGCGCACCCACCCGTGCCCTGACGGACCTGGCTTTGGACCTAGCACTCTCGAGCCTTGGCCTCATCTATCGGCAAACAAGGTTGCCGTACAGGGCACGGACGGTTTCCCGCCACCAGCGGACATCCCGCCTCGGGCACGAACGCCGCCCTGTCCAGACGGTCCAGCCTCCGGCAGCCGGCAGGGTACTCCGCAGCCGAGGCCTGTGAGGCCCGACCATGGCAAGGTACGTTCGTGTGTGCTCTCCCGTCCTATCGCTGACCCGCTCGTCTGTATGTACAGGGCCAAGTCGATGAGGCTACGCCAGCGACCGAGCCGGGCGCGCAGAACTCCGTGGAGATCAAGCGCGAGCAGATCGAACTGGCTACGGCACAGTTGGCAGGAAGCACATTCGTGCTGGATGATGAGGAAGACGACGGTGAGCCGCCATCGAGTGTCGCTCCTACTTATACTGCTGAGCTGTATGCATGGTGCAGAGCCGCTTATGATCGTGGTTGCGAGGAGACGGAAGGCGCGAGCAGAGGAGGCGACCGCGCAGGCGGAGAAGCCGAAGACACGGGCCAAGCGTGGCGCGAAGGTGAAGGATGCTAAGCAGGCCGCGGCGGTGACAGTCAAGACAGAGTCTGACGAAGTAACGGTGCAGAGCGGTACGTGTCGGGCTGTGTGATGTCTCTTCCTGCGCTCGTACTGACTCGCGCTGTCTTCCTCTCTTCAGTACCTCCTCGGCAGCCGAAGAAGCGCAAATGCAAGAAGAGCACAGCGAAAGCTTCCGCAACGGCTGTCAAGGTCGAGCCAGCGCCAGAAGCGGTGGTGGCTACCGCTGCTTCTGCGAAGGAGAACACGACGAGTCCAGGTAAGGCGAAGAAACCGCAAGGCAGGAAGGCAGCCGCGGAGGATCCTACGGCCGACGACGTCCTCGTCCCCATCATTGCCTGGGGAGCAGCGGATCCAGAGATCTTAGATACGCCGCAGCAAGCCCAAGTTACAAGTAAGAAAAGCAAGAAGACGACCAAGAAGAAAACCAAGGAGAACAGGCAGACGGCCGCGCCGACCCGCAGCGAGTCACAAGACACGAAGACATGGCGGCCCCCGCATACGCTCGCGCACTCGATGGCGCACCTCGAGCTCATTGGTGGGGCGGGCGGGGAAGGCGTGAAGTGGGACGAGAACGGCTTTGGGTGCATGGAGCTCAGTGCGTTGCCGTGGATCGCGGGTGTCGGGTATAGGGCGGTGGAGGTGCGCTTCGGGGAGAGGGACGTGCTCTTTGGTGAGTCTCCTCTTGGCGTTTGTGGTCATGTGCCTGAGATGCGGTCTGCAGAGCCGATTGTGCCCCGCGTTATGGAGGAGCGAGAGAAGGACGAGCTTTCGGCGCTGCTGGTGCCAGAGGTCATTGGGGCGGCGGATGATAGGGACGAGGCATGACCGGGACCGTGAGCGCAACGACGACTTATGTTACGTGGGGCTTCTGGATGAACATGTAAGCTCTGGGAATCACACCTCGTTGACAGTACATGGCGGGGCGTCCGGTGTGCCCGCTTGCAGGTGAGACGCTCCTTCTCGCTCCCTTGCGAGTGGCCAGGGCGCCAGACGCGTGACGTCACGCGTCTGATGCCTGACTCGACGTCACGCCCTGCGGCTCCGCGCGGCTTGCGGACAACCGTCATGCCTCTCGACGGAGACCAGTTCCATGCGGCGGCACGTACCCTACCCGTGTCTCAACAATGCATCAACTGACGCATGCACTGCAGGTGTACAATGTCGTGAGGCAGATACCGCCTCAGCGAGTCACTTCGTACGGTCAGTATTCGATAGCGCGATCTCCTCATTGGTGGACCTGACGATGTGCGTCGCCAGGACACATAGCGAAGCTTATAGGCATGCCTGCGTACTCGAGACATGTCGGTCAGGGTACGTCCGTCGTCGAGATCCGTGCTGCCTCCATCGCTGACGCATCACCACTACGGCTTCGCAGCACTGAAGTTCCTGTCCCCGAACGCGAACCCCCCGGTGCCGTGGCACCGCGTGCTCTCGTCGAGTGGCATTGTATCGTCGCGCGGGCCCGGGACAGACGGGGCGTCGAGGCAGCGCGACGCGCTTGTTGCGGAGGGCGTGGACGTGACGACGACTCGTGCGGGCGACTTCAAGATTGACTTGAGGCAGTATGGCTGGTTCCCGGCTGTTGGGAGCGTTGATATCGGGGTGGACGTGGAGGAAGAGGGTGGGAGTGAGGATGATGATGCTGCTGAGGAGGCCGAGGACTAGCGTGAGTCCGAAGTTGGCGTGGTCTTGCGTGCGTGAGGACACTGCGTTTGCATGGTGCGTCACTGGTCGGATCCCCGCTGTCGGATGCGATGCTGACGAGTCATCGATTGCACGGTCTAGTAGTAGGTATACTTATATGAGTATGTGTACATCGTTGAGTGTTATGCGTCTAGGGTTCTGCGGAGGGCAGCCAGTCGCGGCCGATGCTTCGCGTTCGCAACTGCGAACACCTCTTCCCCCCGCTTCAGCAGTATTCGCTGACGGCCTCTCCGACGACTGATCCGGCGTGGTCCTAGGAGAGAGAAGTGCGAGTGACACTAGTTCTCGGCACGACTGTCCTGTGACCCCGCAGGTTCGTCGTGCGCATCCCAGTACACCTCTCCAGGCGCGGGAAGCGATGCCCCCAGAGATCCGACGATGTGGTTGAACTGGACGGATTCGAACGAGGCGAGCGACTGTTCGTGTGCCCGGTTTTGCGTGACAGATTGAAGGTCAAGCATGAAACGAGAGACAAGGATGGTCGTGAAGCTACAGCGCCGGGTGAAGTGTTGTGAGTTACTCTCCAGATTTGCGCAACGCGGGAGAGTCTTACGCGGGTATCCACAGGATCAGGATACTCTCGTGGACCGTGGTGTCAGTCGTCCCGATCTGAGTCTGAGCTTAGTGAAAAGAAGATTTAAGAGATTAGGAGGGACTTACGGAGACGAGGGTGAAGATCAGGTGGAGAATGTTCAGCAAGGTAAGGATGCTGTGGTTGCGTGTCAGGGGTGAAATCTCTCTACGGAGGCAATCAAGTCGCACATGAAGTATGTGTTTCCTGTTACCACTGTCAGAACGCCGAAAATGAGACGGAATACACTTGGACGGACCATCTCTGAAGAGAACCTTGATAATGGAAGGCTGTCTCCCCAAAACGCGAGCTTCCCGCATGGCCTTGTACGTCGCTGACCAGGTGATGGCGACCACGATGAGGTCTGCTGCCACCAATGGCACACGAGTGAATAAATTGGCTATACGGTGACGTCTGGAGGTGAGTCCATATTCGTAGGCTTGTGAAATTGATAGGAACACCGACAGCTGTTTGACGAGCATGAGCGCATATCAGTGCGGTATATTGAGAGACTTACTAGTGTACATATACGTCCGAGGCGGTGACGTTGACCACACATCCGTCTGTGGGATCAACATATATGGTGAGACCCTGAAATCCGCCCTGTTGGCGGCTCAGTCGCTCTGTTGCGCGTACGAGAGCAAAATGACAGTACGTAGCATTCAGTCCCCAGAGGGAAGACGGACAAGATGAATATTACAATCCCTAGAGAGAGGTTCTGGCTGAGCGCATAACCACGCAGGGCTGAGAAGACTGGCGGACACGTCAGCCCTGACTCGGAACGTTGCAAGTTGTGATAGAAACTTACGAGCCCATGGCAGGTATATGAATGCGTTAGCGAGGGTGGCTGAATAATAGGTCGCACTGCAACTGGATTGATACCGTCCCGGTGAGTGCGTGTCGAGACTCGATAGTATACAGATTCCAGATTTCTGCGAGTACATACCTCTGAACTCGATAGTCAGCAGCGGTGCTAAGTAGAGAATATATGAAACGACTCACAATGAGCGAGGGCATGAGAGGGATCTGCTCCAGGATGGTGAAGTATATCAGACCGAGGTATCTGTTCGCGAGGAATACTGCGGTGGAGATCTTGAACTTTTGCCGCCAATAGAGGTCGACCTCTTGCTCAAATGTGACGAGGTGTTCATATGCGATGAGAGCTTGCGTCTGAAATCAAAGATAGCATCATCGGGCTACAGCGAAAGCGGCACGAACCCGAGATAGATATCAGCATGGAGGTTTCCTCGACGCTGATATATCGGAGTGAGCAGAAGCGACGGCCCATATGGCGTGGAACTCACTACAGCTCCACGATAGCAGTATACTGGGAAGCACTGAGGTTGGACATGGTGGTCTACGGAACGATATGCAGCGCGGGTGAGTGGAGGCCTACTATGGGGCCTGGAGCTGAAGGACGACTGCCGGGAACTGCACGATCGTACATATATAAACTCCGCCTTCTGTCCAGTATGAGGCGTGCATGGGACAAAATCACACCAATCCGCTGGGGATCGCACCGCAATTAGTAAGCAACGGCTGTGCCACGTCGAACATGATATCACCGCACTCACTTAACCACCTTGATTGAAGTGCAGCGATGTTGGGGCGAGATGTCCGTTTATCGGGGACGAACAATCATAACCTTGAAAATACCGCTTCCCACGTCACAAGTACGTGGTCACGCCACCGCTGTTGGCGGTGCACACTGCATGTGCAGCTTGAACACGTTGACGGCTATGTTGGACCCACCGGGTTCGGATAGTCGAAGTAAGCACTGCGATCGATTGCTATGGCACTTCAAGACACTAGTCAAAAAATCAAGTGATGGGGCTGTTCGTCAGTATGACAGCAGGGGCGAGGAGAACGGACACGACTCACTCGTTGAACCGTCGCGACTCCAGTGGCACTGGCAGTGTAGCCGGTCCGAGGGCGACGTAACCTCAACTCGTGTCAGAAGCATCGTACAAGCTCAACCATCATGCGGTCCATGACATCTTTGGTGGGGCCATCCCTTGCCAGCGCAGCGTAGGGAGAGAAGACGCACGTACGTCGTAGGTACCTCGGTCCGAGTTGGAAACTTGCCTCGCTATCACCGGGCGAGGTCCCAATATACAATCTTTACAAGTCCCAGAGGGTGTGTTCAGACATCTACACACCGACGCAAACCGAATGGCTTTGCGGACTCGCGATCAGCGTCGAGTGCCAGTGGATGCAGTCTGATATTCGTGTCACGGTGTCCTTACCCGCGCCGCGCCGCGCCATAGCTGGAAGAACGTCTGCAGTCAAATCAAGAGGTACAAATAATAAAAGTTAGAGGAACAGTACATACTGTTCCTGGGATATGCTGAGGAAAGAAGGAGAGTTGGAGAATCGAGATTGAGCAGATGGGATGGGGCGCGGCTAGGGCGCTTGTGGCTCTTGTCTTCCACCACCATCACCCGCAGTTACTACGTGCAGCTGTTCGCTACTTCGGCCGCACCCACAGTCCCTGGTTATCTGAACGATAAAGAGCTCGCATTTATCTGCGCCGTGCGCCGTTGCTTGATGTATTGCTTGTCAGCGCCCGCTGTCGTAGACGATCCAGCCACAGTACTCGACTCACGTTCGCCAGGTTCCGGGTGCGAGGCTTACAACGGTTTCAAGTCCCCGATGCTGGCGGAGAGGGATGTGGGCTGGAAGGAAGAGGATACTCGGAGGGTAGCGGGGGTGGAGTCAATATGTAAGTGCATTCGCCTCAGTCGGCCTGATGCACCTTACTAGGTTTCCAGTGATCCCTATCGCCACCTTCGGAAGCAGCGGGGCAGGTTATGTTCTTCCTCAGTCGTCTACGCCAAGCACATCTTTGACCTCCGTTGGGGTCGCGCCGTAGCGGAGACCTTGCAGTGCTTGGAAGGTGCCCGTATGTTGAGTGAGTACCCACGTCTGTCAATACCCACCGTGAACCACCCCATCCACATCACTGGATCAGAATTTCCTTGGGAACGATGGTGTGGTGTGTGTTTTGGCAACGAAACCATAAGATGAGCTGCGTCCGAGTCGAGACCGGTTTTGTAGTCCCCATCCACCTTCGGAAGCGAACGAACAAACGACCCACGTTGCGCTGCGGAACGGGGCGTACCGGCCGCGCGATGGGCTCGCCGCAGAGGGAGGTCGACTCGGAGGAGTACTCAGCATGAGTCTGAAGGCGGCGTGGACTCGGATGCACGATGTTATTGTTGGTTCGTCGTGCGCGCTTTGTCCGACTGGTGCACATCGCAGCTTTGAGGTCTGAAGGCGTCGAGTTCCAACCTCCTGTGGACTGTCATCCGTTTTGTGGAAAGCCACCTATCCCTCGTCCTGCGAGGATTTTTCCGCGAACATCCGCGAGCTGAGCTTGTCTGCGTGCAACTGCGACTCCTTGAGTCAAGCAGCCACAGAGGGTATGGCGATCGTGGAATTCGACCCTTGGTGTCCTCCAGGACGCTTCGACTGCGGCATTATATCGAACTTTGCGCTCTGCCCCCGCTTCATGCGCGCGAAGGAGAGAAATGCCACTGCCTGAAGATTTCTGCGGCGTGACGATTGCTACGCCTCGTAGGGAAGGCCGCAAAGACGCGACATGTGTGTGGTAGCGTGTTGTAAGATTCGGCTGCGTCCGGACTATGAGCTTGATAATCTACAACACGGACTCGAGTGTTAGCACAATCATATTCGGTACAGCAGATGAACATATTAGGAGTAGCCTGAACGGCGTATTATCCAGTGATAGATGTCTCGTAGCTTTTACGCCGGTGCGGTAGCGAGCGTGGATGCAGACTGTGTCACGTAGGACCAGATCGTATACGCATATCGACGGACGGCAGTAACATGGAGCTTCTGGGTATTCGCGTATCTAGAGGACAACAGTCAACGTATTCGTACCCAAGTTGGAGGTCGTGGTGGTTGTTTCGCATGTCTGCAACTAGTCTACCATGCTCGCAGAACAACAGAAGCATCCAGAGATGATGAGAAGACTAAGGGATTCGACCAAAACTACGTCTAGTGCTCGCACAAGCTGAAGTTGACTTCGAAGACCTGCCTGTTGTGCTGCACCACGAATCTCCGCCTCTCATCCATCAGCTTCTCCCTATCCGCCTCGGCTTCGGCGCGCGTGACGGTCCCCTCGAGCGCGTAGTCCGCGATAATATCAAACAGCTCCCTCGGGAGCTCGTGCAAAGCTGCCACGCGCACCATCTCGTCCAAGTACCACTCGCGCTGTTGCGGGGGCACCGTGTCCGTCGACCGCACGACCGCGAAAGGGTCCGTCAGGAAGAACGCGAGGATCTTCCGGTGCCCGGGCCGCGAGTGGTCCGCGAGCTGAAACGGCTCGACGCGGTGCTGGTAGATGTTCGGGAACGCGACGCACTTGTCCTCCTCCGCGACGATATGCCCGAGCTCCTGGTTGAGCCAGTCGCCACCGGAGAACCCGAATGCAGCGCGCCAGCCTTGATAGTCGTCGTGCTGGTACTCCATGTCGACGCAATCTGGGTCCGTGCCGACCTGCATGCGGAACGCGAGGCGCGACTCGGTGATGTTCTCCGAGGCGTAGTAGTAGAGCCCCGTGGCGACGATCTTCTCGTTCGCCATGCCCTCGACGTGCCACGAGCCGCCGGGGTATGATGGGTTCTCGGGGTCAGGATGATGTTCGCGAGCTTGACGATGACGCGAATCTGACGGCCTTTGAGGCTCACGTGGACTCGGTCTTCGTCTGTCGGCGGCACGAAGGACGGAGGATCTGGGATACGTGGCCAACGGTTCTCCTTCCATTCTTGATAATCTTCGTCATCGTAATTCCTATCGGAGAGATGAGAGTACCATTCGAACACATCGACGTCGATGACACGCTTGCGTTCAGGACTCGCAGCGTCCGAGAGCACTTTCTCGAACATGGGGATGAACTGCTGAAGGAGGGAGGTGATGGTGGGGTAGAGCGACGCGTGTTTGACAGGGTGGAGGTTGTTAATGTAGCTCTTCTGCTCCACTTCGCCACCTTCGGAGACCGCGAACACGGTGGGAAGCCACTGGAAGTTCCTCGAGATGATGTTGCCGAGATCGTATTCGATGTTCTCGAAGTCGTCGCGGTCCGCCAGGTACTCCTTCAGCGAGTACGAGGCTAGCGCAGTCGTCCCGGGAAGTCGATGCTCTTTGTCTGATTGCACGAGGGTCTTACCGATCCGGAAGCAGTACAGAGAGGGATGGACGAGGTCGAGCACTTGGCGCTTCGAGCCCGGATGCCAATCCTTTTCTTCCTCAGGGACGTCTTCAAGAACTGCAACTCCCCGAACGAGAGCATTCCTGAGGTCAACAGGGATGAGTGAGGCAGACTGGTACACTCCGGGTACCGAAGTTGCCTGGGGAGGCCGAGAGTCAGCACGCGAGGTCATAAACAGACGAAACTGGTGCTTACATGAATACCAGTCTTCTCGTCTCTCTCCCTAGCGACATACTTCAACTCGGTGAAGATATAGTCCAGCTGCGCATCCGTCAGGGCGTCGCGCGGCCAGCTGGTGCGTCCTTCGTAATCCTCATCTTCGTCTTCGTCCCACTCTTCCGCTCGCGTGATTCGGGCATCGTCATATTCGACCATCTCTGCTCGCCACTTCGCGACAAGCTGATCGTCCAGCACTTTCTCCCACCAACGCGGCTTGTGGCGGATCATCCCCGACAGTGTGCGCATGCGAAGTTCGACGAGGGTGACGGGCTCACGAGCATGGAAGTCGAATGGCGATGGGAAGCTTGGGTGGTCATCTCGCTCGTTGGTGCCCATGTCGGATCTGCGAGTGACTTCCCAGCGCGATCCTCTGGTATTTGAGCAGTGTACCGACGCGGGCCAGGGCGGGGACTTTGAGAAAGCATGGCGCCCAGGCTTGACACTTCGTGTGGAAGTCCGCGCTCTTCGCAGTATAAACGCCTGCGGACCCGCTCATAAAAGGTGACAAGGCTATGAGTACGACCTAATGCGGAATCTGACTCGGATAGGAAGTGGAACCGACCTGGTGTGGATGATGGCGTGGAAGCTGCAGATGATAGCTGGCTCCAGGGAGAACATGATTGCATCCTCAGTGGCGCTAGCATTGTCGGGACGTCAAAGCCCTCGTCGTTGTCGTATCTTGAACGCTGTGGGGGGGGAGGGCATTCGTTCTCCTTCATGCGTACGCGACAAAGTACGTGTTGCGTCTGTTCGACTAACTTGCGAGACAGTCGTGGTGAGCACCTTGCCGAGCGAATTCTGACGAACTCATCCATGAAGAAAGTATCGTGCGCGAGAATATGTATGGAATAATGGGATCGACGGATGCGCGCCGCTGCGAGCGAGTATTGCCAGTGATAACTGTGCATACGCAAGGCGTCGGTACTCAAGCATGCAGGACGACACCTTGTGCAAATGCTAGTGCATTGAAAACTTTCTCCGTCGTGCTGGCAGCCGCTACTTATGTCACAGGTTGATCAAAGCGCAGCCGCAATAATGCCAACGCGTAAGTACGGGTACCTTACATGCATGAGCGGGAGTTCGCGTGACGCGTCAATGTGAACTCAAGGGATCAGGTCTTCGAAGTCTGCCCTCTGAAAGAGCGGCGAATCCAAAGTCCACTACTCTCAGGACTTTGAGAACAAGTACTGGCGAACTGGGACTCGATGTGATCATCCACGGTGACAATCGCGCGTATGTCGGAACTCAAACCACAAAGACTTGTAACTCACCCATCGTAGATAAATCTTTCCCTCACGGGCGAGGTATGCATGACTACCTGTCCGCACCCATGATCCCATGAGGTCGGCCTTGACCGCAGAGAACGGCGTTAGAATTCCGTAGCAGTCCCGGCGCCGAGTCCTGTCCGAGCAGCGCATATGTCAGTCAACTTCATGGCATCGGAAGGCAACTGACGAGCGTACCGGGGTGATGTGCATGTAACGCCAATGTAACACGCCCATTGCTGTTCGCGCTACAAATATTGCGCGCGTGGATGTTCTCGGAGTCGCCGGAGTGTAGTGAGCATCGTTTGCCTTCAATGTAATTGCCTCAATTAGGAGCCAATGGTTATGGGATGGTGCTCATCGTGGGCACGACGAAGAAGTCGAGGTCGATGACGGCGGCTTTTCCGTGACCATACGCGTGACATCATATCTTGTCACAGCGCTGCTCCGAGCGCGTGTTCTTTCCGACCTTCTCCTGAATCCAACCAGGGCAATATACCGTTCACGTTTGAGGGCCACATAGCTTCCTGTGAGTACCGTCTATTGCTTGCAGCGATCTGTGAGCTCAGCATCGTCTTCAAATTCCCAAGGGACAGAGTCCAAAATCTAGGGTTACGCAAGTACGCCAGTACTACTGCCAGCGGTGATCCTTGCGTTCCCAGATCGTCACAGTCTCGAAAGTCCGGTGAGATAGTACTTTGCGCATCCTTTCCTGATGGCTTTCTCGTTTTCTGACCGCTAGTGGGTGCTGTAGCTCCTTTCAATCGTTCGACTTAAGCGCTCCCACCTCGCCTCTCGATGATGGCTCCTATACGCCTCGCGCAAGAGATCATCGACAGCATCATCGACTACCTACACGGTGACGTGAAGAGCCTCTCGAACTGTGCTATCGTATCGAGGAGCTGGACCGCACGCGCTCAGCACAACATATTCGCCCAAGTGACGCTACCGTTCCGCAGTGATGGCATTCGCACTGCCCGCTTCAATCGAATTCAAGACATCGTGCAGAAACACCCAGAGATAGCGCTCATGCCTCGCCGTGTTTGCATTGTGGCGTCGGAGGAGGCCGCTGACAGGGTGATCATTGGCCTTGACAGCTTCGCGCCGCAATGGGATGCTTCGTACGCCTCGTCTGCAGTACGACTCTTTCCGAACATCCGTCAGGTGGCGGTTATGGACCTTGCATGCCAGTCCCTGCCCGATCTCGCGAAATCCATCGTAGCCGCTATCCCAGCCGTCGCTGCGCTCAGTTTCGACTGCGTTCATTTCTCCGACGCGCATCTCGAGCCAGTTTGGACTCCGCCTCAGAATCCCGTCACACTCAAAGTGGACGAGGCAGTCAAACATCGACCTGCCTCGTTGAGCAAGCTCACTATACGAAATCTACAAGCGCGCCACGGAGTCGCGCAGTGCGAGTCCTTTGCACTGGCCGAGAGTTTGGCTCGAAGGGGCGAACTCTCGTCTCTCGTCTCCCTGGAGCTCCTCAGCGGCCCAGGAGTGACCCAGACTTGGCTTCCCTTCCTCCCATCCATCGGACGACAATTGCAACATTGCGCCATTACCATCAACGACGTGGTCCAGGACGACGTCGGTTTTTATCCAGGCTTGACGCCACAGCAATTGCGTATGTCGTCTGTTCTCTCAGGGCGTTGGTATTGATCCTGAATGCACTGACATACTCCTCCCACACGCAGAGGAGAGAATCACTCAATTCTACAACGCGCTTCTAGCATGCCCGAACCTACGTTCCTTGGGCATCAAGTACGACGGCGTACCGACCTACGTCGAAGGCCTCGGGGATGCCTATGAAGACCCCGCCATCACACCCCAGATCTCCCCGTTTTTCCTACAGGCGCTTTCGACGCTCCTCTCGCGAGCCGAAGTCCCGTTCCCACAGCTCGAGACACTTGCTCTCGACATCTTCAGCACTGTCGAGGGCCTCGCTCTGTGTGGGGACGCGTGGACTGCGCTGAGGGACACTCTCTGCGCTCGTGAGCGGTATCCCCACTTCCGGCACTTGCGCGTGGAGCTGGAGGAGATGGGCAGTGGCTATGGTCCGTGGAGGAGGCTCAAAGCGACGCGAGGCCGGGATGCGGATGCGAGGGCCGGCTTGTTGCGGGCGCAGCTGCAGATGTTCGAAGGGAGCGGCATCACGGTCTCGGTTGCCACTCGCGACAGTAAGTTCCAGATGATGTGAAGAGTGCATGAGATACTATGTGTTTGGAAGTGAACAAGGCCAACGGAGCGGGACAGGGGAGTAGCAACGGGGGGTTATTGATACAGAGTGTTCGTATGCAGGTGTCAGAAAGTCCATTGTGGTTATCAAAGCATCGTCCGTGACGTCGAAGGCTCGTAGATATGCTCATCGTGAGTCGTTAGGTCATGATCTCATCAGATGTAAGAAGTGAACGTAGAAGCGTCACGAAGACGGCGCAGGACTCCGCCCCACGCGAGACGTCGAGCGCACCACGCCGCGCTCGTGCATGTCGTGGCCATAGCCATCGCCGTCCGCGTGTGCCGGCGCAGCGGCTTTACTTCTCAAGACCGCATGGCGGCGCCCGACACCTTCGTCAGAGGCGAAGGACCTGGACCTCGCGCGACCCTGCCAGCCACCAACGCTGGGAGACCGAGCAAGACCCGAAGACGAAGGCGTCGCCGTTTCCTGGCGCGACGTGCCAGGCCCGGGACCGCCGAGCGTGGGTATGTCGTGCGGAGGCGCGGGGCCCACAGCAGCAGGGTAGAACTCGTGCATGACGGTCTCGACGTCGTCCGGGTGCATGTGCATACGGCCGGTCGAGACAATGTTCGAGCAGCCAACCCGCCTCTTGGGGACGGGTCCAGCGCGAACTGTTGCGTCGTCCAGCGGCTCTGAAGATGTCGGGCTCTGGTTCAGCGTCGGTGAGTTGGAGAGGACCGTCGGCGCGCAGGTGGAAGCAGGAGCAGGGGCCGAGCGACCGACTAAAGAGAAGACGGGAGCCGATGTGGACGCAGACATCGCATGGTCCGACAATGACTTGCGCCTGCCTGCCGCGGCAGGCTGCTGCGCAAAATCCGTCTGCGAGCGTGACGGCGACGGGTCGAGCAGTCCGGGAGGCGCCATGAGAGTGATATCGTTCGGGTCCTCGTCGTCGTAGACCGTAGGGAGGTCCATGGTGCGGGTATCCTCCCTTCGCATCCGGAGCGCTTCTCGAACCCCGTCCGTAGCGTTGGAGGCAGCCAATGGGGCCTTGGAAGGCTTGGCGCGGACGGTTTGATCGCTGAAGACGTCCTCGTCCTCGACAGGTGGGAGATGTTGAAGAGCCGAGGTAGGGGAGACGACGGCTGCGAGCGAGCGTCGCGGTCGCTGGTGGCGCACACGCAAGCCACCTGGACTCAGGGGGACAGGCCGCTCGCGGGTTGCTCGCTCGGCATGCTATGAAGATACCTCGGGGTCAGCTTCTCTGTGCAGCCCAAAACAACCGTAAACAAGGACATGCCGCCTGCACAACGAATGGCGACATACGGAGAGAGGGGGAGGAGCAGGAGAAGGAGAAGGAGACCGTGTGGGGTAGTCGATTCGAGGCGACGGTCAAAAAGGGAGCAGGACCAGGCGAGCTATCCATCACGGTGGTTCATATGTGACGCTCTGGGCATAGGTCCAACTTGCCACCCAGTCGTTGTTTCGGCAGACTATCTACCGGTCAATCGCTCGGACGTGTTTAGAGACGGAGAAGAACAGTGCCGACTCCGAGCTCGATGCGCAGGCAGCGGGTTTGGATACTTCTTGGGCGGAAATAGCACGCAAGACAGCGGACGAAGACGACGGGTGGCCTCTGCATTTGAATATCCGTGACTTCCTGAGTGGTCCGCCCTGATGCGCGAGATCGTTCGAACGACTGGGAAACCTCTCCACGGAGAGAGAGAAGGGTCACGGCGACCTCCACGACGGCGCAGAGCGTGGCCGCGCCCGCCCTCTAGCGCGCCCACCGGCCCGCCCTCAAGGCGCTGTGCCTTCGAGCTCGTCGACCATTGATGCGACACCATTCTGGATGAAAGCCGAGGGATCGACGCCTGACCAACACCAGGATGTCGGGGAGGCGTGACACAGGCCTTACAAGACCGTGACTGTGATTCGCACTCTCCGTCATGCGGACTGTTCGCGGGACAGACATCACATTTGGACCGACTTTCTGCCGGTTTCAGAAGCAAAAGACGAGGATGACTTACCCAGTTGACGAGCATCTCGCGCGCCGCCGGAGTTTCCCATGACTGGCCGTCCAGATCCACGAAATCTGCCTTGACCGCGGCGAATGACTCTCGTAGAGTCTTCAACTCCTCCTGCTCGTTGTCAGCGTCTGGCCATGGAGAGGAAATTCTACGACGTACGGGGGTAACCTGCAGAGCCTCCAGCTCCTCCGCGTGCTGCTCGTGCTCGAGTATCTTCTGCCTGATCATCCGTGCCTGGGCTTTCTCGCTGATTGCAGGGGTCGACGCAGCGGCGTGCTGCCTGGTCGGGCGAACCGTCGCGGTCTCCGTGGCGGTCATGATGGCGATACAACTAGCGTTCAACTAGACTTGAAAAAGGACAGCTTAGCTCGCATTATGAGCGTGATGAATATTTGCGACGTACACAAAGATGTGATGTGAGAACAACACGGCAGATGTTGGGAATCAGACTGAACTGATTGACGGGCACGAGCGATAAGAGAAAGCAATAGAGAGTCGGAGAGTCGGAGCTCACCGTCGAAGACGATGAGGAAGGGGTCCAAGTCGATGACGGCGGTGTGGCTGAGAGAATTGTCGGCCCCGGCGCGCCGTCACGCGGCGCGTCCGTGACATCACACATTGTGACCCAGCGCGGCAAGAGAGTTCGATGTTGTCCTCGAACGACGATGTCAAGACCGTCCCGCCCTCCACCAGCACTACCTCTCGAGCTGCTCAACCACGTTGTGGACTACCTCGATGGAGACAACTCGTCTCTTCAAAACTGTGCATTGACATGCCACGCTCTTCTCTGGCGGGCTCGCGGACACCTTTTCCGTGAAATCTCGCTACGCGGGATGCTCAGCCAGCGATTTGCGCGACTGGCAGATGCAAATCCGCGCATCGCATTGCTGGTACGCTCTGTGAAGATATACGACATCGAGCTCTGGACACCTCCAGAGAAGATGCTGCGTTTCAGCCTCCTGGCGAACCTACGCTCGCTGATCCTCTACCGCGCTACTTTCGAGTTCCTGGACTCTCTGTTCCAAATTTTAGAGGCTTTACCGGCATTGGAGCATCTAGCATGCTATGATATGACCGCCGGGCAGTTCTCTGACTATCTCGGATACGACGCGGACGGCGGAGGGCACCTCTCCGGCTTACAACCCCCTACTCCTGATCCCCGGCCGTTCTGCCCCAAGCTGCGCAAGCTAGTCGTCAAGCACGGCTACGTTGACCAGGACGCCTTTGCTCGGCGATTCATGGAGCTTGGCGTGTCCGAGCACCTCGAGAGCCTGGACGTTTCGTTTGGCGCGACCGACCGACATCTGCACTGGATACCTGTCGTCCGTGCTGCCCGTGGGACGCTACAACATCTCAGCATGTCAGTGAGCGAGGAACGGATTTCGCATACTCTGCGGGCATTGCAACAGTACGGTAAGTATCTTCGAACAATATGATGTGTCCTTGACTCACACTCAGAATACACGATAGATGACCCGTACACTTTCGTAGGGGACGCCCTCGCCGGCTGTGTCGTCCTGACCTCGCTGTGCTTGAAGCACCGCCCCGAAGCGAGTCCCCGAGAAGTCGAGCCGCTCCACTTCCTCAAAGCGTTCTGCGAGTTGTTCGAGCGACCGGAAGTGCCCTTGCCCGCGCTCGAGCAGCTCACGCTCGGCATGGTCGACCGTGATGGGCAGATGGTGTCCGCGGAGCCTCACGTATGCACCCGGCTCGCTCGAGCTCTCTTAGCCCGGACCCGCTATCCGCGTTTCCGGGCGATCGTCGTCGACGTGCAGTCTCAGACCTATGCTCGCTACAATCGGACGTGGCGCACGCGCGGACTTGTGGGAGAGCAGAAGCAGGAGCTGTTGGACCGGTGGCGGGCGGCGTTCGCCGACTTTGAGGGACACTCTGGGGTGTCGCTGGACGTCAACTTCACGCTGTGATGCGGCCTCGTCAGATGCCGGGAGTGGCACTGCCTGTCCAGTATCTCTGGACTCTGCGCAAGCCCATGGGACGCAGACATGGCCATTATAGTCGCTGGAGAAGGAGGAGGGGCACTCTGCCCGTTCGCATAGGGGCTCCTCGGGATGACCTTCACTCCATTCCGGCGACTCATACTATGACTTCACTCCACGGTGCGTGCGCTCTTACGATCACGTCTCGACATGGACTGATGTCATACGAAGACTCACGCCATCTTTCGAGGTTGGCTTAAAAAGCTCTACAACGCAATATCACTTTGCATTTTCCAACATACCCCACCCTCCTCTCCTGCTCTACTCGCCCGCCGGAAGCAATCACCATGTCGTCTAACCACATTCTGCCGACCGAGCTCTGTGAGAAGGCGATCGACAATCAGTGCGGCGACACACGCTCGTTATAGACTTGTGGGGCTCTTGTCTTTCGCAATCGGCTTCCCCGATGTCCATCGTTTCGCCAGAATCGCTCACCATATCCTGTCCCCTCCTTAGCTCTCGCCGCACCGAGCTCCGCGTCCTCATTGAGGTGAACCCGACCCTCGTGCGCTACGTTCGCTTTCTGAGCGGCATGAGCGTCCAGAGAAGCTCCGCATCTTGGCCACGGCGCAAGCCACTCCGTCTCTATGTGCACTCGGCTGGTGGCCCTCGGGAGCCTCTCGCTATCGCGGCCCGACTGCCCATCCTTCAGAACCTGTCTCTTCTTGAGCGGGTCCGCGTGCATCCGCGGTTATCGGCGTTGCATGCACCTCGCCTCTCGACGGCCACGCAAGCCCGTCCATGGTATTTGCCGAAGGCTCTGCGCTTTACGAGCAAGCCGATCGGAGAATCCATCTCGGAGACGAATTCCTCGGAGTCTGCGAGCGCTCTCGTGCAGGCACGAGTGCTGATGATCTCCGAGGCTGCTGCCTGGGGCACGCGGATGTGCGGCATGGCTTCGTGCTTTCCGTCATTGGGGATCTGATCTGCAGCGCTGCGCAGGGAGCCTGCACGAGACCCTCGTGTGGGGCGAGGTGACGGAAGGCGCCCGCAAGTCCTCCATCAATCTGAACGCGTCGCTCGACTGACGTACGCACGGCGCGGAGGTGAACACATCTTGCACGTGTACGACGCGTTGCGTACTTGCGCGGAGCTTCGTTCCTTGTCCGTTCAGTACAATACGATGAGCACGCTTATGCAGCGCGTTTTCGAAAGGACCACTCATGTTATCCCGAGCGGCGAGCGCATTGCCTGTCTTCCTGAAGTCCTCTGCATCCCCTCATCTCAGATTGCAGAGCATGCTGTATCAAGCCTGTAGGGACTATCGCTCGTCTTTATTGGATCCCGCAGCGGAGTGTGCGAGTGCTCTGGACAGTTTGGCGCGCCTTCCGGCGGTCAGAGAGAGGTATTAGTGCTTCAGAAAGGTCTCCGTTCGTGTGGACGAACCCCGATAATTCACCGGACTTTTTCGGGGTGGAAACCGATAGGGTGTTAGAAGATGAGCACCAGAGGAGGGAGCATCCTGGATCTGCTGGGTGGATTCAAAGAGCATCGTATAGAGGTAGGGTAGCGATCAGGTTAGTCTCGCCGTAGATCGGTCCTGCGGTCCGTTGTGAATCTACAGTATCATACGTACTGGTATTCCGCCCGTATCATGACTCCTTCGTCAGTCAAGGGTGACAGCGCTACCTCGACCGCGGACATGTAGTCATCCCACATCTCCGCCGCTCCGGGTGTTACGTCTGACCGAGTAGAATTCCTGCTTCCGGAGAGTGTAGCCTCGATGACGATGGTGATCTCTCGCAGCTGCGGATACAGCGAGTGTCCCAAAGAAGTCGCGAGAACGGAGAATGGTTCGGTTTCGAGGTGCTCGTGCAGCAGTTCCATGGCGGGTCCTCGCAACAATAAGGTGAACTCCTTGAGCGCGGGAAATCGAGGAGAGGGCTCGCTACAAGGCTCGTCTACGGACGACAGGAACTGGGCCAGAAAGCGGACGAAGTGCATATGACTGCCGCCATGCTGTACGTGATCCTCGAAGATGTGGTGGTCGTTGACAGGACAGTATCGAATGGATAGCGACTCAAGTGCCCTGCAGTAGGACATGTGTCTGAATGGAGAGTACGAGTCTGAAATGTACATCAGGAAGGCGCGAACACAGATATGCAAGGCGAGGATGTGCTCACCGATCGTATCTGGTTGCTCGTCCACGGGGCTCACTATTGTCGCGCCCAGACGAGTCAGATTCCTGGCCCGGCGGGCTGGGGTACAGATCATCTTCATCCACTCCTCCGAACGGGGAGCATCGTGAAAATGCACTTCGAACACGCGCAGTGTAAGCTGGTCCTCTCCGTGGGGGGAGTCCCGACCGAGGAGTTCAGCGATAGTGGAGTACAGTCCATGGCAGGCGGCGGAGGCACCTATCCGCAGTACTCTAAGACGCGCCCTGAGCGCCGCTGCACCGCCGCGAGCGGGCGGCGTGTCGGGGATAGAGCGGTATCGCCCGGGAGGCGAGAGTACGCGTGCGAGGCCATACAGAGAGAGGTCCTCGAGGACTGAGATGTTGCATATGACCCGGCAGAACCGTTGTGGAAGGTCGATGAGAAGATACGACAACGCGAGGGAGCGTAGATTTTGGAAGTGGGCGAAGTCGACGAATGCTGGGAACGTGCCGGATGGGAAGTCATCTGGAGAACCGTGGATGTGGAGGGAGCGTAGCAGCGGTTGGAGGTGAGATTCGGATTGAAAAGTATGCAAGAACTCGAGAAGGTCCGAGCTCAGCGTTCCTGAGGTGTAGTGGTTGACGTCGACGGTCTGAGAGAGGTGGTGTATCGCTGGACAGGAGAGCAGATCGGAGTCCGTACGGACACACGCAACGAGACTGCGCCAGTCGTCGTGGAGGTAGTCAACAATCATAGCTAAGAGTTCTGGAGGCACCGGGGACATGTCTGATGTGCTGGAATATGGCGATCCTGCAAGGATATTCGTGTGGCATTCAGCGTATGGTTGAGTCTGACAGGACGGCGCTTGATGCTGCGGGTTGATTGGCACAGGTGACAACCTGTCCTAGACCCAAGCAGTCGCTATTACGGCCGTAATACTAAGTTAGAGCTTCTGATATGTCGAGAAGCGTGAATGTTAGGGTTGTCACGGTGCGATACTTACATTGGTTGGTGGCCGGTGAAAGCCAGTGCGCACTAAGTACTATCATGGGTCCGCGACTTCTTTGCCCTGTGATCAGACACGTATGGGTTCCCATAAGCAAAGCATCTAATAGGTCAAGAACGCACGTTGCCAGGACCGTCGTGGGACCGTCGAGGTTGAGAGCAAAGGTCTGAGGCGAAGGCGCTTCAGGCTCTGCGGGGGAAACACTTACGTAATGCTTGATGGTCAAGCTACTGAGGCTGTACGACTCAAGTACTTGCGACTTCAACCAGTCTCACTCATGTACTACCGTCGTCGGTTATAAGCTTGGTGCGTAGATCTTTTGACACTACGCGTATCTACTCGCTGACGAGCTGGACCACGATTCCCCATCTCGTAGCGGAACCCTGCGGCGGTTAACGGTTGCTACTGCGTCCTGAGGCCTGACTGCCACCACGGCTCATCCGCACGACAAGTCATCCGGACTGCGATCCTTGCGCGGCCCAACGTCCGGAAACGGTACGTGTTTGCACCGCATATAGCTCTAGACCTACTGAGCCCCCGCGACAGATTGTGACAAGGCTGGGTAGCAGCTGCACAGGCTTACGCAGTTCGAACCGTGTATACTAACCCCGTATCAAGCACGACCTCTTGTCCCCCTCCACCCCGCATATCGCTCACAACTCTCTACGCTCGTTGTTTATGGCCACTCTGCCCCAGGACATACTTGATGGTGTCATCGACGACTTGCAGGACGACGTCAGTGCACTGAGAAGATGCGCTCTCGTCTGTAGCGCCTGGCTGCATCGTTCCCGCGTCCATCTCTTCGCGGAAGTTACGTTTGATTATTCGCCCCGTGATCCGCTCTCATCTCCGCCTCTACTCACTGAACATCCCCCCGCGGCGGGCTTGGTGAGCCCTGCGTTGCCAGTTGCAAGGGCGCGCAACAGAGCTGCGGAGCTTGGTCCCTTGTTCGACGGTAACCCAAAGCTCACCGAATACGTCCGAGCCGTGACCGTTGTGGCGGACAAGAAGAAAGGTGAAGCCGAGATCAGATGGACCCCGTTCGTCGCCGGTCATGTTCACCTCGCACGTTTCCACCGCCTGCGCTCATTGAGGCTCGTGCATTTCGCCTTCGAGTCGTTTTCGGACATCATCTCGACTGTACAATCCCTGCCTGGCCTCGAATGTCTCCGCTGCGAGAACAGCCGGCTCCTTCCCCTGCCGTTATCACCCGTGCAAGCCGTCGACGCACCATCGCTGTCGATCTCTTCAGGAACCGCTACAGGGGCCTTCGAGCCGCGTTCCACACATGACACCTCGCTGAAGACAGTGTCCCTTTCGATTGGGGAATACATGACGGCTCTGCTCGAACAGCCGGACAACACCGCGTCGGCTCGCGCCCTGCACAGCGCACAGGCATTTGTGCGTTCAGGACTCCTCCGATCCGTCACATCGCTCGAGATCTTCGAGGCGTGTACACTCCTCCGCTGGCTCCCTATCCTCGAGACTCTGGGACCGCAACTGCACCACGTCGGGGTTACATTGCACGATGTCGCAGTGTCGGACGAAGAGGTCCTCCCGGATCGCTTCAATGTCTTCCCCTCGCACCGTACGCATATCCTGTTTCCAGACATTATCGGTACTAACATAGGTGCCTGTAGGGGACACGGTCGTACGCGTCTTCGACGTGCTGCGCAGGTGTAGGTCCCTTCGGACACTTACCATCTGCTATGACGCAGAGGACACGACAACCATACGGATGGCGCTCACAATACACTCAGGAGGAGGGTGGCTGGGGATATCTGCAAGTATCGATGAAGGGCCACTCATCTCACCCTACTTCCTCGACGAAGCCGTCCGACTCTTCTCTGGTGCTTCGGAGTCGCACGTGGCTCATACTCGTACGACGGCTCCATTCCCTGCACTCCGGGAGCTGGAACTGAGGCTCGTCACGACCGTGCACAGCCTGAAGAACTGCGCTCCTGCATGCGATGCGCTAGCACGTGTGCTCGTCAGCCACGACTATCCCGCATTCGCGCGGCTCGGCGTGGTGATCGAGGAACCCGGGCTTCTCGGGACTCTCTTCGGGGACAGGGAGGTGGACGAAGTTGCATGCTCGCGGAAGGCTGGGGAGGTTAAGGCGGGATTGTTTCGGTCGTTCGAGGAGGCCGGGATCGCGCTTGATGTCGCGGTCCTCCAGCGATCAGATTCCTGAGCAAGGCAAGCTCGTAGCTCGGGTCATCCATCTTCATACAGACTCCCGTAGCAAACCGTTCCGATGACAGTCGGCGGCGACTGTGTCAAAGAACCGCGTACCGCCCCCTTTTGCTTCATGGACGTCTGTGACCTCTATGAGGACTCCAAGTAGCCCGGCGCTTTCACGAGACTGCGGTTGACCGAACTTCGGATGTGAAGCGTTCGGGAGCTAGGCCTCATCTGCACTCTAGTGTAGAAGTCCGGGACTCACAGCACCGACTGAGCTGAAGATGGTCCGCGACACACTCATCGATGTTCTGCTAATGTGCAGATGAGCAAACTCGGTCAGCCATCCGGGGAATCTCTCTGGCAGCGAATGCCGACGTCGTTCACCGCATCCGGGCGCGATCCGACATCCGCGGGGTTCTGAGGCGCCGTCACAGCGTATAAGAGCCGACTCGACCGCGACGCGTCTCCGTGCCTCGCATCTCTCACAATGCACTGGCTCACGCCGTCGTTTGCACTCTCGCTTGCAGCACTGGCAGCGCGGGCCTGTCCTGGGGACGACCATGCCCACGGGCACGGCCACGTCCATGAACGTCGCGCCTACCCGCAGGTCCAGCTGGCACCGCCGAGTCGGCCGTTGGAATGGGGTGACGTGAACATCATCCATACCACGGACAGCCACGGCTGGCTCCTAGGACACCAGAAATCCTCCTTCCCCGAGCCGAATTATAGGTAAGTCGCCCCTCGTCTATTGGCTCGCCGAGTACTTATAAACTTCGTAGCGGTGACCTGGGCGACTTCGCGTCCTTCGTAGCCCATATGAAGCAGCTCGCGCTTGTGACTATCTCTGCTGTCACCGCAGTGTTTCAGATCTATGCGACTGACATCGCCCCTAGGAAAAAGACGTTGATTTGCTCTTAGTCGACTCTGGGGATCTACATGATGGTGCGCAGCTATCAGTGATGCGTTCTGATGACAGACGCAATGAGTAGCTGACCGCCAGCGCGGCGCGGGCTCTGCAGGTACCGGCCTCTCAGACGGATTCCCTGCTGGAGCAGTAGACGGTCACGAGGTACATTCGGACATCAGTCGTACTGCCAGAGATATACGAGGATGCTGATGTTCACTTCAGAGTAACAAGTTCCTGTTCGAACTGCCTTACGATGTCATGGCCATCGGAAAGTGCGCCCACCTCCTAATGGATGTATTTTGTATACACACTCACCGTTGTGCCATACAGCCACGAGTTGTACGTCTATAATGTGACGTACGACATGCACAAGACCTTCGCGCCCAAGCTCAACGGACGCTACCTCTCGTCGAACGTCAACATCACCGTCCTTGATGTGTTCGGCAGAAATGTCAGCGTGCCTGTTGGTGGTAGGTCTGCGCTTTGCGGATGACGATGCGCGGGATCGCTCACAGACTGTGTTTTGCTAGATCGTTACGCGAAGTTCAAGACCCGAAAGTCGGTGGCACGTTCATGTCGACTTGACTTCATATATGTACTCACGACCCTCTCCTCGGCAGAGGCCGCAAGGTCACCTCGCTTGGTGTCCTGTTTGACTTCACAGGAAACGACGCCAACACGATCGTCCAGAAAGTCGAAGACATGGTAAAGGAACACTGGGTACGGCGTCACCGTAATTCGTCATCTGCTTGGTACCATGTTTATCTTCTCAATACCACCCAGTTCGCTGAGGCGATCAAGGAAGAACCCGATTTCTTCCTACTCGCCGGGTAAGTCTGCCTTCCGCTATTACCGCGGTTCACGAGGACGCACGTATTGACGAAGTCTGCAGACATATGCCTGTCAAGAAATCGGACAACTGGCCGACTGTGTTCAACGCTATCCGGGCTGTTCATCCCACCACGCCGATCCTCATCCTCGGAGGTCTGTGGTGTGGTCGCATCCACATGTCCCACATGCTGATCCTTCGCAGGCCATACTCATATCCGGGATTGCGGTGAGTTACAGCGCGTGTGCGGCTTGTTCTGTATTCTCACGACCGTTCGTAGTGCAATATGATGGCCGCTCCATGGCTCTGGAGAGCGGACGGTACATGGAGACAGTTGGTACGTGGACCTTCGCGTCTTCATGACCCCGTACTGACGAATTTACCCAGGTTGGATGAGTGAGTCGTATGAATCTTTCCGACGCGACTCCTTCTGAAGATATCTCAAAGGCGCGAATCTTGACAAGAAGGGATCAACGAAAAACATCACTTTCTCCCGTCGTTATCTGGACCCCAACCGGGTCACATATGAGGTGTGCGGAGTCGGCCGCAGATCCGGAAATGTCGCTGCATCTGACTCCCTGCGCAGTATCACTCTCGTCGTCAGAACTCAACCTTCGATACTCTGCAGGGTAAATCTATCACGAAGGGTCTCAACGACCTCGCCAAGCAGTTCACGCTCAGCATGCTCTACGGTACAGCCCCGCACGACTTCACGCTCACCCGGTACGTCCTTTTACTCTTCCTCGTGTTCGCACCCGGGGCCACTTCTCATTCAGCGACGAACAGCGCCCCATACCCGTCGAACGACTCCCTGCTCTCGCTCTTCGCCGAGGCGCTCACCTACTCGCTCACCGTCAACAACACACGCGCGGACATCCCGCACATCATGATCGCGACCGCGGGGTCCCAACGCTTCGACATCTACGCGGGGCCGTTCACGAAGAACGACCAGCTCACGGCGTCGCCCTTTGCGAACTTCTTTTCGTACATCCCCAATATCCCGCTGGCGGTCGCGCGGCAGGTCCTGCCAAAAATGAACGGTGCTGCGACTCTGGGCAGGCGGCGCGAGCAGGACGAGGAGCGCTATGCGCGCGGGGACGTCGATGTGCAGTACAGGGCGTGGCTGGCGGAGATGGACCGGCGGGCCTCTGCTGAGCGTCGCGACACGGAGAATGCGACGCTTGGTTATGTCACTTCCGATGTGCGACGCTCATCTTTGTTTCCTTTTCAGTCTCGCGCTGATCTTGACATATCACTCCTTTCTGCAGTCTTGCCCCGGTATCGGCGACGACATCCCACACACGCCTCTGGTACGTCTTCCCGGCTCCGCATCCCCTGAAGTACTGACCTTCGACCCTTTCTTCGACAGCCCTTCTTCCCCACGCCCGACTACACGGGCTCGGACGCGCCTACGGGACTTGCTGACGACACCCCGATCGACCTCGTCTTCGACAACTTCACGCAGGATGACCTGCTTATCGCGCTGAACACGTTGCAGAGCGAGAAGGTGTACACGGGTGCGGACGCGCTGCCGTACACGAACGTCCTTGCGAAGGATGTCCTTGGTATCTATGCGCAGAAGTACTGGAACTGAATTGTACGGTGTGGGGCATTGGACGTGTTCGGGTACGAGTCTTTGCAATGGTCTCAAATTCGGACGACGCAGGGAGACATATGTAATGTAGAAGAGGGTACTTGGAGGGGTCTCTCGGAGCAATGGTGATAGTGAGTGGCCCTGCCAATGCCTGCAGGACATCCAGACTCCTGGGGCTATGCCGAGAGATGAATCTTGTTGTCTTAGCAGATGGCCGGATAGCGACGTCGACGGGCCCCGTCCATTTCGACAAAAGAACAAAGCTGAGAGAACCTTTGGATACTAGTCAGCAGCTCGGTGAAGACGAGCGCGAGGTAGCTCTTCGTAGTGTGCAAATACAAAGCGGACGGTAGATCTCGAGTCGACGGGTATACCTTAACGCGATTGACGATTGACGGCCGTACGACGAGAGCTCGGTGAAAGGTGAAAAAAAGGGGAAGATATATTCCTTGTAAGCACGATGGGCGACACAGAGCTGAAAGCGGGTACTATCACAGGAGACTACGGGCTGAAATGGGGATGATATTGAGGGTACTTACGTGCGATGAGGGAGTCAGATATGCTGTGAGCGTCCGAGAGGACTATCCTATGGAGTTAGGCAGATGTGGTTCATTTAAAAAATGGAAGCAGCGTAGGGATGGCCCGAGGCGGAGCCCTATGACGGAGATTGAGTGAGATCCTTGCACTCATACCCAAGCCTTCGCACGGGAGCCGGACCCATGCGACTGGCTGAACTTCCGCGTGCGGGACGAAGACGCCTTGATAGTCTCCGCGCGGTGCCTCTCCGGCAGGGCGCCAACTTCTACGGTGCCAGTGCCGGTGGAAGAATCAGACTCGGCTGGGTCCTCCGTGCGGGGAAGAACACTCGGGCGTGACTCTGAGAGGGGGGCTCGCGCTTGACGGGGCGTGACTTGTCCGCGTCGACTGCCAGTGACCGCGCGAGCTCGGCGCCCGGACGACGCGTCGTCATAGATGTCGAGCTAGGAAGTAATCGTTTCGAAGGTGAAGTGGGCCGGGATGCGGCGCTGCGCTCGGAGGGACGCGAGAAGACGGGGCCATAACCATGATTTTGCGAGCGCGCAAGGACGGGCCGGGTGGGAGGCTGCGCTGGGTCCTCGGTTCGCGGGAAGACTACTCGGGAGGGTGACTTGGCGGGGCGGGACTTCTCGACCCACCATGCCTCCGCGATAGGAAGATGCGTCGTCGTGGAAGACGAACTGGGGGCCTGGCGCTTCTGTGGAGACGTGGCTCGAGTTGTGGTGCCGGGTCCGGGAGGAGCGGGAGCGGTGAAGACGGGGCCGTAGTTGGGGGTTTGCGAGCTCGCGAGGACGGTACGGGACTTGGTACGGGCTATCTTGGCGGGCTTGGAGGGTGTACGCGGCGCAGCCTTCAACGACGCAGCCCTCGCAGCTGAACTCTTCGGCTTCGAGAACACAGGAGAGGGCGTACGACAGTCCCGAGGGTTCCTCGCAGGGCGATGGAGACGGGAGGGCGACTTCTGCGGAGAGGCAGGACGGCTTGAGTGACGGGGAACTCGCATCAGCCAAGGGGACTTCTGATCGTCTGCTCGAACCGGCTGCGGGGTCGCGAGCTCGGCGTAAAACGTCGTGTCCGCGTCCGCGTCCGGGTCATCGTCGAGGTGCTCGAGGGAGAGCACCATGCGATCGCCGTCAGTAGTGGCCCTGTAGAAGCTCGGCAGAGGCGTGCGCTGCAAATCGCGGCTGGGGGAGTCGTCCTCAGCCGTGTCGTGCGGCGAGGGAGTCGTTGGTCGGGAGAGGGTGATGTCGTCGCGCGAGAGATCGGAGACATCGGTGGATGGGAACGGCTCCGGGCGTGAGGCTGTAGGATTTCCCCTGCAGTTGACTGTCGATGACTTGATGGACGCACGCGAGCGCCTTGAGGTGAGGCGATGGGCACGGGCTGGGGTAAGGTGGTTTGCACGGTTCCGCGCAGCTTCCTGTATGTCGCCACCAGAATTGGCACGTCAGCTTGTAGAGCATATCAAAGAGGGATTGGATGTATACGCACGTCTCTGGCCAGCCTCTCGCGACCCTCGGGGGTGTCCCATGACTGACCGTCAAGGGGCTGGAACTCCGCCTTGACGGACGCGAACGACTCAAAAAGGATCCGCATGTCCTCCTATCAGCTCTCAGTCAGTATAGGCTCGTTGGCGTATATTGGATGCGGTCAACTCACCGGGTGACTCTTGAGAGCATCCCTATCCTCGAGCTCTTGCTCGATCTCACACAGTCTCTGCCTTATCATGCGGGCCTCAGCCCGCGTACCGTCGAATTGCGCTCCCCTCTTCGGTGGTCGGGTGGTGACATTTGGGGACCCCATGATGGGCAAAGACTCCGTCGGGACCTTGTGAGGCATGATCGCGAGCCGAACAGCTGAGTGGTTAAGTACCGGGGGACTGAGCTTGGCGGAAAAGACGGCGAGAAATACCCAATAAAGAGCACAGAACAGAAGAGAGAGAACCACAATTTCGTGCGAAGAAAATCGCAACTCAAGCCTTGCAGAGGGTTGGTGGTTGTGGTTGTGGTGGCTGGTGGCGCGGAGAGCAGCGTGACGGGCGCGCACAATTAAGGCTGTGACCGACGCGTCCGTCACGCCCGTGATGCTATGCGCCTGGGACCCGCGCCCGCGACGCGCCCGGTCTTGTAGTCATGGCTCCTGGGTCGAGAGGTAAGTTGGCTTATTGATTCTCATGAAGAAAAGCAAGACAAAGGGTCCGCGTGTCCAAGCGCAAGCCTCAGGAGTCAGCGCCAGTGCGGCATCCTGCGTCCGAGTCCGAGTCCAGTTCCATGACACAGAAACCTGGAAAACTCAAAAGTGGGCCGATTTCTGAAGCAGTAGGTAATGCCGCCCTTATTTGTTCTATTGCCGTCTGGATATGCAAGGAGCAAGTTAGATGACGGTATGCCTCGGAGCGTTCGGGGGATCCGCGCTTTTTCTAGCGGAAGTTGCCAACTGAAGTATGCCCGCCGAGTTGAAGCATACAGTTAAGCAAGACCAAGGACTCTGTCTGCCGCCTCTTGTGTATCCCATCTAAAAAAATCGTTGCAGCTACGAATATCGAACTCATTTCCATCCGACATCTTGTCATCACCTTGATCAGTTGCTTGCAACGTTCTAGGTTTGCTGCCAAATCGCCACCATCTGTCTCTCGTGGGTCTTCTAGCTCTGCGTCCCTGAAGATCACAGTCGGTACATCGGCACGAGCATCTTTTCTCCCACATTCCGACATCCTGGAGGCATTCATACAGCTGGCGGCCGCACACTAACTTGCGTTTCCCGGCAGAATGTTCCACAGGTGACCTCCGCAATCAGGTTCTCGTGTGTCGCCCAGGACATTGCCCAGGTGAGTGAATGTGCAACCCCATGCCTCCATGATCCCATCGTCGAAGTCACCATCGGACAGACTCAACGATTGCAACGACATCTACGGTTGAACCTCCCGCGCTCTAAACATGGCTGCTCCGTGTACTACGCCGACCCACATACAGCGACCTGCGGCCCGAACCATGACGACCACCTCCTCGCAATCGCCGCCCCTCCCAGTCCCTCTTACGGCCATCGCAGGATTGCCGTCAAGACGCTTCCCATTCAGAGACCGGCGCCAGCAATTACTCCCGCTCCATCGATAGTAAGTACATATCTGCATAGCATCCCGATGAGCACGAAGCCTAGGCTAGCGCCCCACCGCACCCACGCCAATCTAACGAACGGAAGCAGATTCCAGAAACGCATTGACACCTCGCAGATCAAAGCAGTAAGTCCTTCCCGGCGAGCTGTCAGTGTCCACC
This sequence comes from Lentinus brumalis, assembly GCA_001792895.1. NCBI lineage: Eukaryota > Fungi > Basidiomycota > Agaricomycetes > Polyporales > Polyporaceae > Lentinus > Lentinus brumalis. Next base: position 93,745 of record MARA01000029.1, on the reverse strand, counting down.
GCTTTCCGTTCCGTCACGTTAACCATCCGTGTCGCACTCCTCCCCGCCTCCAGGGCTCGAATGACAGTGATGGTGAGCCGCTGGCAGGAGGAACGGAGCTCGTGCCACGAGTGACGATCTCGGACTCTCGAGCTCCCGGTGTGCCGGGCACCATCACCTCTCAAAGCGCGACGAACTGCGAAGCCCACACAGCCTCCTACGGATCGCGCCCCGTGGTCCGTGAGCTAAACCATCGAAGCTGGATGGGCACGGCGAGCTTGGAAGTAGGAAGCCCGGAAGTCCGCGATACATGGGCGCGCATCTGACAGCCTGGTGCCCTTCCGTCGCAACCACCATCACGAAGGCGCGTGTGCGTCTCTGCGGATTTCGAACTCTGCCAATGGCCATCGCGCTCAGCGTGAGATCGAGAGCGTTGATCATTGGCGACTTGACTCCTTCGGACGAGATTCGGGCGCCGGGGAGAGGTTTCAGTCTAAGCGTGCTGAGCAAGGACAAGACGACGTCAACCCAAGTCGGAGATCGTCTCCAGCACGGGCGTGTACGATGATGGACGCGTCGTCGATCGGTGACCAGTGAGTGACCAGTGACCCGCGAACGACGGTGCTGGCAGCTGCGCGCCGCCACCTTCGATGAATATGGATCGAGCCGCAATCCTGCATCACGCCTCTGTCCACCGCGATCATGACGAGAGCAGCGGAACTCGAACTCGCATTACAATTAGCCCATAGCGTATGACCGGCCCGTACGTACGCACATAATATATAGAGATACAAGCAGGGAGCGGTACAAGAACGCGGAACTCTATTCTCGTCAGCGCGAGCAACGAGCGACAAGATCAACGGGCGCAGCGGCGACATCCCGAATGTACAGAGAGAAGGAGGAGTGCAAGATAAGTCAGCAGGGCCCCCGCAGGAGAAGGCCCCAGTAAATAATCACGGGCGTCCGCGAGGAGGGGAGCCCGCGTGATGTATACAGGACAAGACGACAGGAAGACAGAGCGGCGAGACGGGTTAGAGGTTACAACAGCAATAGGCAGCGGCGGTGAGTACATCCAGGGTGTATGCAGCATGCGTAGGGTATGTGTATGACGTTCCGGGGGATCTGGAGACTCGAGAGTGCGCACCAGCGCTGAGGTCGAGCTTCGCGATCGTGCGATTCCGATTATTGGCTGTAGACCACGGCAGGCCGTGGCGAAAGTTCGAAGACGCGGGGACTTGAGATGGTGACGGCGGCGGCGGCGGCGGCGTGACCCAGCCGCTCAGATCACGTTGACGCTCTGGAGATGCGACCGCAGGATACCCTCGCGCACTGGACACCCGCACGAGAGATGATGGAAGACGAGTTGCCAGTGACGGGCGGAGAACGCAGATGGGGAACCAAGGGTGCGGTTGCGAAGGATGCAGCGTCGAATGGAGAGAATCCAGGGTGCGATCGCAATTACGATCGAGCGACGAGCAGCGACGATGGACAGCAGATATCACCCATCGCGCGCCGAGGAAGACGAGAAGCCAAAGAAACAAGGAAACAGAGAGGACGATCAGCAAGCTTGCCTTATTGGACCCAAAACCCGACGCAAGGAGGACAGTACTCACCGCCCACCAGGATCGCAGCTGTCGCGCGCGTGTCCTGTCATGCACAATCCAATGGCGTTTGTCAGTTGGTGTTCGTGTTCGTCATCATGATGGATCAATGGGGTAGCTCAGAAGCACGGAGACAGGGAGGAAGGACGGAAGAACGGGACACGCACGATGACGGAGGTCTCATGCCAGTAGAACGGGCGCGGCTTCGGCGACAATCGTTTCTGTGGGTTCGCATCAAAGCCGTCAGCGTCCCTACCCCGCATAACCCTGCAGATCATACGTACGTGATATCCACGGAACTTGTCCCTAAAGTCTACACGCGCACACAGTCAATCATCTTTCTGCGCATGCGAGAGGACAGGCGGGACGTACACTTTGTGACGTGCGTGATCTCATTTGGTTGGTCGCCGTAGGAGGGCACGTACTTGACCACGCGGATGTTCGCGGCCAGCGTGGCCTGCAAGATGTCCATCTGCAAACGCATGCGTTGTATAATTAGCGCGTGGGTTCACGTACATGCAGAGCGGTCAGTGCAGCTCGCAGCGGGCAGACGTCCGATATCTCGGAGGAAAAGAAGAATGAGCCACAGAAAATTGCATGCGGACAAGCCGACAAGTGAGCAACTCGCCATGCTCCCCCATCGACTGTGCGTGCCGGAACGCCAGGCCGAACGGGTTGCCGGACTCCGCCCGTACTAAACTAGGGAATGTCGCATGCCACTAGCCAGCTTAGACTGGACTAGACAATGGGACCACGCGTCGTGCAGAGCATTCGTCCACCGAGCTGTCCCACACCTCATTGCACGGCACATAAGGGAGGCAACGTGCCCCAGCAAGCATATGCACTGGGCACTGAACGCCAGCACCCTAAGGCCACCGCAGCTGAGGCGCAACACAGGTCCGCGAAATTTTGCTAGAGACCAACGCGAGCACAAAGCCCACCGATCCGACCGCCACACGGAGCGCACGCCAACCCCACAACACAGCAGAGAAGCCGCGGCCACCCGCAAGCTGCGACACAAGCAAGAGCAGATCACGAGACGCACCTTGTTCAGGAAGAGGATGAGCGTCGTCTTCGCGAGCAGCGCGTTCTCGCACACCTGCCGCCAGAGCGTGATCGAGTCCTCCTGAATCCCCGAGTCAGATCTCGACGCACACGGTGGTAACGAGCGGACGTACCAGTCGGTTCACCTTCGCGTCCTCCTCGAGCACGAGGTTGAACGCGAGCGGCGCGAGGAAGATGATCGCCTGCACGTCGTCGAAGAACGGGATCCAGTGTTGTCGCTGCGCGCGGCCGTGTCAGCACACCAGAGGCGATGCGATGCGATGCGTGCGATAAGAGACGGAGACGTACACAGCTGCGGCTCCCGCCGACGTCGTAGATGTACCACTCCGTCCCTGGGAGTGCACCGCCCTCCATGGTGAAATGGTGCTCTTCGACGCCGAGCGTGCGGACGCGTGCGCGGACAATGTCGTCTAGGTTGGTGTGAGACGGGGTACGTGGGCAGGGCAACAGCGGACGTACCATCCGAGGGCTCGTAGTTCATCACCGCGATCCTCCCCGCGTCGTTCAGGAAGCTACGCGTGTGCTCAGTAATGCGCCACTGCACCTTGAGTGAGGTGCACTCACAAGCCGGGCATGTCCTGTATGCGCGCACTCTGCTTCTTGAGCACGCCCTGCACGATCTGGTCCTCCCAGAGCGTGACAATATCGTCCCTGCACGCAGCAAGCACGGCCGTGGGATTGTCCTTGAACCGTGCGTCGCCCGTACTCGGCCGCGACTGCGCGCCCTTCATCGCGGAGACGAGCACGAGCGGCGGCTTCGTCGGCGGGTCGGGCATCACCGTGCTCGTGTTCGCGCTGATCGCGGTCAGGATGCCCTTCCACCCGCTGCCCGCGCGCACGCACACGTCGCGGTCCGCTGCGCCGCCGTCGGGCATGAGCTTGCGCATGAGCTCGGCCTCGATCGGGAGCAGCGCGGAGAGGCGCATGCGGATCCGCCGGTGGTTGTCGTTGAGCGGGGACGTCGAGAAGCGGACGCCGGGCGAGCTCGGCGTGCGCCCAGCCACGCCCTTGCCTTTTGCGATCGAGGACGCGGTCGTCGTCTGCAGCGACGACTCCCATTCCTCCTGCAGGATCTCGAGCAGCCGTTTGATGTTCCTGCAGGCAGAGCGTTAGCCACGGCGAACACGGTCGTTGGGGGAAGACAGGAATATTGAAGTAGGTGTACGAGTCACGACCGAGCAGTTAACAGCATCGAGCGACGACGGCTTCTGGAGCATGACCGAAAGGTACAGACATGGAGCATAAAGGTGCACAGCAACGGCCCACATGCAAATGAGCCGCGCCCGGTTCATGCGGTGCGAAACGAGACAGACTAGTCCGGGTGGGACCTCGGGGGACGGCAGAGCAAGGCGTCGCAACCAGTCGCAAGGCGCACACCCACGGCTCCAGAAGGCCGGATGGATGCACACCTCGCGACTCGCACCTCTCTCTCCTCCTGACTGAAGCCTCGGAGACACTCGTCCGCGGCTGGGACCAAGGAGGACTGCGGGGCTTCGATCAGCCTGACGGGCGCGCCCCGAAGGGAAGTTGCCCCCGCACATCTCGACGAGGAGCGTGATAGCAAGCCCGCCTTGTGATGCGGAGCAACGTCTGACTCTGCGCGAAAGCGGGCAGGATGGACGGCACTCCCCTGCGCCCGTATTCACCGCGACCAAGCTGATTGGGGAGACGACGTGGGACAGACGGCGACTGGGGATATTCGGGGCACAGCACATCGGAATACGCGAGAAGGAGAGGAGCATACGACTTCGAGCACCGTGGGAGGAGATGGGTGAACGTCTGGAGACGCAAAGACTTGCTTGCCGAGGGAATGCGGTGGGGATATGTGCGACTGCGGGCGGGAGTATGCGACTGTGCTCGAACCCGCCGAGCTCAACGCAAGCGTACGCAATTTTGGGGACTCGCTGGGGACTCTTGGGTGCGGAGGCACGAGGGAAATGCAATGCGAACACAGGTACGGGACTGACCTGATGAGGTTGAGCTGGATGATGGTCTTCCAAGCGGCGCGCTCCTTGTGGAAGTGCTGGGGCGAGAACGCAAGCTGGAAGTCTGCGGGGCGTGAGCGAGACACGGGAGAGCGAAGCGGGGGACGCACTCTTGAGGGTCGTGCTCTTGCCGGACTCTGCCTGGCCTGCGGACACGTCGGCGGACGGGCGGACAGCAACGACGGGGGCACGCACCTAGCAGCAGAATCTTGATGGCCTTCTTCCTGCGGTCGTACGCCCGCCTGGAGACAGCAATCTCGTCGTCGATCTCGCGCGAGACCCGGGCGGCGTCCTCGAGCTCGCGGATGCGGGCAGCGCGCTCCTCGGGGGTCTCGTCGATCGGCGGCTGGAGGGCCTTGGAGAGCGGGTCGTCGGGGTCTGGCGCAGCCCAGAAGGAGCGGGCAGCGACGGCAGCCATCGGGGCAGCGAGGTCAGAGGGAGACGTGCAGACCTCGCTGCAGTGCCCGCTCACAAACCCCGGCCTCTGCACAGCCCTCCCGGCCCCGGCCCGTCCGTGTCCGGGGCTCCGCCACGCTCTCGGTACTGGCTGCAGACTGTACGGTGCTGTATACGGGCCTCGCGCGCTGAGACCCCCGCTGCTCGCTTGCTCTGTGCTCTATGACGACGCTCTCGCTCGCGACACACGGCTGTCCGGCTCCCGTCTCGCTCTACCGCTGCCCCGCTGTCGCACACCGCTCATCTAGCCCTCGCCGACTGTGTCCCGCGCTCCCCGTCTGGACACGCGACCGCTCAGCCCACATTCTACGTCTTCCTCAAGCTTACGCATCACGCTCAAGACCGATTACTGACATCATAATTGTATTCCTTACTATACAGTACACGACAGCCGCTCCTGCATAACCCACGTAGCGCACTCCTACCGCCGCCGTCAACCTCGCCCATGGCCTCTACCGCAGACTCCTCACAAGCACGCCCGCTTCTACCCACAGCTAACACGACGCACCGTCCCACCAGACGCAACTCGGCCACAGGCCGCGTCCAACTCCGCCTCGTCACGCGCTGCAGACACGTCTCATTTGCAGAAGTCGCGGACGACCAGCACTGTGCACGGAGACGGTCAGTACGCAACACCGCAACAAACGGAGTCTTCAGCACACGCACCGTATCGTCCCCTCCGAACCTGCATCTTCCGGCAGCGCGCGCGTGCCGTCGTGCGCCGTGTCCTGTACCAGGTGCCGACGACGAGCAGAACGACGCACGGGGCGACGGCGGACAGCGGCTGCGCGCGCTCTAGGCGGAGAAGACGAGCCATGCAGAGGCCGACAGCAGTGTGCGAGGGAGAGAAACAGGAAGAGCGAGGGATGGAACACGACAGACGAACAAAGTACTAGGCCAGTACTTATACCCATCCCCATCCCCATCCCCCATCCCCATCCTCGCCGGCCTCCGTGGACCGCCGTGTACGCCCTGACGTACACGTCCCGCCGCGCTCTCGAATTCCAGATGACGAACGTCGAATACCCGACCTGCCTCCTGCCTCCTGCTCCCATGATCTCGGCGGCGCACACACCGCCGCCCGGGACACAGTCAGCCAAGGAAAGGCAGGCCAAGGCCGTGCATGTCCGCCAGGGCGCGAGCCGACACTCGACGTCGCAAGCGCATCTCTCGCCGTCGTCCGTCGTCCGTCGTGCTCCGCCGTCCTTCTCGCTCTGCGCCGCAGCCTCCGTGTACCGCCGTCGCCGTCGCCGTCCTGCATGTCCCCGTCCCCGCGAAACCATCGCTGTGCGCACAGCTCCTGCCGTCTGGACAGGACGGCGTAAACTGATTACTGGTAGGTACCCTCACCTGGGTCTGGGGCGCAGTACGTACGCAGTCCGCACATGTAAGTCGGGTAGCGAGCGTGTGCACACTGCACAATGAATACATACTAGCACGCTGCGGGCGATCCGAGCGGCGTCATGATCGCTCGTACCATGTGCCTTGTAACTTGTTACTCGTAACCTTGTAATCTGAACTTGCACACCGCCAATTGCAAGCGAACGGGCGGCGGTCTCCGCCCGGGCGTCGCGTGAATGCAGGCTGGAGAGCCTCCTTCAGGCTTCGAGGATCTCTTCGCCCTGTGGCCGGTTGAACTGGATTGCCAGTAGTACTACATACGCAGCAGCACCGTGACTGACGATGCTCGAACCTGTCTGGACTCTGTACAGAGGGCAGCAGCGGGACCGTAGTGGTACTGTACCATTTCGAATGGTTCGACCAGTCACGCATAACAGGCCCTCAATTTGGTCGAAAATTGGGGGCCTGTAACACGTCACAGCGAGGCTGGTCGGAACCACTCTCCGGGCGCTAAGACCTCCCGGGGGCGGCGCGCTGTCGCGCGCCCTGATTTTGGTCGAAATTTGGCCCGTGTCACCTGTCACCGGCCTCCTGGTCGAATACTTACGGCCAAATTTTGGTGTCACATGTCACAGGCTTGGTTGAACCATTCGAAATGGTACAGTAATGTCCCAGTCTGGCTACTAGCTAGCCCTGGAATGTCTCGACTCTCGATACACGATCCTCGCGCACCCAGAACTCCGTCCGTCCCCGTCGCACCACACCAGAAGCGCAAGCGCAAGCGCGACTCGGAGCATCCGCGCGTACATTGGTAACGTACACCAGACGCGGTTCCACTGTGTGGTAGTAGAAAGTTCAAAGCGCGACTCGGAGCATCCGAGCGTACGTAGGTAACGTACAGTGCGACGCCGGCCCCGGCTCCAAGTGGCCAAATCATCATCGTGGTCTGCACCCCAGGCTCCCTGCTCTGGTCTGCCAGTCCCGCGCGTCGCGCTCCCTGACCCCGAAAGCTCTTGAGCGTGCCCCGGCAGTGATACGTATTCTCTAGGCTCTTGAGTCCTGAACGCCTCCCGGGGATCGTCCAGCCAGTGCCGCAGACACGTCCATATGGAACGCACGCTGGCACTGATGATCTGACTGCTCTCAGAAGCGTCGGAGTCGCCGTTGTCCATGACAAACAGCCTGCCAGTGAGAGAGAGGTCCGGCCGCTCGAGTTCCAGTGCACTGGATGAAACGATTTCGCGTACCTAAGTCTATAACATCAACTCATGAGGGCGCAATATCCGCTCGGGAGATCTGGGACCCAAAAACGAATGACTCGGACAATGCAAGACCTCGGCTTGAAGTCCGGGGCCCGGGCTGTGTCTCTCGAGTCTCCGTCTCCGTACACCGCGTATGCATCGAGAGGTTCATTCCTGGAACTCTTGCGTTCCGGAGATCTTTCCAGACAGCAGAGACAGGCCCGTGCTCGTGCTCGGCCTCGCTGACAGTCTCGTTCATCCTAGATTAGCTTCGAGCATGCATTCTGGCCCTTCGGAAGCTGGAGATAGCGGAGATGTTCGCGAGATTGATTGGCTGACATGCAGTACTCGGTACCGATAATACTCGAGTCCGAGGTCCGGGGCTTTGCAAATCGTCGGCTCTAGCGTCGAGCCTCTTGGCGATCCGGGCGGAGCACGTCCCCACGCCCCCGGGCCCTTCACCCTTCGCAGGCGGCGGTGCTCTCTTCAGTTGTACGCACTCGCTGGAAGGCTCAGTGATGCGGAGAGCATAGCAGGACCTGCGCTCGTTTATCTAGCAGCGTAGGGATGGAATACTAGCGGAGTCTGCAGGGTACTTGATATAAGTAATGAATGACTGACAACTGTCTCTGAAAAATGAGCTCAAACTGAACGCACACATCTACATTGGTTTGTCCTGGATGCCCGGGGTCCCTGGGAGGAACCATAGGCGGCTAGCGATGAGTGTGGCGACTGGTACACCAATCACCGCGCAATATTGTCGTGAGAGTGCGGTATTCAACGCATACCGCCGCCATGACCTGCGAGAGACAGAACGAGCTCCTTGGAGACTGGAACAGTGCGACGTCTTGAGGATCTTTCAGTGTGGCTTTCCGAATATTATGAAAAGTTTCAAGAGAGCGAAACTGCAACTGCATAGAATGCATGATGATGAACAGAGTTCACATCAAGGATCCACAACGCCATGCAGTGCAGTGCATTCTATGCTGTGGGTGCACGTCTGCGCGTTCCTGGACGTCCGGGGTCCTTGAGAAGTTCTGCGGCCTCACGGACAGCCTCGGAATTTTGCTTGTGTTACGGACTGTTCATTCCTCATCCTAATACTCAGAATACTGCTCGAAGATGCTCAGCAAGCAGGCTCAGCTGGTTGGATGCAGAGTGAGTACACCGAGCTGGGGGAGCTCTGAGAGTGACTTCAGTAGGGTGCACGGATGAGAATGCTGGTCGGCAATATTCAATATCGCCCGACGTGAGAATACTGTACATGAGCCGCGGCATCAAATTCCCTGGCTGCGCCATCGTTCAGCAGCCGTTCTGCAATCTCCGACGGCGACGCAAGGAGACTGTAGTCAGCTGGACTGTGTCGGACTCACCTCTCTGCCAGGACTTCATATGCACGATACAAGTTCTCCATGGACACTCCTCCCCGAGTTCGAGTTCCAACTGAGAGGTATCGAAACTGCACAGAGTATATGCATGTCGCCGAGAGCAGTATCTGTGAAGTCGGACGAGCTTGAGCGAACGCCCGGGACGTACCGACGGAGAAACAAGGCCGCCGGAGAAGCGGTGAGAACCTCGCTAACCACCTTGATCTTGCCCGCGTCCCCCGGAGACGCACAATCGCAATCTGGGCCCGGAGCCCAGCGTCGGAGTCTCATCTCACCCTCCTCCTGCCACGACGCACTCCGAGTCCCCATCCTCACCGTCCTTCCTCTCTCCGCGTCCTCTTTGTTGCGCTATGGACTACTGTCCCCGACCCTCACAGTCGCTGTTGGAGCGGCACACACACTCTCGCCCACGAGTTGTTCGGCGAAGCCAATTGTGATTCCGAGGGCAAAGGTACGTACATATTCGTCTCTCCCCTCGTCGCCCATGGCCACGACATTGAACATGATGCCGTCCTCTGCAGCCCACGACGTCGTCGACGAAGACGTGCAGACAGCGCACTTGACTCCACGACTATGCAGCCCCCGTGTAATGAGGTACGTACCTTTCCAGCACACTCCAGAATCGTTGCTGACGTGTCCCTCAGCGGCGATTCCAGACCGACGCTCACCATGTCCCGCCTCGCTCTCCCAATGATCCCGACCTCCCATCCCGGCCGAGGCTATGTGCGGCGAGCCTGCACCGTTCCCAACGCGGTTGACGTCGCCAGGAGCTCTTTCCAGGGACACCGTCAGTCACATCTTCCGCGTGTCGAGCCCCGGAGTCTCCCCGCCCTCACAATCGCGGTCCTTCCTCGTCACCATGTCGCAGCGCGCCCTGCTCGTGCATGAGGTATGCGTCTTGAAACATGCTCGACGCGGAACTCGGACTGATGCGCCGCCTTGACAGACTTCCTCCTCACGAGCACGCCTGCCCGATGCCCGATGCAGTCCGGGCAATGTCGCCGCCGAGGTCAGCTGGCGTGCGCATTCACAGACTCTGTCTCAACGCCGGGAGACGAGCGGTGCCGTCGCATTAGCAGACAGCATACGTGCGGCGAGAGCAGACTACAAGGAGACCTACTGCGTGAGCCCGCGGACATGCGTGAGTCGTCTTTCATTCTCCACTGACCTGCGAACATTGAACTCACCGTCTGCTTCACAGACCGGACGGGTCGTCGCATCGCACTACTCAGCACTCCCGGCTTACGTGCACGACGGGAGTTGCTCTCCCGGCTTCTCGCCGGCCGCCATCCATGGCCTCGCGGTCGCGTCCTCGGACCAGCGCGAATATGGCAGACTCCGGCTCCTAGACTCGTCCATGTTGCATAGGACGTCGCCCGAGAGTGTCGAGCACCTCCCGGGCATGGCTCCCGGGCATGTAGCGAAGCGTCTCGGGCTCGTCGTGTCGATGTCCATGCCACGCCCCGCGATGCGTCCTAGCCAACTCGCTTCAAGTCGTCCGAATGTCAGCAACCGCTGGTACGAGTCTCCTCTTTCGATGTACGCACCTATTACTCACCTGCATGACGACCTATCCAGCAAGTCTCGCCCTCTCCCGGTATGCGTTGAGGGCCTGCGCCTCGCTCCCGGGCAGTCAGAACCTCGAGCACCGCACTCCCGGGCACGTCGCAACTCCTCCCGGCCATCTCATGTCGACGTCTCCCGCTCCCGGGCTATGAAACTCAGCGAAGCTCGGTACGTGGCGTACCTCGAGCTGTACGCAGCTTTGACTCACCTATCTTGTATCTTGTAGAAGCGCGGCACTCGGTTCGCTCCCGGGTTAATGGCAACAGTCATCGGCCAGGACGTGTCGCCATGCTCAAGTGCGTGCTGGGATGTCTGTGTACGTCAGTCCATGTCTTCTGGACCTTCAAGCACGCCGCTGACTCCTCGCGTACCCAGGCATTGCGGAGCGGGTGCTTTGCACTCCAGGGGCCCGCCGCAGACGAGCCCGGCTGGGAGCGCGAGTTGTGGCGCCGCGGTCGCCGTCGGAATCGTTATCAGCCGCTTCCGGAGTGCGCTGAGGGCTGCACGCCGTGTCCAGCGCTCCCGGGCATATCGTGAGGTCTCCCGGGCACCTGCCGTCGACGCATCCGAGCTCCCGGGCAACTTTTGAGTCGGGTCAGAAGGTCAGCAAAGTTCGGTGCGTGCTGTTCGTCTCCATGCGCACATCCATGACTCACCTGCATTGCGACTTGTACAGTTCCTCGCCGTGAGTGCCGACGCGGCGTCGCATCGCTCGCGGGCTGACGGCGCCAGCCGTCGACCGACGCGCATCTGCGCGTCCAAAAGCACGAATACTGCAACTTGTAAGTTAGTACAAGTCTACTCGACCCTCGTACAACCTCTGACTCACCGTCTTACCCAGCACGACATCCCGGAGCAGTCCTTTCCACTCCCACCGCCTGGTGACAATGGGCACCGCACAGATCGCGAAGCACAACACCGCGGCGGCGACTGACTGCGCCTCGAGCCATCCCTGCAGGCTCTCTGCACGCAGAAGGTCAGTATCTCCTACGTCTCACTATGTCGCACCGCTCACCTATCGCACAGTCTCGACGCTCCTCCTACCGACGCAATGTCCCAGCCATGCCAAAAGCGACGGGGCATCGCATCATGCTTGCGGACTTGCATGTGCGCTGTCTTCGTCGTGGAGGTGCGCTCTTGGCTGCGCGGGGGAATATGGTACGTACCGCGTGTTTCGTGCACGAGTTTACAATAGCTTACCTTGTGCGCCGTCTCCCAGTCCTGTCTTAGAGCCCTATCCCGTGTCCTCGGAGCGCTCCCGGGCTTAGCATCGCGCTTCCGGGCTCTCTAGTGAGGCTTCCAGCGCGAGTCTCCGCAGCGCGATGAGTCCGCGGCGGTCCAACCAGTGTCAAGTCGCCGAAGGCCAGAGTGCGGTTGCCGAGGGCCAAGCACAAGCTGCAGGTGCGTAGAAGTACAGAGCTGTAGTTAAACAAGCCCAGGAAGAAAGACTCAGCGAGAGCGAGATGGTGGTAAGAGAGAGAGAGACGCAGTGATGCGCGCGCCCGCCAAGTGTGGTTTAAGCGCCCGTGCCTCGGAACCTCTCCCGACGCGTTCGCGAGTCCCGCGCGGGATTCTGCACACGGATTGCGTTGATAATGTAGTGTCTGTTGTTGCTGGAGTAGATAAAATGTGTAGACAGTATTTAATCCATGCTTTTCGTCGACTTCTCAGTACAACTGTGGCCATTTGCTTGACTTCCGTCTTCCTTCGACTTAACCACCCCGGACTCCTTCTCCTCGTCTTCGTCTCGGGTCACAGCGGTTCTGAGACCTGCATAAACCGTTCCCCAGCCCCCTCGTCCTCTCCGCCCTCCTCTAAGTTCTCCCAACGCCTTCTCCACCGCCAGACAAGCCCCACACACCGCAAGGCAGCCTCCCGAAGACATACCATACAGGAACCACCTCCCACTGTGTACTATACCCCTCGTAGTGCCCTAAGGCAGACGATCGTCCCGGGAGATCTTGCACAGAGCTGCCCGGGATGCGAGGCTAAGGGGCTTCGCGAACACGAGGCTACGAGTCCCCCCTCGTCCTCTCCGCCCTCCTCTAAGTTCTCCCAACGCCTTCTCCACCGCCAGACAGCCCCACACACCGCAAGGCAGCCTCCCGAAGACATACCATACAGGAACCACCTCCCACTGTGTACTATACCCCTCGTAGTGCCCTAAGGCAGACGATCGTCCCGGGAGATCTTGCACAGAGCTGCCGGGATGCGAGGCTAAGGGCTTCGCGAACACGAGGCTACGAGTCGCCACGGCATTCTCCGCCGCATTCACAGCCCTTCACCGCACCCCAAGACGAGGCTGCGACACGCTCACCGCCCTTGCAGCACACTCGTATATGCTCGGAACGAGATATATTCTCTGTCTACACATGCGACTAGTACAGCCGTCCGACGCAACACCGAAAGCCCCGTAATCGACCCCCACAACGGCATGTCCTGTATGCGCGCACTCTGCTTCTTGAGCACGCCCTGCACGATCTGGTCCTCCAGAGCGTGACGATGTCGTCCCTGCACGCGGCGAGCACGGCCGTCGGATTGTCCTTGAACCGCGCGTCGCCCGTACTCGGCCGCGACTGCGCGCCCTTCATCGCGGAGACGAGCACGAGCGGCGGCTTCGTCGGCGGGTCTGGCATGACCGTGCTCGTGTTCGCGCTGATCGCCGTCAGGATGCCCTTCCACCCGCTCCCCGCGCGCACGCACACGTCGCGGTCTGCCGCGCCGCCATCGGGCATCAGCTTGCGCATGAGCTCGGCCTCGATCGGGAGCAGCGCGGAGAGGCGCATGCGGATCCGCCGGTGGTTGTCGTTGAGCGGGGACGTCGAGAAGCGGACGCCGGGCGACGACGGCGTGCGGCCAGCCACGCCCTTGCCTTTTGCGATCGAGGACGCGGTCGTCGTCTGCAGCGACGACTCCCATTCCTCCTGCAGGATCTCGAGCAGCCGTTTGATGTTCCTGGAGGCGGAGCGTTAGCGACTACAACGACGGGTGAACCGGCAGAGAAGAAGAGGGTGATACCAGCGAGCACGAGCACGGGAGTGACGCAGCGCTCAAATCAACGTGAGACGAGAGCGAAGGACCGCACGACGCGATACGCATCCTCGACTCACACCCAGCACTCGCCAGCACGTGCGCATACCACAAATCTCGAAGCTGAGGAGGACGAGAGACCAGCCAGCCACCGTCAGCAGAGCCCATCATTCGTTCGCCTCCCCTCGTGCTCGTGCTCGCGAGAGATGAGACACAGACCCGGAGCACGGGGACGCACAGGGACGCCACATGCAGATGAGCCGCGCCCAGTTCATGCGGTGCGAAACGAGACAGACAAGTCCGGGTGGGACCTCGGGGACGGCGGAGCAAGGCGTCGCAACCAGTCGCAAGGCGCACACCCACGGCTCCAGGAGGCCGGATGGATGCACACCTCGCGACTCGCACCTCTCAATCCTGACTGAAGCCTCGGAGACACTCGTCCGCGGCTGGGACCAAGGAGGACTGCGGGCTTCGATCAGCCTAACGGGCGCGCACCGAAGGGAAGTTGCCCCCGCACATCTCGACGAGGAGCGTGATAGCAAGCCCGCCTTGTGATGCGGAGCAACGTCTGACTCTGCGCGAAAGCGGGCAGGATGGACGGCACTCCCCTGCGCCCGTATTCACCGCGACCAAGCTGATTGGGGAGACGACGTGGGACAGACGGCGACTGGGGATATTCGGGGCACAGCACATCGGAATACGCGAGAAGGAGAGGAGCATACGACTTCGAGCACGCGTGGAGGAGATGGGTGAACGTCTGGAGACGCAAAGACTTGCTTGCCGAGGGAATGCGGTGGGGATATGTGCGACTGCGGGCGGGAGTATGCGACTGTGCTCGAACCCGCCGAGCTCAACGCAAGCGTACGCAGCCGAGTCCGGGAACGGCACGACAGCGCCACTCGCACATCGTACGCGTCCCCGGACTCTCTGCTGAACGGCTCCTGGCAACTACAAGGGGGGGCTTCGTGTAGCGTGTGGAGTGGGATCAATCGACACAGCACCGGGAGCCACAAGAGGCGTTGACAAGCACAACCCACGTCTAGGTGCAGTAGACAGAGAGCGGGGATCCGCAGTGCGTCGAGTACAAGAGGGAGGGGACGGGGCGATGATTTATGGGGACTCGCTGGGGACTCTTGGGTGCGGAGGCACGAGGGAAATGCAATGCGAACACAGGTACGGGACTGACCTGATGAGGTTGAGCTGGATGATGGTCTTCCAAGCGGCGCGCTCCTTGTGGAAGTGCTGGGGCGAGAACGCAAGCTGGAAGTCTGCGGGGCGTGAGCGAGACACGGGAGAGCGAAGCGGGGGACGCACTCTTGAGGGTCGTGCTCTTGCCGGACTCTGCCTGGCCTGCGGACACGTCGGCGGACGGGCGGACAGCAACGACGGGGCACGCACCTAGCAGCAGAATCTTGATGGCCTTCTTCCTGCGGTCGTACGCCCGCCTGGAGACAGCAATCTCGTCGTCGATCTCGCGCGAGACCCGGGCGGCGTCCTCGAGCTCGCGGATGCGGGCAGCGCGCTCCTCGGGGGTCTCGTCGATCGGCGGCTGGAGGGCCTTGGAGAGCGGGTCGTCGGGGTCTGGCGCAGCCCAGAAGGAGCGGGCAGCGACGGCAGCCATCGGGGCAGCGAGGTCAGAGGGAGACGTGCAGACCTCGCTGCAGTGCCCGCTCACAAACCCCGGCCTCTGCACAGCCCTCCCGGCCCCGGCCCGTCCGTGTCCGGGGCTCCGCCACGCTCTCGGTACTGGCTGCAGACTGTACGGTGCTGTATACGGGCCTCGCGCGCTGAGACCCCCGCTGCTCGCTTGCTCTGTGCTCTATGACGACGCTCTCGCTCGCGACACACGGCTGTCCGGCTCCCGTCTCGCTCTACCGCTGCCCCGCTGTCGCACACCGCTCATCTAGCCCTCGCCGACTGTGTCCCGCGCTCCCCGTCTGGACACGCGACCGCTCAGCCCACATTCTACGTCTTCCTCAAGCTTACGCATCACGCTCAAGACCGATTACTGACATCATAATTGTATTCCTTACTATACAGTACACGACAGCCGCTCCTGCATAACCCACGTAGCGCACTCCTACCGCCGCCGTCAACCTCGCCCATGGCCTCTACCGCAGACTCCTCACAAGCACGCCCGCTTCTACCCACAGCTAACACGACGCACCGTCCCACCAGACGCAACTCGGCCACAGGCCGCGTCCAACTCCGCCTCGTCACGCGCTGCAGACACGTCTCATTTGCAGAAGTCGCGGACGACCAGCACTGTGCACGGAGACGGTCAGTACGCAACACCGCAACAAACGGAGTCTTCAGCACACGCACCGTATCGTCCCCTCCGAACCTGCATCTTCCGGCAGCGCGCGCGTGCCGTCGTGCGCCGTGTCCTGTACCAGGTGCCGACGACGAGCAGAACGACGCACGGGGCGACGGCGGACAGCGGCTGCGCGCGCTCTAGGCGGAGAAGACGAGCCATGCAGAGGCCGACAGCAGTGTGCGAGGGGAGAGAAACAGGAAGAGCGAGGGATGGAACACGACAGACGAACAAAGTACTAGGCCAGTACTTATACCCATCCCCATCCCCATCCCCCATCCCCATCCTCGCCGGCCTCCGTGGACCGCCGTGTACGCCCTGACGTACACGTCCCGCCGCGCTCTCGAATTCCAGATGACGAACGTCGAATACCCGACCTGCCTCCTGCCTCCTGCTCCCATGATCTCGGCGGCGCACACACCGCCGCCCGGGACACAGTCAGCCAAGGAAAGGCAGGCCAAGGCCGTGCATGTCCGCCAGGGCGCGAGCCGACACTCGACGTCGCAAGCGCATCTCTCGCCGTCGTCCGTCGTCCGTCGTGCTCCGCCGTCCTTCTCGCTCTGCGCCGCAGCCTCCGTGTACCGCCGTCGCCGTCGCCGTCCTGCATGTCCCCGTCCCCGCGAAACCATCGCTGTGCGCACAGCTCCTGCCGTCTGGACAGGACGGCGTAAACTGATTACTGGTAGGTACCCTCACCTGGGTCTGGGGCGCAGTACGTACGCAGTCCGCACATGTAAGTCGGGTAGCGAGCGTGTGCACACTGCACAATGAATACATACTAGCACGCTGCGGGCGATCCGAGCGGCGTCATGATCGCTCGTACCATGTGCCTTGTAACTTGTTACTCGTAACCTTGTAATCTGAACTTGCACACCGCCAATTGCAAGCGAACGGGCGGCGGTCTCCGCCCGGGCGTCGCGTGAATGCAGGCTGGAGAGCCTCCTTCAGGCTTCGAGGATCTCTTCGCCCTGTGGCCGGTTGAACTGGATTGCCAGTAGTACTACATACGCAGCAGCACCGTGACTGACGATGCTCGAACCTGTCTGGACTCTGTACAGAGGGCAGCAGCGGGACCGTAGTGGTACTTAATGTCCCAGTCTGGCTACTAGCTAGCCCTGGAATGTCTCGACTCTCGATACACGATCCTCGCGCACCCAGAACTCCGTCCGTCCCCGTCGCACCACACCAGAAGCGCAAGCGCAAGCGCGACTCGGAGCATCCGCGCGTACATTGGTAACGTACACCAGACGCGGTTCCACTGTGTGGTAGTAGAAAGTTCAAAGCGCGACTCGGAGCATCCGAGCGTACGTAGGTAACGTACAGTGCGACGCCGGCCCCGGCTCCAAGTGGCCAAATCATCATCGTGGTCTGCACCCCAGGCTCCCTGCTCTGGTCTGCCAGTCCCGCGCGTCGCGCTCCCTGACCCCGAAAGCTCTTGAGCGTGCCCCGGCAGTGATACGTATTCTCTAGGCTCTTGAGTCCTGAACGCCTCCCGGGGATCGTCCAGCCAGTGCCGCAGACACGTCCATATGGAACGCACGCTGGCACTGATGATCTGACTGCTCTCAGAAGCGTCGGAGTCGCCGTTGTCCATGACAAACAGCCTGCCAGTGAGAGAGAGGTCCGGCCGCTCGAGTTCCAGTGCACTGGATGAAACGATTTCGCGTACCTAAGTCTATAACATCAACTCATGAGGGCGCAATATCCGCTCGGGAGATCTGGGACCCAAAAACGAATGACTCGGACAATGCAAGACCTCGGCTTGAAGTCCGGGGCCCGGGCTGTGTCTCTCGAGTCTCCGTCTCCGTACACCGCGTATGCATCGAGAGGTTCATTCCTGGAACTCTTGCGTTCCGGAGATCTTTCCAGACAGCAGAGACAGGCCCGTGCTCGTGCTCGGCCTCGCTGACAGTCTCGTTCATCCTAGATTAGCTTCGAGCATGCATTCTGGCCCTTCGGAAGCTGGAGATAGCGGAGATGTTCGCGAGATTGATTGGCTGACATGCAGTACTCGGTACCGATAATACTCGAGTCCGAGGTCCGGGGCTTTGCAAATCGTCGGCTCTAGCGTCGAGCCTCTTGGCGATCCGGGCGGAGCACGTCCCCACGCCCCCGGGCCCTTCACCCTTCGCAGGCGGCGGTGCTCTCTTCAGTTGTACGCACTCGCTGGAAGGCTCAGTGATGCGGAGAGCATAGCAGGACCTGCGCTCGTTTATCTAGCAGCGTAGGGATGGAATACTAGCGGAGTCTGCAGGGTACTTGATATAAGTAATGAATGACTGACAACTGTCTCTGAAAAATGAGCTCAAACTGAACGCACACATCTACATTGGTTTGTCCTGGATGCCCGGGGTCCCTGGGAGGAACCATAGGCGGCTAGCGATGAGTGTGGCGACTGGTACACCAATCACCGCGCAATATTGTCGTGAGAGTGCGGTATTCAACGCATACCGCCGCCATGACCTGCGAGAGACAGAACGAGCTCCTTGGAGACTGGAACAGTGCGACGTCTTGAGGATCTTTCAGTGTGGCTTTCCGAATATTATGAAAAGTTTCAAGAGAGCGAAACTGCAACTGCATAGAATGCATGATGATGAACAGAGTTCACATCAAGGATCCACAACGCCATGCAGTGCAGTGCATTCTATGCTGTGGGTGCACGTCTGCGCGTTCCTGGACGTCCGGGGTCCTTGAGAAGTTCTGCGGCCTCACGGACAGCCTCGGAATTTTGCTTGTGTTACGGACTGTTCATTCCTCATCCTAATACTCAGAATACTGCTCGAAGATGCTCAGCAAGCAGGCTCAGCTGGTTGGATGCAGAGTGAGTACACCGAGCTGGGGGAGCTCTGAGAGTGACTTCAGTAGGGTGCACGGATGAGAATGCTGGTCGGCAATATTCAATATCGCCCGACGTGAGAATACTGTACATGAGCCGCGGCATCAAATTCCCTGGCTGCGCCATCGTTCAGCAGCCGTTCTGCAATCTCCGACGGCGACGCAAGGAGACTGTAGTCAGCTGGACTGTGTCGGACTCACCTCTCTGCCAGGACTTCATATGCACGATACAAGTTCTCCATGGACACTCCTCCCCGAGTTCGAGTTCCAACTGAGAGGTATCGAAACTGCACAGAGTATATGCATGTCGCCGAGAGCAGTATCTGTGAAGTCGGACGAGCTTGAGCGAACGCCCGGGACGTACCGACGGAGAAACAAGGCCGCCGGAGAAGCGGTGAGAACCTCGCTAACCACCTTGATCTTGCCCGCGTCCCCCGGAGACGCACAATCGCAATCTGGGCCCGGAGCCCAGCGTCGGAGTCTCATCTCACCCTCCTCCTGCCACGACGCACTCCGAGTCCCCATCCTCACCGTCCTTCCTCTCTCCGCGTCCTCTTTGTTGCGCTATGGACTACTGTCCCCGACCCTCACAGTCGCTGTTGGAGCGGCACACACACTCTCGCCCACGAGTTGTTCGGCGAAGCCAATTGTGATTCCGAGGGCAAAGGTACGTACATATTCGTCTCTCCCCTCGTCGCCCATGGCCACGACATTGAACATGATGCCGTCCTCTGCAGCCCACGACGTCGTCGACGAAGACGTGCAGACAGCGCACTTGACTCCACGACTATGCAGCCCCCGTGTAATGAGGTACGTACCTTTCCAGCACACTCCAGAATCGTTGCTGACGTGTCCCTCAGCGGCGATTCCAGACCGACGCTCACCATGTCCCGCCTCGCTCTCCCAATGATCCCGACCTCCCATCCCGGCCGAGGCTATGTGCGGCGAGCCTGCACCGTTCCCAACGCGGTTGACGTCGCCAGGAGCTCTTTCCAGGGACACCGTCAGTCACATCTTCCGCGTGTCGAGCCCCGGAGTCTCCCCGCCCTCACAATCGCGGTCCTTCCTCGTCACCATGTCGCAGCGCGCCCTGCTCGTGCATGAGGTATGCGTCTTGAAACATGCTCGACGCGGAACTCGGACTGATGCGCCGCCTTGACAGACTTCCTCCTCACGAGCACGCCTGCCCGATGCCCGATGCAGTCCGGGCAATGTCGCCGCCGAGGTCAGCTGGCGTGCGCATTCACAGACTCTGTCTCAACGCCGGGAGACGAGCGGTGCCGTCGCATTAGCAGACAGCATACGTGCGGCGAGAGCAGACTACAAGGAGACCTACTGCGTGAGCCCGCGGACATGCGTGAGTCGTCTTTCATTCTCCACTGACCTGCGAACATTGAACTCACCGTCTGCTTCACAGACCGGACGGGTCGTCGCATCGCACTACTCAGCACTCCCGGCTTACGTGCACGACGGGAGTTGCTCTCCCGGCTTCTCGCCGGCCGCCATCCATGGCCTCGCGGTCGCGTCCTCGGACCAGCGCGAATATGGCAGACTCCGGCTCCTAGACTCGTCCATGTTGCATAGGACGTCGCCCGAGAGTGTCGAGCACCTCCCGGGCATGGCTCCCGGGCATGTAGCGAAGCGTCTCGGGCTCGTCGTGTCGATGTCCATGCCACGCCCCGCGATGCGTCCTAGCCAACTCGCTTCAAGTCGTCCGAATGTCAGCAACCGCTGGTACGAGTCTCCTCTTTCGATGTACGCACCTATTACTCACCTGCATGACGACCTATCCAGCAAGTCTCGCCCTCTCCCGGTATGCGTTGAGGGCCTGCGCCTCGCTCCCGGGCAGTCAGAACCTCGAGCACCGCACTCCCGGGCACGTCGCAACTCCTCCCGGCCATCTCATGTCGACGTCTCCCCGCTCCCGGGCTATGAAACTCAGCGAAGCTCGGTACGTGGCGTACCTCGAGCTGTACGCAGCTTTGACTCACCTATCTTGTATCTTGTAGAAGCGCGGCACTCGGTTCGCTCCCGGGTTAATGGCAACAGTCATCGGCCAGGACGTGTCGCCATGCTCAAGTGCGTGCTGGGATGTCTGTGTACGTCAGTCCATGTCTTCTGGACCTTCAAGCACGCCGCTGACTCCTCGCGTACCCAGGCATTGCGGAGCGGGTGCTTTGCACTCCAGGGGCCCGCCGCAGACGAGCCCGGCTGGGAGCGCGAGTTGTGGCGCCGCGGTCGCCGTCGGAATCGTTATCAGCCGCTTCCGGAGTGCGCTGAGGGCTGCACGCCGTGTCCAGCGCTCCCGGGCATATCGTGAGGTCTCCCGGGCACCTGCCGTCGACGCATCCGAGCTCCCGGGCAACTTTTGAGTCGGGTCAGAAGGTCAGCAAAGTTCGGTGCGTGCTGTTCGTCTCCATGCGCACATCCATGACTCACCTGCATTGCGACTTGTACAGTTCCTCGCCGTGAGTGCCGACGCGGCGTCGCATCGCTCGCGGGCTGACGGCGCCAGCCGTCGACCGACGCGCATCTGCGCGTCCAAAAGCACGAATACTGCAACTTGTAAGTTAGTACAAGTCTACTCGACCCTCGTACAACCTCTGACTCACCGTCTTACCCAGCACGACATCCCGGAGCAGTCCTTTCCACTCCCACCGCCTGGTGACAATGGGCACCGCACAGATCGCGAAGCACAACACCGCGGCGGCGACTGACTGCGCCTCGAGCCATCCCTGCAGGCTCTCTGCACGCAGAAGGTCAGTATCTCCTACGTCTCACTATGTCGCACCGCTCACCTATCGCACAGTCTCGACGCTCCTCCTACCGACGCAATGTCCCAGCCATGCCAAAAGCGACGGGGCATCGCATCATGCTTGCGGACTTGCATGTGCGCTGTCTTCGTCGTGGAGGTGCGCTCTTGGCTGCGCGGGGAATATGGTACGTACCGCGTGTTTCGTGCACGAGTTTACAATAGCTTACCTTGTGCGCCGTCTCCCAGTCCTGTCTTAGAGCCCTATCCCGTGTCCTCGGAGCGCTCCCGGGCTTAGCATCGCGCTTCCGGGCTCTCTAGTGAGGCTTCCAGCGCGAGTCTCCGCAGCGCGATGAGTCCGCGGCGGTCCAACCAGTGTCAAGTCGCCGAAGGCCAGAGTGCGGTTGCCGAGGGCCAAGCACAAGCTGCAGGTGCGTAGAAGTACAGAGCTGTAGTTAAACAAGCCCAGGAAGAAAGACTCAGCGAGAGCGAGATGGTGGTAAGAGAGAGAGAGACGCAGTGATGCGCGCGCCCGCCAAGTGTGGTTTAAGCGCCCGTGCCTCGGAACCTCTCCCGACGCGTTCGCGAGTCCCGCGCGGGATTCTGCACACGGATTGCGTTGATAATGTAGTGTCTGTTGTTGCTGGAGTAGATAAAATGTGTAGACAGTATTTAATCCATGCTTTTCGTCGACTTCTCAGTACAACTGTGGCCATTTGCTTGACTTCCGTCTTCCTTCGACTTAACCACCCCGGACTCCTTCTCCTCGTCTTCGTCTCGGGTCACAGCGGTTCTGAGACCTGCATAAACCGTTCCCCAGCCCCCTCGTCCTCTCCGCCCTCCTCTAAGTTCTCCCAACGCCTTCTCCACCGCCAGACAAGCCCCACACACCGCAAGGCAGCCTCCCGAAGACATACCATACAGGAACCACCTCCCACTGTGTACTATACCCCTCGTAGTGCCCTAAGGCAGACGATCGTCCCGGGAGATCTTGCACAGAGCTGCCCGGGATGCGAGGCTAAGGGGCTTCGCGAACACGAGGCTACGAGTCGCCACGGCATTCTCCGCCGCATTCACAGCCCTTCACCGCACCCCAAGACGAGGCTGCGACACGCTCACCGCCCTTGCAGCACACTCGTATATGCTCGGAACGAGATATATTCTCTGTCTACACATGCGACTAGTACAGCCGTCCGACGCAACACCGAAAGCCCCGTAATCCGACCCCCACAACGGCATGTCCTGTATGCGCGCACTCTGCTTCTTGAGCACGCCCTGCACGATCTGGTCCTCCCAGAGCGTGACGATGTCGTCCCTGCACGCGGCGAGCACGGCCGTCGGATTGTCCTTGAACCGCGCGTCGCCCGTACTCGGCCGCGACTGCGCGCCCTTCATCGCGGAGACGAGCACGAGCGGCGGCTTCGTCGGCGGGTCTGGCATGACCGTGCTCGTGTTCGCGCTGATCGCCGTCAGGATGCCCTTCCACCCGCTCCCCGCGCGCACGCACACGTCGCGGTCTGCCGCGCCGCCATCGGGCATCAGCTTGCGCATGAGCTCGGCCTCGATCGGGAGCAGCGCGGAGAGGCGCATGCGGATCCGCCGGTGGTTGTCGTTGAGCGGGGACGTCGAGAAGCGGACGCCGGGCGACGACGGCGTGCGGCCAGCCACGCCCTTGCCTTTTGCGATCGAGGACGCGGTCGTCGTCTGCAGCGACGACTCCCATTCCTCCTGCAGGATCTCGAGCAGCCGTTTGATGTTCCTGGAGGCGGAGCGTTAGCGACTACAACGACGGGTGAACCGGCAGAGAAGAAGAGGGTGATACCAGCGAGCACGAGCACGGGAGTGACGCAGCGCTCAAATCAACGTGAGACGAGAGCGAAGGACCGCACGACGCGATACGCATCCTCGACTCACACCCAGCACTCGCCAGCACGTGCGCATACCACAAATCTCGAAGCTGAGGAGGACGAGAGACCAGCCAGCCACCGTCAGCAGAGCCCATCATTCGTTCGCCTCCCCTCGTGCTCGTGCTCGCGAGAGATGAGACACAGACCCGGAGCACGGGGACGCACAGGGACGCCACATGCAGATGAGCCGCGCCCAGTTCATGCGGTGCGAAACGAGACAGACAAGTCCGGGTGGGACCTCGGGGGACGGCGGAGCAAGGCGTCGCAACCAGTCGCAAGGCGCACACCCACGGCTCCAGGAGGCCGGATGGATGCACACCTCGCGACTCGCACCTCTCAATCCTGACTGAAGCCTCGGAGACACTCGTCCGCGGCTGGGACCAAGGAGGACTGCGGGCTTCGATCAGCCTAACGGGCGCGCACCGAAGGGAAGTTGCCCCCGCACATCTCGACGAGGAGCGTGATAGCAAGCCCGCCTTGTGATGCGGAGCAACGTCTGACTCTGCGCGAAAGCGGGCAGGATGGACGGCACTCCCCTGCGCCCGTATTCACCGCGACCAAGCTGATTGGGGAGACGACGTGGGACAGACGGCGACTGGGGATATTCGGGGCACAGCACATCGGAATACGCGAGAAGGAGAGGAGCATACGACTTCGAGCACGCGTGGGAGGAGATGGGTGAACGTCTGGAGACGCAAAGACTTGCTTGCCGAGGGAATGCGGTGGGGATATGTGCGACTGCGGGCGGGAGTATGCGACTGTGCTCGAACCCGCCGAGCTCAACGCAAGCGTACGCAGCCGAGTCCGGGAACGGCACGACAGCGCCACTCGCACATCGTACGCGTCCCCGGACTCTCTGCTGAACGGCTCCTGGCAACTACAAGGGGGGGCTTCGTGTAGCGTGTGGAGTGGGATCAATCGACACAGCACCGGGAGCCACAAGAGGCGTTGACAAGCACAACCCACGTCTAGGTGCAGTAGACAGAGAGCGGGGATCCGCAGTGCGTCGAGTACAAGAGGGAGGGGACGGGGCGATGATTTATGGGGACTCGCTGGGGACTCTTGGGTGCGGAGGCACGAGGGAAATGCAATGCGAACACAGGTACGGGACTGACCTGATGAGGTTGAGCTGGATGATGGTCTTCCAAGCGGCGCGCTCCTTGTGGAAGTGCTGGGGCGAGAACGCAAGCTGGAAGTCTGCGGGGCGTGAGCGAGACACGGGAGAGCGAAGCGGGGGACGCACTCTTGAGGGTCGTGCTCTTGCCGGACTCTGCCTGGCCTGCGGACACGTCGGCGGACGGGCGGACAGCAACGACGGGGGCACGCACCTAGCAGCAGAATCTTGATGGCCTTCTTCCTGCGGTCGTACGCCCGCCTGGAGACAGCAATCTCGTCGTCGATCTCGCGCGAGACCCGGGCGGCGTCCTCGAGCTCGCGGATGCGGGCAGCGCGCTCCTCGGGGGTCTCGTCGATCGGCGGCTGGAGGGCCTTGGAGAGCGGGTCGTCGGGGTCTGGCGCAGCCCAGAAGGAGCGGGCAGCGACGGCAGCCATCGGGGCAGCGAGGTCAGAGGGAGACGTGCAGACCTCGCTGCAGTGCCCGCTCACAAACCCCGGCCTCTGCACAGCCCTCCCGGCCCCGGCCCGTCCGTGTCCGGGGCTCCGCCACGCTCTCGGTACTGGCTGCAGACTGTACGGTGCTGTATACGGGCCTCGCGCGCTGAGACCCCCGCTGCTCGCTTGCTCTGTGCTCTATGACGACGCTCTCGCTCGCGACACACGGCTGTCCGGCTCCCGTCTCGCTCTACCGCTGCCCCGCTGTCGCACACCGCTCATCTAGCCCTCGCCGACTGTGTCCCGCGCTCCCCGTCTGGACACGCGACCGCTCAGCCCACATTCTACGTCTTCCTCAAGCTTACGCATCACGCTCAAGACCGATTACTGACATCATAATTGTATTCCTTACTATACAGTACACGACAGCCGCTCCTGCATAACCCACGTAGCGCACTCCTACCGCCGCCGTCAACCTCGCCCATGGCCTCTACCGCAGACTCCTCACAAGCACGCCCGCTTCTACCCACAGCTAACACGACGCACCGTCCCACCAGACGCAACTCGGCCACAGGCCGCGTCCAACTCCGCCTCGTCACGCGCTGCAGACACGTCTCATTTGCAGAAGTCGCGGACGACCAGCACTGTGCACGGAGACGGTCAGTACGCAACACCGCAACAAACGGAGTCTTCAGCACACGCACCGTATCGTCCCCTCCGAACCTGCATCTTCCGGCAGCGCGCGCGTGCCGTCGTGCGCCGTGTCCTGTACCAGGTGCCGACGACGAGCAGAACGACGCACGGGGCGACGGCGGACAGCGGCTGCGCGCGCTCTAGGCGGAGAAGACGAGCCATGCAGAGGCCGACAGCAGTGTGCGAGGGAGAGAAACAGGAAGAGCGAGGGATGGAACACGACAGACGAACAAAGTACTAGGCCAGTACTTATACCCATCCCCATCCCCATCCCCCATCCCCATCCTCGCCGGCCTCCGTGGACCGCCGTGTACGCCCTGACGTACACGTCCCGCCGCGCTCTCGAATTCCAGATGACGAACGTCGAATACCCGACCTGCCTCCTGCCTCCTGCTCCCATGATCTCGGCGGCGCACACACCGCCGCCCGGGACACAGTCAGCCAAGGAAAGGCAGGCCAAGGCCGTGCATGTCCGCCAGGGCGCGAGCCGACACTCGACGTCGCAAGCGCATCTCTCGCCGTCGTCCGTCGTCCGTCGTGCTCCGCCGTCCTTCTCGCTCTGCGCCGCAGCCTCCGTGTACCGCCGTCGCCGTCGCCGTCCTGCATGTCCCCGTCCCCGCGAAACCATCGCTGTGCGCACAGCTCCTGCCGTCTGGACAGGACGGCGTAAACTGATTACTGGTAGGTACCCTCACCTGGGTCTGGGGCGCAGTACGTACGCAGTCCGCACATGTAAGTCGGGTAGCGAGCGTGTGCACACTGCACAATGAATACATACTAGCACGCTGCGGGCGATCCGAGCGGCGTCATGATCGCTCGTACCATGTGCCTTGTAACTTGTTACTCGTAACCTTGTAATCTGAACTTGCACACCGCCAATTGCAAGCGAACGGGCGGCGGTCTCCGCCCGGGCGTCGCGTGAATGCAGGCTGGAGAGCCTCCTTCAGGCTTCGAGGATCTCTTCGCCCTGTGGCCGGTTGAACTGGATTGCCAGTAGTACTACATACGCAGCAGCACCGTGACTGACGATGCTCGAACCTGTCTGGACTCTGTACAGAGGGCAGCAGCGGGACCGTAGTGGTACTGTACCATTTCGAATGGTTCGACCAGTCACGCATAACAGGCCCTCAATTTGGTCGAAAATTGGGGGCCTGTAACACGTCACAGCGAGGCTGGTCGGAACCACTCTCCGGGCGCTAAGACCTCCCGGGGCGGCGCGCTGTCGCGCGCCCTGATTTTGGTCGAAATTTGGCCCGTGTCACCTGTCACCGGCCTCCTGGTCGAATACTTACGGCCAAATTTTGGTGTCACATGTCACAGGCTTGGTTGAACCATTCGAAATGGTACAGTAATGTCCCAGTCTGGCTACTAGCTAGCCCTGGAATGTCTCGACTCTCGATACACGATCCTCGCGCACCCAGAACTCCGTCCGTCCCCGTCGCACCACACCAGAAGCGCAAGCGCAAGCGCGACTCGGAGCATCCGCGCGTACATTGGTAACGTACACCAGACGCGGTTCCACTGTGTGGTAGTAGAAAGTTCAAAGCGCGACTCGGAGCATCCGAGCGTACGTAGGTAACGTACAGTGCGACGCCGGCCCCGGCTCCAAGTGGCCAAATCATCATCGTGGTCTGCACCCCAGGCTCCCTGCTCTGGTCTGCCAGTCCCGCGCGTCGCGCTCCCTGACCCCGAAAGCTCTTGAGCGTGCCCCGGCAGTGATACGTATTCTCTAGGCTCTTGAGTCCTGAACGCCTCCCGGGGATCGTCCAGCCAGTGCCGCAGACACGTCCATATGGAACGCACGCTGGCACTGATGATCTGACTGCTCTCAGAAGCGTCGGAGTCGCCGTTGTCCATGACAAACAGCCTGCCAGTGAGAGAGAGGTCCGGCCGCTCGAGTTCCAGTGCACTGGATGAAACGATTTCGCGTACCTAAGTCTATAACATCAACTCATGAGGGCGCAATATCCGCTCGGGAGATCTGGGACCCAAAAACGAATGACTCGGACAATGCAAGACCTCGGCTTGAAGTCCGGGGCCCGGGCTGTGTCTCTCGAGTCTCCGTCTCCGTACACCGCGTATGCATCGAGAGGTTCATTCCTGGAACTCTTGCATTCCGGAGATCTTTCCAGACAGCAGAGACAGGCCCGTGCTCGTGCTCGGCCTCGCTGACAGTCTCGTTCATCCTAGATTAGCTTCGAGCATGCATTCTGGCCCTTCGGAAGCTGGAGATAGCGGAGATGTTCGCGAGATTGATTGGCTGACATGCAGTACTCGGTACCGATAATACTCGAGTCCGAGGTCCGGGGCTTTGCAAATCGTCGGCTCTAGCGTCGAGCCTCTTGGCGATCCGGGCGGAGCACGTCCCCACGCCCCCGGGCCCTTCACCCTTCGCAGGCGGCGGTGCTCTCTTCAGTTGTACGCACTCGCTGGAAGGCTCAGTGATGCGGAGAGCATAGCAGGACCTGCGCTCGTTTATCTAGCAGCGTAGGGATGGAATACTAGCGGAGTCTGCAGGGTACTTGATATAAGTAATGAATGACTGACAACTGTCTCTGAAAAATGAGCTCAAACTGAACGCACACATCTACATTGGTTTGTCCTGGATGCCCGGGGTCCCTGGGAGGAACCATAGGCGGCTAGCGATGAGTGTGGCGACTGGTACACCAATCACCGCGCAATATTGTCGTGAGAGTGCGGTATTCAACGCATACCGCCGCCATGACCTGCGAGAGACAGAACGAGCTCCTTGGAGACTGGAACAGTGCGACGTCTTGAGGATCTTTCAGTGTGGCTTTCCGAATATTATGAAAAGTTTCAAGAGAGCGAAACTGCAACTGCATAGAATGCATGATGATGAACAGAGTTCACATCAAGGATCCACAACGCCATGCAGTGCAGTGCATTCTATGCTGTGGGTGCACGTCTGCGCGTTCCTGGACGTCCGGGGTCCTTGAGAAGTTCTGCGGCCTCACGGACAGCCTCGGAATTTTGCTTGTGTTACGGACTGTTCATTCCTCATCCTAATACTCAGAATACTGCTCGAAGATGCTCAGCAAGCAGGCTCAGCTGGTTGGATGCAGAGTGAGTACACCGAGCTGGGGGAGCTCTGAGAGTGACTTCAGTAGGGTGCACGGATGAGAATGCTGGTCGGCAATATTCAATATCGCCCGACGTGAGAATACTGTACATGAGCCGCGGCATCAAATTCCCTGGCTGCGCCATCGTTCAGCAGCCGTTCTGCAATCTCCGACGGCGACGCAAGGAGACTGTAGTCAGCTGGACTGTGTCGGACTCACCTCTCTGCCAGGACTTCATATGCACGATACAAGTTCTCCATGGACACTCCTCCCCGAGTTCGAGTTCCAACTGAGAGGTATCGAAACTGCACAGAGTATATGCATGTCGCCGAGAGCAGTATCTGTGAAGTCGGACGAGCTTGAGCGAACGCCCGGGACGTACCGACGGAGAAACAAGGCCGCCGGAGAAGCGGTGAGAACCTCGCTAACCACCTTGATCTTGCCCGCGTCCCCCGGAGACGCACAATCGCAATCTGGGCCCGGAGCCCAGCGTCGGAGTCTCATCTCACCCTCCTCCTGCCACGACGCACTCCGAGTCCCCATCCTCACCGTCCTTCCTCTCTCCGCGTCCTCTTTGTTGCGCTATGGACTACTGTCCCCGACCCTCACAGTCGCTGTTGGAGCGGCACACACACTCTCGCCCACGAGTTGTTCGGCGAAGCCAATTGTGATTCCGAGGGCAAAGGTACGTACATATTCGTCTCTCCCCTCGTCGCCCATGGCCACGACATTGAACATGATGCCGTCCTCTGCAGCCCACGACGTCGTCGACGAAGACGTGCAGACAGCGCACTTGACTCCACGACTATGCAGCCCCCGTGTAATGAGGTACGTACCTTTCCAGCACACTCCAGAATCGTTGCTGACGTGTCCCTCAGCGGCGATTCCAGACCGACGCTCACCATGTCCCGCCTCGCTCTCCCAATGATCCCGACCTCCCATCCCGGCCGAGGCTATGTGCGGCGAGCCTGCACCGTTCCCAACGCGGTTGACGTCGCCAGGAGCTCTTTCCAGGGACACCGTCAGTCACATCTTCCGCGTGTCGAGCCCCGGAGTCTCCCCGCCCTCACAATCGCGGTCCTTCCTCGTCACCATGTCGCAGCGCGCCCTGCTCGTGCATGAGGTATGCGTCTTGAAACATGCTCGACGCGGAACTCGGACTGATGCGCCGCCTTGACAGACTTCCTCCTCACGAGCACGCCTGCCCGATGCCCGATGCAGTCCGGGCAATGTCGCCGCCGAGGTCAGCTGGCGTGCGCATTCACAGACTCTGTCTCAACGCCGGGAGACGAGCGGTGCCGTCGCATTAGCAGACAGCATACGTGCGGCGAGAGCAGACTACAAGGAGACCTACTGCGTGAGCCCGCGGACATGCGTGAGTCGTCTTTCATTCTCCACTGACCTGCGAACATTGAACTCACCGTCTGCTTCACAGACCGGACGGGTCGTCGCATCGCACTACTCAGCACTCCCGGCTTACGTGCACGACGGGAGTTGCTCTCCCGGCTTCTCGCCGGCCGCCATCCATGGCCTCGCGGTCGCGTCCTCGGACCAGCGCGAATATGGCAGACTCCGGCTCCTAGACTCGTCCATGTTGCATAGGACGTCGCCCGAGAGTGTCGAGCACCTCCCGGGCATGGCTCCCGGGCATGTAGCGAAGCGTCTCGGGCTCGTCGTGTCGATGTCCATGCCACGCCCCGCGATGCGTCCTAGCCAACTCGCTTCAAGTCGTCCGAATGTCAGCAACCGCTGGTACGAGTCTCCTCTTTCGATGTACGCACCTATTACTCACCTGCATGACGACCTATCCAGCAAGTCTCGCCCTCTCCCGGTATGCGTTGAGGGCCTGCGCCTCGCTCCCGGGCAGTCAGAACCTCGAGCACCGCACTCCCGGGCACGTCGCAACTCCTCCCGGCCATCTCATGTCGACGTCTCCCCGCTCCCGGGCTATGAAACTCAGCGAAGCTCGGTACGTGGCGTACCTCGAGCTGTACGCAGCTTTGACTCACCTATCTTGTATCTTGTAGAAGCGCGGCACTCGGTTCGCTCCCGGGTTAATGGCAACAGTCATCGGCCAGGACGTGTCGCCATGCTCAAGTGCGTGCTGGGATGTCTGTGTACGTCAGTCCATGTCTTCTGGACCTTCAAGCACGCCGCTGACTCCTCGCGTACCCAGGCATTGCGGAGCGGGTGCTTTGCACTCCAGGGGCCCGCCGCAGACGAGCCCGGCTGGGAGCGCGAGTTGTGGCGCCGCGGTCGCCGTCGGAATCGTTATCAGCCGCTTCCGGAGTGCGCTGAGGGCTGCACGCCGTGTCCAGCGCTCCCGGGCATATCGTGAGGTCTCCCGGGCACCTGCCGTCGACGCATCCGAGCTCCCGGGCAACTTTTGAGTCGGGTCAGAAGGTCAGCAAAGTTCGGTGCGTGCTGTTCGTCTCCATGCGCACATCCATGACTCACCTGCATTGCGACTTGTACAGTTCCTCGCCGTGAGTGCCGACGCGGCGTCGCATCGCTCGCGGGCTGACGGCGCCAGCCGTCGACCGACGCGCATCTGCGCGTCCAAAAGCACGAATACTGCAACTTGTAAGTTAGTACAAGTCTACTCGACCCTCGTACAACCTCTGACTCACCGTCTTACCCAGCACGACATCCCGGAGCAGTCCTTTCCACTCCCACCGCCTGGTGACAATGGGCACCGCACAGATCGCGAAGCACAACACCGCGGCGGCGACTGACTGCGCCTCGAGCCATCCCTGCAGGCTCTCTGCACGCAGAAGGTCAGTATCTCCTACGTCTCACTATGTCGCACCGCTCACCTATCGCACAGTCTCGACGCTCCTCCTACCGACGCAATGTCCCAGCCATGCCAAAAGCGACGGGGCATCGCATCATGCTTGCGGACTTGCATGTGCGCTGTCTTCGTCGTGGAGGTGCGCTCTTGGCTGCGCGGGGAATATGGTACGTACCGCGTGTTTCGTGCACGAGTTTACAATAGCTTACCTTGTGCGCCGTCTCCCAGTCCTGTCTTAGAGCCCTATCCCGTGTCCTCGGAGCGCTCCCGGGCTTAGCATCGCGCTTCCGGGCTCTCTAGTGAGGCTTCCAGCGCGAGTCTCCGCAGCGCGATGAGTCCGCGGCGGTCCAACCAGTGTCAAGTCGCCGAAGGCCAGAGTGCGGTTGCCGAGGGCCAAGCACAAGCTGCAGGTGCGTAGAAGTACAGAGCTGTAGTTAAACAAGCCCAGGAAGAAAGACTCAGCGAGAGCGAGATGGTGGTAAGAGAGAGAGAGACGCAGTGATGCGCGCGCCCGCCAAGTGTGGTTTAAGCGCCCGTGCCTCGGAACCTCTCCCGACGCGTTCGCGAGTCCCGCGCGGGATTCTGCACACGGATTGCGTTGATAATGTAGTGTCTGTTGTTGCTGGAGTAGATAAAATGTGTAGACAGTATTTAATCCATGCTTTTCGTCGACTTCTCAGTACAACTGTGGCCATTTGCTTGACTTCCGTCTTCCTTCGACTTAACCACCCCGGACTCCTTCTCCTCGTCTTCGTCTCGGGTCACAGCGGTTCTGAGACCTGCATAAACCGTTCCCCAGCCCCCTCGTCCTCTCCGCCCTCCTCTAAGTTCTCCCAACGCCTTCTCCACCGCCAGACAAGCCCCACACACCGCAAGGCAGCCTCCCGAAGACATACCATACAGGAACCACCTCCCACTGTGTACTATACCCCTCGTAGTGCCCTAAGGCAGACGATCGTCCCGGGAGATCTTGCACAGAGCTGCCCGGGATGCGAGGCTAAGGGGCTTCGCGAACACGAGGCTACGAGTCGCCACGGCATTCTCCGCCGCATTCACAGCCCTTCACCGCACCCCAAGACGAGGCTGCGACACGCTCACCGCCCTTGCAGCACACTCGTATATGCTCGGAACGAGATATATTCTCTGTCTACACATGCGACTAGTACAGCCGTCCGACGCAACACCGAAAGCCCCGTAATCCGACCCCCACAACGGCATGTCCTGTATGCGCGCACTCTGCTTCTTGAGCACGCCCTGCACGATCTGGTCCTCCCAGAGCGTGACGATGTCGTCCCTGCACGCGGCGAGCACGGCCGTCGGATTGTCCTTGAACCGCGCGTCGCCCGTACTCGGCCGCGACTGCGCGCCCTTCATCGCGGAGACGAGCACGAGCGGCGGCTTCGTCGGCGGGTCTGGCATGACCGTGCTCGTGTTCGCGCTGATCGCCGTCAGGATGCCCTTCCACCCGCTCCCCGCGCGCACGCACACGTCGCGGTCTGCCGCGCCGCCATCGGGCATCAGCTTGCGCATGAGCTCGGCCTCGATCGGGAGCAGCGCGGAGAGGCGCATGCGGATCCGCCGGTGGTTGTCGTTGAGCGGGGACGTCGAGAAGCGGACGCCGGGCGACGACGGCGTGCGGCCAGCCACGCCCTTGCCTTTTGCGATCGAGGACGCGGTCGTCGTCTGCAGCGACGACTCCCATTCCTCCTGCAGGATCTCGAGCAGCCGTTTGATGTTCCTGGAGGCGGAGCGTTAGCGACTACAACGACGGGTGAACCGGCAGAGAAGAAGAGGGTGATACCAGCGAGCACGAGCACGGGAGTGACGCAGCGCTCAAATCAACGTGAGACGAGAGCGAAGGACCGCACGACGCGATACGCATCCTCGACTCACACCCAGCACTCGCCAGCACGTGCGCATACCACAAATCTCGAAGCTGAGGAGGACGAGAGACCAGCCAGCCACCGTCAGCAGAGCCCATCATTCGTTCGCCTCCCCTCGTGCTCGTGCTCGCGAGAGATGAGACACAGACCCGGAGCACGGGGACGCACAGGGACGCCACATGCAGATGAGCCGCGCCCAGTTCATGCGGTGCGAAACGAGACAGACAAGTCCGGGTGGGACCTCGGGGGACGGCGGAGCAAGGCGTCGCAACCAGTCGCAAGGCGCACACCCACGGCTCCAGGAGGCCGGATGGATGCACACCTCGCGACTCGCACCTCTCAATCCTGACTGAAGCCTCGGAGACACTCGTCCGCGGCTGGGACCAAGGAGGACTGCGGGCTTCGATCAGCCTAACGGGCGCGCACCGAAGGGAAGTTGCCCCCGCACATCTCGACGAGGAGCGTGATATCAAGCCCGCCTTGTGATGCAGGGCAGCGTCTGACTCTGCGCGAAAGCGGGCAAGATGGATGGCACTCCCCTGCGCCCGTATTCATCGCGACTAAGCAGACTGGGGGACTGTGGGACAGACGGCGACTGGGGATATTCGGGGTACAGCACATCGGAATACGCGAGAAGGAGAGGAGCATACGACTTCGAGCACGCGTAACAGAAGATGGATGAACGTCTAGAGACGCAAAGACTTGCTTGCCGAGGAGATGCGGCGGGGATATGTGCGACTGCGGGCGGAAGTATGCGACTGTGCTCGACCCGCCGTGCTCAACGCAAGCGTACGCAGCCGAGTCCGGGAAGGGCACGACAGCGCCACTCGCACATCGTATGCGTCGCCCCGGACTCTCCACTCCACGGCTCGCAGCAATCATCCGGGCATGTTTCGTGTAGCTCGCCTAATAGAATTAATCGAGACAGCACCGGAAGCCACGAGGGTCATTGACAGGCACTGCCTGCGTCTATCTGCAATAGACGGAGAGTGGGGATCCGCAGGGCATAGAACACGAGCGGGGAGGTGCCGGGGCAATGGGCACTGGCTGGGGACTCTTTGATGCCACGGGAAATGGGAGGAGCAAAGCGACTGTGGGCGACTGACCTGATGAGGTTGAGCTGGATGATGGTCTTCCAGGCGGCGCGCTCCTTGTGGAAGTGCTGGGGCGAGAACGCCAGCTGGAAGTCTGCGGGGCGTGAGCGAGACACGGGAGAGAGAAGCGGGGGACGCACTCTTGAGGGTCGTGCTCTTGCCGGACTCTGCCTGGCCTGCGGACACGTCGGCGGGCGGGCGAGCAGCGACGACGGGAACACGCACCTAGGAGCAAAATCTTGATGGCCTTCTTCCTGCGGTCGTACGCCCGTCTCGAGACAGCAATCTCGTCGTCGATCTCGCGCGAGACTCGGGCGGCGTCCTCGAGTTCGCGGATGCGGGCAGCGCGCTCCTCGGGGGTCTCGTCGATGGGCGGCTGGAGGGCCTTGGAGAGCGGGTCGTCGGGGTCTGGCGCGGCCCAGAAGGAGCGGGCAGCGACGGCGGCCATCGGGGCAGCGAGGTCAGAGGGAGACGTGCAGACCTCTCTGCTGTGCCCGCTCACAAACCCCGGCCTCTGCACAGCCCTCCCGGCCCCGGCCCGTCCGCGTCCGGGGCTCCGCCACGGTCTCGAGTACTGGCTGCAGGCTGCTTCCCTCCTTCGCGCTGAGACCCCGCTGCTCGCTTGCTCTGTGCTCTATGACGACGCTCTCGCCCGCGACACATGGCTCCGGTCGCTGCGCCGTGCTCGCCCATTGCTCATCGAGTCCCCGCTGACCGTGTCCCTCGCTCCTGCTCACAGGGCACTCTATGCTCGTATATCTTTCGTCAACCTCACCTTGCCTCCTCGCACCACAGGATCCGACGCACCAGCCAGCAACGTCTGCGTCCAACCCTAGCCTCCTGACCGCGTCCGCTGGGCGACTCACGGACAACGCACACGTCTCCTTACTTTGCGTGCCGTCGCTCCACCCACCTCCTCTGCTCTGCTGGGATGTGCTATCCACTCTACGCACAGATCTCCGCAGCTCTCCACCACGACCGGCGAGGTCTCCTCCAACACGCACAACTGTGCCATATCTTCCTCGGCTCTGGCGACAGGTACGTCTCCGCGCGATATATGCCAGCTCTCTGTGCTAGCCCCCGGCATGCGCCCGCATCCCTAACTCGCGCGCCCTACCCTCTTATTCCAGTGAAGGATTGCAACGTAGCCGGTCCACGTCTCCGCGTACCAATGCATGGCGCTTCCGCCGCGTACGCGTCTCCCGGACGGAGTGCTCGAGCCGCATGCTGCGCGCTGCCGTCGTTCGATGCCTGCACCAACGCTGCAATACCGCGTCGTTGCAGAGCGTGATGCTTGATCGTCCCTGTGAGGGAGCGCCATACGCGGTCTGCGGCTGGCCGATGCACGACACCCGACGATGACATCGACAGCCGTCGAGCGTCCAGCGCAGGCTCAAGCTCAAGGCCGGAAACGCAGACGAGAAGCGACGCGGCCGAAAGGCACTGCGGACACCTGAGGCGGCGCGCAGTCAAGTCGAACACCGAGTCGAGTTCCCGGCTCTCCCTGAGTCGTGTCGCCGGCATCCCCGCACCCATGTCGTCCAGATGCGAACCTTGACTCCTTGAGGGACTCGAAGTCGCGTCCTTGGCAGTACGGCAGCACGGCCATGAGTTGGGCAGCGGTCCGTAGAGGATCACGATCGACGGCCGAGCAGATGTGAGTAGTCGCAACGATCTCCGGGAATTGGGACACGGGCTGCACCTGCCTCCTCTGCCTCTGCCACTGCCACTGGGTTCCGGGCAGACTTCGGTTGTCGACGACGCTTGGGAAAGCGCGTGCTGGAGCCAGTCGAGTGCGTCTGCAGCTATGAAGCCCGGACGTCCTGCTTCGGCAACCGACTTACTTTCGAGTCTTTAGATTTCGTGCCATGACGCGGACACCAGCATGGCGAGGCTTGCGTGTCCTTGTGGCTGTTCTTCACGGAACCTCGATTCATTAGACCGACTGACCGCTGGACCCAGGAGCCATGACTGGCCCAAGCAAGTTCGGCGTCCGCGAGAGAACAGTCGGACGCGCCGCGCTGGTCGCAGCCGCGGGGCATCACCGGCGTGACAAACGCGTCTGTCACAACCTTAATCGTGCGCGGCTGCTCTCCGCGCCACTCAGCCACCACAACCACAACCACCGACCTCCAGTGCGGGCTCGAGTTGCGGTCGGCAACGCACCAGACTGCGGCTCTCGCTCTCTCTTTCTCGTTCTCTTTCTGGTCTGGACTCTGTCTTGGGTGGTTCCACCGGTTATTCCTCGTCGTTTTCCTCCGTCCGGCCCAGTCTCCCGCGTAGCCACCTCACGATCATGCCTCACAAGGTCCCGACGGGGTCTTTGCCCGTCATGCGGTCGCCGAATGTCACCACGCGACCACCCAAGAGGGGAGCGCAATTCGACGGTACGCGGGCTGAAGCCCGCATGATAAGGCAGCGACTCTGCGAGATCGAGCAAGAGCTCGAGGACAGGGATGCGCTCAAGAGTCACCCGGTGAGTTGACCCGCATCGAATATGCGCTGGCGAGCGCATACTGACTGACTGAGAGTTGATAGGAGGACATGCGGATCCTGTTTGAGTCGTTCGCGTCCGTCAAGACGGAGTTCCAGCCCCTGGACGGTCAGTCATGGGACACGCCAGAGGGTCGCGAGAGGCTAGCCAGAGACGTGCGTATACGCACACTCCCTCGTTGTGATTAGCTGCGAGCTGACGTGCTGTCTGTGGCCTCGACGTGCAGGAAGCTGCGCGGAACCGTGCTAACCACCTTACGCCGGCGCGCGGACGTCGCCTCACCTCAAGACGCTCGCGCGCGTCCATCCGGTCGTCGACAGTATTTTGCAGGGATAATTCTGCAGCATCACGTTCGGAAGTGCTTCCAACCACCGATATCTTCGATCTCGCGAGCGACGACACCACCCTCTCCCGACCCACCACTCCCTTGCCGCACGACGACTCCCCAAGCCGCGACGTACAGCGCACGCCTCTGCCGAGCTTCTACAGAGCCAGCACTGACGGCGATCGCATGGTGGCTTCTCTCGAGCACCCCGACGAGCACCGCGACGGGGACGCGGATGCGACGTTTTACGCGGAGCTCGCGACCCCGAAGCCGCTGCCAGCAGACGATCCGAAATCGCCTTGGCTTATGCGCGTTCCCCGTCACTCAGGCCGCCCTGTGTCCCCGCAGAAGTCGCCCTCTCGGCTCCCTCGCCCCACCAGAAACCCTCGGGACCGTCGCACGCCCTCCCCTGTTTTCTCGAGGCCGAAGAGCTCAGGTCCTGCTGCTAGGGCCGGGTCGTTGACGGCTGCGGTGCGTACGCCCTCGAAGGCGGGAACGATAGTCCGGATCAAGTCTCGCACCGTCCTTGCGAGCTCGCAAAGTGCGAATTATGGCCCCGTGTTCACTGCTCCTTCGGGGATGGCAGGTTCCGCCAGTCGAGCGGCTTCGCCGCAGAAGCGACCAGGTGCCGGATTGTCTTCTACAACGACGCGTCGTCCTGGTGCGGAGCCACGCTCGGTCGAGAAGAAGTCGCGCCCAGTCAAGCGTG
The DNA here is from genome assembly GCA_001792895.1 of Lentinus brumalis. NCBI lineage: Eukaryota > Fungi > Basidiomycota > Agaricomycetes > Polyporales > Polyporaceae > Lentinus > Lentinus brumalis. The sequence continues at coordinate 55,665 of MARA01000029.1, read as the reverse complement.
AGACACCATCTCACTCCCGAGTGTTCTTCCCGCGGACGGAGGAGCCGGGAGAGTCGGAGTCGTTCGGTGGCACCAACGAATCTGGTGTCCTCCCCGAGAGGCACCGTGCGGAGACCATCAAGGCGTCTTCGTCGCGCACGCGGACCTTTAGCCAGTCTCAGGGTTCCGGCCCCCGTGCAAAGGCTTGGAAGTGAGCGCAAGGATCTCCCTCGTTCCTCGTTCCTCGTTCGCCGTCGTCGGGCTCCGCCTGGTGGTTTCTGCTTGCTGCTCGCTATCTTCCGTGGGACGATGCTGTCGAACTTCCACAGCATTCAGATCTCACGCGCTCGTCACCCACGTATCAAGATACAACTCCATCTCTACTGTAACACTGGTAAGTACTCGCTCTGGAGCTCTTTGTCGCCTATCACGCACACACTTTTCTACATGCTATGCAACACATTCTCATTTCCCCTTTTCCATTTTCCTCATAATCTTCTCGTCGTAGGATGTACCCCGTGTTGACTTACGGTATACCCCGTCGACTCGGGATCTACCGTCGGCTCGTGCCACGGAACCCTCAAGATCATACCCGCTTTTATCCACCACCAGGACTATCACGACGCACCGTACCACCCGACGCGACACGCCCGCAGTCCGGACGCTCCGCCTCGTCACGCGCTGCAGACGCGTCTCCTTTGCAGACGTCGAGCACGACCAGCACTGTACAAGGAGACGGTCAGTACGCAACACCGCAACACACGGAGTCATCAGCACACGCACCGTACCATCCCCTCCGATTCTGCGCCTTCCGACAGCGCGCCCGCGCCGTCGTGCATCGTATCATGTACGGAGTGCCGACGACGGGCAGAACGACCTCGAGGGCGAGGGCGGGCGGTGGCGGCGCGTGAGCTGGAGGTTGAGCAGATGAGCCGTGCGGAGGGCGATGGGAGGGTGCGAGGGACGAGGAAGAGGAGCAGGAAGAGAGACTCAGAGAGGGATGGGACACGAGAAACGAACGAAGTACTAGGCCCGTACTTATACCCATCCCCCATCACCATCCTCGCCGGCCTCCGTGGGCCGCCGTGTACGCCCTGATGTACGCGTCCCGCCGCGCTCTCGAATTCCGGATGACGAACGTCGAATACCCGACCTGCCTCCGACTCCCATGATCTCGGCGGCGGACACACCGCCGCCCGGGACGCAGTCAGCCAAGGACCCGCAGGCCGTGCGTGTCCGCCAGGGCGCGAGCCGGCACTCGACGTCGCAAGCGCATCTCTTGCCGTCGTCCGTCGTCCGTCATGCGTCGTGCTTCGCCGTTCTTCTCGCTCTGGGCCGCAGCCTCCGTGTACCGCTGTCGTTCTCGTGCATGTAATTCCCCGGTGAACCGTCTGTGTGAACAGCTCCTGCCTTCTGGGACCCTGCACGGCCGAAACTGGTAGGCACCAGTACGTACGCAGTCTGCATATGTAAGTCGGGTAGCGATAATGAAATGTTGCGGGCGATCCGAGCGGCGTCATGATCGCTCGTACCATGCAACTTAAATTGTGCACCGCCAAGAGAACGGGCAGTGGTCTCTGCCCGGGCGTCGGGCTGGAGAGCCCCCTAGAGGATGCCCTCCCCTGCGGCCGGTTTAAGTGCCTAGTACAGTAGTACTATATACACACCCGTCGCTGAGGGATGCTCGAACCTGTCTTTACAGAGAGCAGCAGAGGGACAAGTGACGTCCCAGTCTGGCCAGCCCTGGAGTGTCTCGATACTCAATACTCAGTACTCGCGCACCCAGATGGCCGTCCGTCCCCGCCGCATCACAGCGGAAGCGCAAGCGCATTTGAGCGTACGTAGTTAACGTACAACGGGACGCGTCGCTCTCGCGCCTCAGCTCCAAGTAGCTGGATTGTTATCTTCCGTCCAAGCTCCTTGCTCTGGCGGCTGGCCTAACGCGCTCCCTGCCTCCTCTTGAGTGGCATGCGGCAGTATGAGTATCCTCTTGGTTCTTGAACACCTCCCGGGTTCGTCAAGAACAGCACTGCAGAACACACACCGGCAGATGATCTGCCTGCTCTCGGAAGCATCACCACTGTCTGAGTCATCGGTAAACCGTCGGATTCGAAGCAGCAGCCTGCGAAAGAGCCTGAGGTCCGGCCGCACGGGTTCCAATGTACTGGATGAAACGACTCCGTGTACCTAACGCTATGCCTGGTGAGGGCACAATATTCGGACTTCCCGCCGCACAGCTTGAAGTCTGCAGTGTGTCTCCGTCTCCATATACTGTGCATGTGCTGAGAGGGGCGTTCCTTGGATTCTTGCGTTCTGTAGAGCTTACTGGATAGCAGAGACATGCGTGTGAGGGCTCGACCTGGTGGACGTTCTGGTTCGTCCTTGCTTAGCTTCGGGTTTGCGCTTCTGGGAGGCAGCACGCTGGAGATAGCGGAGACATTTGCAAGATTTCTTGACGTACTTACTACACAGGTGATGCTCGAGTCCGAGACTTTGGAAATCATCAGCTCTAGAGTCCAGCCTCTTGGAGATCCGGGGAGAGCGCGTGCCCATGCCCCCTTGACCTCTCACGGTCCTCTCTCCAGTCGTACGCACTCGCTGAATCGCACAGAATGTACCAGGATCACCTATGCTTCACCTAGTATCTTCGGAATTATAGCAGAGTCTGCAGGGGAATAGAACCCGCAATGTTCCCTGTGAAAAGAGCAGTGTGAGTTAAAGTATGCGTCTACCTAGGCGTGTTCCGGATGCCCGGGGTCCCTGAGAAGCAGCGTACATGGCTGGCCAAGAGTGCGGCGAGCGGTGCACCGACAGGTATGCCAAATCTGCAGAATATTGCCGTGAGAGTGCGGCATTCAGCGCATGCCGCCGCCGTGACCTTCGAGTGATGGGACGAGCTCTCTGCAGACTGGAATTGTACGATATTTTGAGGACATTCCAAGTCAAGTTTAACATTTTGAATGGCTTCGAAAGAGAGAAGCTGAACTGCATAGAAGCCGAATGAACAGAGTACAGATCAAGGATCTGAGACACCGCGTTGCAGTGCAGTCTATAGCCCCACTCATTTCTAACGGACATATTTTTTGAGGCTGTGCGCGGGGGCTTCAACCGAGCTGATGTGATTGCGCTACTGTTGCCGAGCAGCGAAAGGTCGTCCCACCCCTCCAGCAATATGTGGTATATCGACGCTGCTTGGCCATACGTCCACAGGATTGGTGTCATTCTGTAGGCATTTTGACCACACTGTTCGACATGGGTCTTGCAAGAACACAAGGATGTTATACGACGTATTCCTGGCACAGGAGGGGACGGACGAGCTTGAGTCGCTGCTCGGCAACAGCACATCAGCTCGCCTCGAGCCCTCGGGCACAGCCTCAAAAAATATGTCCGTTAGAAATGAGTGGGGCTATAATATGCTGTTGGTGCACATCTGCGCATCCGGGGTCCTTGAGAAGTAGTGCGGATTTACGGACAGCGGGGAGATCTCGATTGCTCATACCAGACAACTCCGTCCCTTGATCCTTCAATGCGGGAGTTTGGCAGTGCCATCCCAGACTCGGTGCACCTCCTCAGCTCATGCTGCTTGAGGAGAGCGAGGAGTCAGTTGTGTGCAGAGTGCGTACACCGAGCGGAGAGCTGAGGAGCTCTGACGGTGACTTCAGGAAGAGGACGTCAATGCCACCAGGCAATATTGATACCACCTGACATGAGAATGCACACGCCGCGGCCTGAAATACCCCGGCTGCGCCATCGTCCCTCAGCCGTTCTGCAATCTCCGACGCACCGGGACTGTGGTCAGCTGGACTGTGTCGGACTCACCAGCTCTGCCAGACCTTCTCATTCACAATACCCGCTCTCCATAGACACTTCTCTCCAAGTTTGAGTTGCAACTGAAAGGTATAGCAAGTGCGCAGAGTATATGCATGTCCTCGTGAGTAGTATCTGTCGAAGTCGGACGAGCTCGAACCAACGCCCGGGACGTGCCGACGGAGGAACGAGGCCGCCGAAGAAGCAGTGAGAACCTCGCTAACCACCTTGATATTGCCCGCGACCCTTCACAGCGGCGACTCGGAGACGCACAATCGCAATCTGGGCCTCGACCGGTGCCCAGCGTTGGAGTATCATCTCTTCCTCCTCCTGCCACGATGCACTCGGCGTCCCCGCTATTCTTCCCCTCTCATCCACCTTAACGCACCCATCCCCTCCTACCATTCGTCTCTCCACTGTCCCCGACGCTCGCTGTCACTCATGGATCGCCAGCCACGCTGCCGCACACGAGCTGTCCGGTAACGCTACTTGGGATTGCAACGAAGGTACGTACATGTCCGTATCTCCCGTCATCGCACATGGACTCAACGCCCCGCCATCCTCTGCAACCTGCGACGACGACCTGAAGACGGCACACTCCACGCCGCAGCCCTGCAGACACCATACATCGAGAGGTACGTACCTGTGTGGTCTTGCACCGTGGATTTGTTGCTGACGAGTCGCTCAGCGGCGACTCGAGAGCGAGTAGCCACGGTGCTCCCAGTCCCGCCACCTCCCCTACCCTCCCAGTCGTATCTCGCCGCCCACCGTCGCTGCACACCGCTCCCGGAGGGCCTCGCCTGCGCCCGTCCTGTATCGAACCCGGGAGCGTTCTTGCTCCGACCTCCGCCATCCTCTCTCCGCAGTGCAGGCCGCCCATGCGGGCTCCAAGTAACGTACGTCGATATAGAAGTTATCGACGTGGCGGTCGCACTGACGCAGTGTAGAAATGGACTCGAGACCGCTCAGAGTCGAGTCCTGAGGGCTCCAATTTGCCCTCCGTCCCGGACGGATGGCGTTAGGGCGAGAGCGACGCTTGCTCTCGTTGTTCGAAGAGATCCGCATATCCGACCATCGACCGGGAGACACGACGTCTGGTGACGTGGCAGGTCAGTCAGTCTCACCTTCAACTTCTTCGCATATCCCAGTGCTTACCGTTGTCATTGACAGCAAGCCTGGGGCCGGTCCAGCCAGCCGGAGACGGCAAACGTCTGCAACATGAGCCCGCGGAAATGTGTAAGTCGTCGTCGCTTGTTCACGTACCTGCGACCTCGGAACTCACCTGCTGTCTCCAGCCCCGGCACGCTGTCGCAGCGCACTACTTAGCGGTCCCGGCCCCGTACACGAGGGGAGTGCCGAGCACGGACACGCCGCCAGTCTACTCATCCTCTCCTGGACTGCACCGAGGCGGTCGACGCTGCTCCCGGACTGCGCTCCCGCCGTGCTCAGCACTTCCCGGACGTCGCGTCGACGTCTTCTGGCGACGCTGCAGCACGTCTCCCGACTACTTATCGCCGTCAGCGACGCTTGGTACGAGACTCCTCTGCAGTCATACACACCTATTACTCACCTGTATTACAGGCTTCCAGCAAGTATCGCCCGCTCCCGGTGTGCCTTGAGAGCCTACGCCTCGCTCCCGGGCTGTCAGAACACCGCAATCAGCGCTCCCGGGCACGTCGCAAGACCTCCCGGGCATCTCACATCGACGTCTCCCAGCTCCCGGGCTACGTCAGACCCAACAGTCAGCGAGGCTCGGTGCGTACTGTTTCTCGAGCTGTCCTCACCGGTGACTGACCTTGTTTGGGACTTGTAGGGACGCGGTCCTCAGTTCGCTTCCGGGTTGACGGCGGCAGCCGTCGACCGGGACGCGTTGGCGCGTTCTGATGCGCGAAGACTGGATGTTTAAGTATGTTCGAACAGGTCTTCTCGACCTTCATACACAGCACTGACTTACGTACCTGGTGTAGCATCGCAGTGGGAGTGCTTTGCACTCCCTGGTGCCCGGCGCAGACGTACCCGGCCGCAATCGCGAGTTATGACGCCGACATCGTCCTCAACCGCTTCCGGAGTGCGCTGAGGGCCTTGGACATGCCCGGGTATCTCGAACGTCGCGTCCAGCGCTCCCGGGCACATTGTGAGGCCTCCCGGGCACCTCCCGTCGACGTCTCGGAGCTCCCGGGCAACGTCTGAGTCGAATCAGAGGGTCAGCAAAGCTCGGTGCGTGTTTCTCCATGCGCACATCCATGACTCACCTACATTGCGACTTCGACAGCTCCTCGCCGTGACTGCCGACGCGGCGTCGCGTCGCTCGCGGGTTGACGGCGCCAGCCGTCGACCAATGCGCGGCTGCGCGTTCGAACGGGCGAAGACTGCACAGAGTAAGTTAGTACAAGTCAAGTCAACCTTCTACACACCTCTGACTCACCTTCTTACGCAGCACGACGACCGGAGGAGTCCTTCTCGCTCCAACTGCCCCGCAAAGATGGGCCCGCAGAAACGGCAAAGGATGACGTGGGGGCGGCGATTGACTGCTCCCCGAGGCCTCCCGGTGGGCTCTTGAATGCATTCCGCAGACTGCACGCTGAGGTCAGTGTCCCCTACGTCCTCTCATGATTCGGCGCGGCTCACCTAGCGTACAGTCTCTTCGTACCGTCTTTGCGGTCCAGACGGCCGCGCGAGGGGTCTCCCGGCCTTGCCGCCAGCGACGGAGTACGGCAGCGTGCTTGCGTCACCGCAGGTCGTGTCGCCGTCGGAGAGTGCGCTCTTGGCTGTGCGGGGGAACAGGGTACGTACTACAAGTCTTGTGCACGAGTGTCCACTTACTTACCTTCATCTCCGTCTCCCAGTCCATCCCTCAAGCTCTATCCAGTGCCCTTCGAGCACTCCCGGGCTCTCCAGTACGTGCTCCAGCGCGAGTCCCGGCAGGGCATGGAGTCCGCGGCGGTTCAGCCAGCGTCGAGTCGCCGAAGGCCAGCGTGCCGGTGTCGTACCAGATTAGTAAGTTCCCAGGTACGTAGACATCCATCGAAGCAGCAGAGATCGAGCGAGAGTGAAGCAGGAGGCAGGGGATGGTGGTGGTAAGAGACAGAGACGGCGGTGATGCCCGCACCCGCCAAGTGTGAAGGTAAGCGCCCGCGTCTCGGAACCTCTCCCGACGCGTTCACGAGTCGCGCGCGGAATTCTGCACACGGATTGCGTTGAAATAGTAGTTTCTGGCATTGTTGGAATATATAGCATGTGTAGACAGTACTGAATATACGCATTTCTTGAGTTCTGAGTACAACTATGGGCAATCGCGTGACTTCCGCCTTCCCTCGAGTTAACCGCCCCGGACTCCTGCTCCTCGTCCTCGTCTCGGCAGACTACCGTCCTGAGAACTGGTCACACCATTTCCCACTCTCTTAGACCGCTAGACCTCCTCAAAGTACTTGCAGCACCCCCTCTGAGCCCCACAAGCTGCAAGACAGCCTCTCGAAGACGCACCATCTAGGAACCGCGTCCTACTGTGTACTATACCCCAAGAGTGTCTGTAGAGTACCCTGCTATGAACGGGACTGAGGCAGACGATCGTCCCGGGAGATCTTGCGCCAGCCGCCTGGGGTTTCGCGGACACGAGGCTACGAGGCTGCGACGGCGTTCTCCGACGCGCTCCCTCGCACACCGCACTCTATGCTCGGGACGAATTATATTGCCTGTCTACACATGGGGATACTACCGCCCTCCAACGCCGCGTCCCGCGCCCCGCGTCGTTCAGGACGCTAGTTGGACCGTGAGGATACGGGCACTGCGCGACTGACCTGATGATTGTCTTCCAGGCGGCGCGCTCCTTGTGGAAGTGCTGGGGCGAGAACGCCAGCTGGAAGTCTGCGGGGCGTGAGCGGGACACGACAGCGAGAGACGGGGGACGCACTCTTGAGGGTCGTGCTCTTGCCGGACTCTGCCTGGCCTGGGACACGTCGGCGGGCAGGCGGACAGCGACGACGGGGGCACGCACCTAGCAGCAGAATCTTGATGGCCTTCTTCCTGCGGTCGTACGCCCGCCTGGAGACAGCAATCTCGTCGTCGATCTCGCGCGAGACCCGGGCGGCGTCCTCGAGTTCGCGGATGCGGGCAGCGCGCTCCTCGGGGGTCTCGTCGATGGGCGGCTGGAGGGCCTTGGAGAGCGGGTCGTCGGGGTCAGGCGCGGCCCAGAAGGAGCGGGCAGCGACGGCGGCCATCGGGGCAGCGAGGTCAGAGGGAGACGTGCAGACCTCGCTGCAGTGCCCGCTCACAAACCCCGGCCTCTGCACAGCCCTCCCGGCCCCGGCCCGTCCGGCGTGCGGCCACGCTCTCGGGCCTCGCGCGCTGAGACCGCATGCTCTGCGCTCTATGACGACGCTCTCGCTCGCGACACATGGCTTTGGTCGCTGCGCCGTGCTCGCCCATTGCTCATCCAGTCCTCGCTGACCGTGTCCCTCGCTCCTGCTCACAGGGCACTCTATGCTCGTATGTCTGTCGTCCACCTCGCCTTACCTCCTCGCACCACAGGATCCGACCCACCAGCCAGCAACGTCTGCGTCCGACCCTAGCCTCCTGACTGCGTCCGCTGGGCGACTCACGGACAACGCACACGTCTCCTTACTTTGCGTGCCGTCGCTCCACCCACCTCCTCTGCTCTGCTGGGGTGTGCTATACACTCTACGCATAGATCTCCGCAGCTCTCGACCTCACCCGGCGACGTCTCCTCCAACACGCACAACTGTGCCATATCTTCCTCACAGGTACGTCCCGCGCGATATGTGTCAGCTGTGCTAGCTCCCGGCATGCGCCCGCAGCCCTAACTCGCGCGCCCTACCCTCTGATTGCAATGTAGCCGGTCCACGTCTACGCGTACTCATGCATGGCGCTTTCGCCGGGTACGCGTCTCCCGGACAGAGTGCTCGAGCCCCATGCTGCGCGCTGCCGTCCTGCACGTACGCTGCAAAACCGCGTCGTTGGCGATCGCGATGCGTGATCGCCCCGTGAGGGAGCGCCTGGCTGATGCACGACGATACATCGACAGCCGTCGAGCGTCCAGCACGGGCTCAAGGCCGGAAACGCAGACGAGAAGCAACGGGACCGAAACCCACTGCGGACACCTGAGGCGGCGCGCAGCCGTCAAGTCGAACGCCGAGTCGACTTCCCGGCTCTCCCTGAGTCGGGTCGCCGGCATCCCTGCACCCAGGTCGTCCAGATTCGAACCTTGAGGGACTCGAAGTCGCGTCCTTGGCTGTACTCTACAGCAGCACGGCCAGGAGTCGGGCAATAGCCTGTGATCACAATCGACGGCCGAGCGGATGTGAGTAGTCGCAACAATCTCCGGGAATAGGGACACGGGCTGCACCTGCCTCCTCTGCCACTGGGTGTCCGGGCAGACTTTGGTCGTCGACGTCCGCTTGGGAAAGCGCGTGCTGGAGCCAGTCGAGTGCGTCCGCAGCTATGAAGCCTCCTGCTTCAGCAATCAACTTACTTTCGATTCTTTAGGTTTCGTGCCATGACGCGGACACCTTGCGTATCCCTGTGGCTGTTCTTCACGGAACCTCGATTCATTAGACCGACTTACCGCTGGACCCAGGAGCCATGACTGGTCCAAGCAAGTTCGGCGTCCGCGAGAGAACAGTCGGATGCGCCGCGCTGGTCGCAGCCGCGCGGCATCACGGGCGTGACAAACGCGTCTGTCACAGCCTTAATTGCGCGCGCCAGCCACCACAACCACAACCACCGACCTCCAGTGCGGGCTCGAGTTGCGGTCGTCGAGGCACCAGACTGCGGCTCTCGCTCTCTCTTTCTCTTTCTGGTCTGGACTCTGTCTTGGGTGGTTCCACCGGACATTCCTCGTCGTCTTTATCCGTCCGACCCAGTCTATCGCGTAGCCACCCAGCTTCCTGGCTCGCGATCATGCCTCACAAGGTCCCGACGGAGTCTTTGCCCGTCATGCGGTCGCCGAATGTCACCACCCGACCACCGAAGAGGGGAGCGCAATTCGACGGTACGCGGGCTGAGGCCCGCATGATAAGGCAGCGACTCTGCGAGATCGAGCAAGAGCTCGAGGACAGGGATGCCCTCAAGAGTCACCCGGTGAGTTGATCGCATCGAATATACGCTAGCGAGCGCATACTGAGTGAGACTGTATAGGAGGACATGCGGATCCTGTTTGAGTCGTTTGCGTCCGTCAAGGCGGAGTTCCAGCCCCTGGACGGTCAGTCTTGGGACACCCCGAGGGCCGCGAGAGGCTAGCCAGAAACGTGCGTATACGCACACTCCCTCGTTGTGATTAGCTGCGAGCTGACGTGGCCGAGACGTACAGGAAGCCGCGCGGAACCGTGCAAACCACCTCACACCGGCGCGCGGACGTCGCCTCACCTCAAGGCGCTCGCGTGCGTCCATCCGGGCGTCGACAGTATTTTGCAGGGGAGAAACTACAGTATCACGTTCGGAATTACACCCAACCACCGATATCTTCGATCTCGCAAACGACGACACCACCCTCTCCCGACCCACCACTCCCTTGCCGCACGACGCGGATCAGGACGACTCCCCCAGCCGCGACCTACAGCGCACGCCTCTGCCCAGCCTCTACAGGGCCAGTACTGACTGCAATCGCATGGTGGTCTCCCTCGAGCACCCCGACAATGATGCGGACGCGGACGCGACGTTCTACGCGGAGCTCGCGACCTCGCAGCCGCTGCGAGCGGACGATCAGAAGTCCCCTTGGCTTATGCGCGTTCCCCGTCACTCAGGCCGTCCTGCGTCCCCGCAGAAGTCGCCCTCTCGTCTCCCTCGCCCTCAGGACCGGCGCACGCCCTCTCCTGTGTTCTCGAAGCCGAACAGCTCAGGTCCTGCTGCTAGGGCCGGGTCGTCGACGGCTGCGGTGCGTACGCCCTCGAAGGCGGCCATAATAATCCGTATCAAGTCACGTACGGTCCTTGCGAGCTGGCAAAGTGCGAATTACGGTCCCGTCTTCACCGCTCCCGCTCCTTCCGGGCACGGTTCCGCCAGTCGAGCCACTTCTCCGCAGAAGCGACCAGGTGCCGGATCGTTTTCTACAACGGCGCGTCGTCCTGGTGCGGAGCCACGCTCGGTCGAGAAGAAGTCGCGCCCAGTCAAGCGGGAGACATCGTCTCACTCCAGAGTGTTCTTCCCGCGGACGGAGGAGCCGGGAGAGTCGGAGTCGTTCGGTGGCATCAACGAATCTGGTGTCCCTCCCGAGAGGCACCGCACGGAGACCATCAAGGCGTCTTCGTCGCGAACGCGGACCTTCAGCCAGTCTCAGGGTTCTGGCATCCGTGCAAAGGCTTGGAAGTGAGCGCAAGGATCTCCCTCGTTCCTCGTTCCTGGTTCGCCGTCGTCGGGCTCCGCCTCGTGCACTGGTTTCTGCTCGCTGCTCGCTATCTTCTGTGGGACGATGCTGTCGGTTGTCCACCGCATTCAGATCTCACGCGCTCGTCATGCTCGTATCAAGATACAACTCCATCTCTACTGTAACACTGGTAAGTATTCGCTCTGGATCTCTTTGTCGCCTATCGCGCACACGCGTTCGTACATGCTATGGAACACATTCTCATTTCCTTTTTTCCATTTTCCTCATGATGTTCTCGTCGTAGGATGTACCCCGTGTTGACTTACGGTATACCCCGTCGACTCGGGATCTACCTACCCGCCCTTTTGTACTTGTATACCGTGAATAGCTACCTCGCGCTGTCACCGAGGTGCTGACAATCCCAAGGCTCTATGTCATTCTTCTCTTGTTGAAGCGGACAAGGGTCACGCAATCTGCTTGTCATTGCGTGATTACTTGTCGCTTCTCGCGCGTCATGAACCACTGGCTACGGCGGCGAGTCTGTCTTTCGCATTCCATTCTGACGATATCCCCCTACTACACTACTACATACTTACTAGGGCGGCGCTGGTGTGGCCGGGCCGCTATCGAGGCGCGGGAACTTGCCGTGAGTTATATCTATCCGTCAGCTTCAGCTTCAGGACGCGTCCCATGACTTATCTTTGCCATTCTCCCGTAAACTGTAGGTTCACACGATCGTTATCGTCTCTTGAACGACATCGGCAGGTTCGTTTCTTCTCCTCTGTCGCTCACCACGAAGCGGTCGAACGACCAAGACCTGCCGAACGAAGAGTGCATCGCATCATGTCCATTCACGCAGTTAAGCGTTCCCAGTCCCACCTCGCCTGGGACAATAGGTCTGCCCCGCTGTCTGACCGCCAGATAGACGTCCCGTCTCGGGCCCAAGCTAACTTCCTGCGTCCTTCTCTAGCATCCCCCAGCGCTGCACGTCGTCTCCGGGGACACGGTCACCTTCGACTGCCTCGACGCGTCCAACGGCCAGATCACGCCCGCCTCCACCGCGAGCACCCTCGCGTCCCTGACCCTCACCTCGCTCGACCAGGTGAACGGGCCCGTATTTGTTGCGGGCGCGGAGCCGGGAGATACGCTCCGCGTGGACGTGCTCGAGGTGCGGGTCGCGGAGTGGGGCTGGAGCGCGGTGATACCGGGGTTTGGGCTGTTGGCGGATGAGTTCCCGGTACCGGCGCTGAAGATTTGGAGTCTCCCACCCGAAGATATGCCAGTGAGGGCTGAAGGGGAGGGAAGGTACGCGTGGTTTGATGAGAGAAGGGGGATACGCATCCCGCTGAGGCCGTTTGCGGGGGAGATGGGGGTCGCGCCGGGGAAGACGGGGGCCCATTCGACGATTCCGCCTTATAAGACGGGCGGGAATGTGGATACGAGGCATTTGACGGAGGGATCGGTTTTGTACTTACCGGTGGAGGTTGATGGGGCGCTGTTTTCTATCGGGGTGAGTTGGGTCGGGCGAGTCGGGGTGCTCTGACCTGCGCTGACTGCATGAATCACAGGACGGACATGCGGCGCAGGGAGACGGGGGTGCGTCGTATGCGGTCTCGCTGATATGGTCTTGCTGACTGGTCCTTGCGTCCTCTAGAGGTATGCGGTACGTCCCCGTCCATCATCACAGCTTGTTCTCGTAGATGACCCATACGGACCGACTACAGGAACGGCGATCGAGACCCCGATGAAGGTCACGGTCCGCCTTACGGTCGTCAAAGACAAGCCGTACGTCAAGACGCCGCACTTCATCTCGCGCAGCCCGCATCCGAGCGACGAGCAGTTCTACACGACGACGGGCGTCGAGTCGGGTGCGTGCTTACTCAGAATCTGACCACGGAGTCAGGCTAATGCGTTAATTGATTGGGATCCTCGTAGATATCCGCGAGGCGACGCGCGCGGCGGTGCGGCATATGATCGAGTTCCTCGAGACGGAGTATGGGATGAGCAGGGTTGAGGCGTATATGTTGTGCAGCGTTGCGGGGGATCTGCGCATGCACGAGGTGGTGAGTCTTCCGGACTTTAGATTCCATTGCAGGAGAGCTGATGCAGCTGGAACGCGCAGGTCGATATGCCGAATTATGTGGTGAGCACTCACATGTGCGCGGGATAAGTAGGGATATGACTGACTGGATGGGTCGGAAGATTGGGTTTATGCTCCCGAAGTCGATCTTCACGAAGGGATAATGGAGATTCGAGTACGAAGATCGGGAGCGCGCCTGAAGAGACTGAGTATGGGCCGGTTGATATTCGTCCCTACCGGGGGAGAACTATGGAGAATGAAGTCAGCGAGATTCGAGGTGACTCTCGTGTGTAACAGTATCGTCATTGCCTACTGGTCGCTTTGCAGGAATAGCTCATGTCCGCGCCGCACCGAGTTATCACATTCTTTCGGGCTGGAACCGGTGAGCAACCACCACCGTATTCTCGGTTGACCGATGCTACGCAGTCCCACATCTCCGCTTGGAGGAGATGCAACCTCCTCAACCCCCTCTTTCGGCCATACGGGTCTGTACCCGTGCGGTCCCGGGACGGGGATTGTGGGTGTCTCTGCAAACGGAGTCGCTATTCTTGGATGCGAGATGTTTATGCGTACCCTGGCCGTTGGAGCGACGGCAGCCTACGGGCTACAGGCGAACGCTCACACGCTCCAGAGGACGACAGCGCCCTCGCATACTGGGACTCTATAAAGGAATGACCATCAACATCGTTTCCAACCAGAACACATAGCTCTTACCAGCTAGAGCTCGACTCGACTCGCCACTGTCCCTGATAATGAAGCCGACCGCTCTACTCTCTCTGATCATTCTCGGTGTCCTCACGGCCGCCGTGGGGGTGAGAATATCGTTGAGCGGGGCGAGCACTGGTACTACCGCTGATCGTTCTGCGCACTCACAGGCCAGGGTCATTGCATCCCAAGCTGAGGCTGCTGAGGCTGAGAACGCCGCGAGTCCTGCTGTCTCGGCTGCGACGGAGGTACGTGTCAGTGCGGTGTCAGGCACGCGTGCATCTTGCTGAGCGTGCATGGTCTTTGATCGGCTCAGCGCATCGCGATCGTGCCAGCGGGTAATTCTTGGGAGGGCCAGGATGAGACGTGCAATCCCGGGGATCACTGCTCAGGCGGGTGGTAGAAAATGGCTCGTGGGTTCTACCGCGCGTGAACCGAATGACAATAAATAAGAGACTCGTTGGCCGCATATCTGGGGGGTATGGCACAATAAAATGGGACCGAAACTAACGCACTCACCGCGAGAAGACCTCGTGTCGAATCTGTGCTCCTTGCGCTGGCCATACGCCGCAGGGTCTGGGCATTGCCGTCAACGTTCGTGCCAATGCCCGTAGTCAGGATGGCTACGCACTCACCGCATCTTCTGTGCCTGCAGAAGTCCGCAACACGGCGGACCCTATTCATCTCATCATCCGTTCGGGCCTGAAGAGCGTGTATCGTCGGAATTCTACGAGCTCGACTCCCTCGGGTTCTGCGTGACCGGACCGACATATCGGTGTCCCTGTTGCAGCAAGGAGGCCATGTTTATCAATTCGTAAGTGCACCTCGTCGCAATCCCGTGGGCGACGAATGACCGCGGTACTTGCGGACAGGGTGTACTAGTACATCGCGCTCGAGGGGGGCCTCCACTGGCGCGAGCAAGCCGTGGCCTCGTTGAGGGCGGTGCGGTCTCCGAACCACCAAAACAGGCCCTTGCAACGTCAATTAATCACGCTGTAAGCATTTGACCACATAGCTAGCCCCTCGGCGTAGAAAAGGGCGGGATGAGCGACATTGTGGACGCTACAATGCGTATGGCCTAGTACTTACCTCGTTTTCGTTGAAGTACCGGACAAAACAATTGTGCAGCCGTAGAATCGGGTCACGAAGACGTTCGGTCGCGTTTCAATGGAGTAATTATGAAACGTGGGGTCGAAGCTCGAGGTCTAGAGACGGTACAGCAGACTACGCAGAGGCACCGCTAACGCGTTCGTCACGGACGCGTGGCGTAACAGGAAACAACGCCCGTGACAGGCGCGGTAGTCACACCGCCAGCCTCCCGCTCCTTGCTTTGGCCTCTCATCCTCGAGCCCGCGTCAGACATCTTACTCTGGCTTCTGGGCTAAGCTGGAACTTGATTTCCTCTCTATACTCACCTCGCCATTACGAACCGCCCGAAAAGAGACTGTGCGCGATACCCTGGGGGATTTTAGACACGGCTGAAGATTGGGTCATGGAGGACGGATGTGGGTAAGTCAATTTTCTCCGTCACATTTTATCGCTCTCGCGAGACATGAGAAGATGTCGGGCGCAGCGCGGATACTCCCTGAAACGCAGGATACATAGTCTAGGCTTCTGTGAACGCAGCAGTCGCTGAACGGCTTTGGTGGTGATTGAGAGCCGCGTTTCGCGAGGACGTGTCTCGCACAACGAGGCTTCGCTCGCCTTCTCCTTCTTCTTCGAGAACCTCCAAGTGAAGTCTGCTCTACTTCTCGCCTGTCAAACCCTATCCTTGAGTGCTCTGATGGTGTTCTTGTCTCATATCGGCAGAATCACAGGTGATTATCAGGCTACTTTGATGCTCATTGACAACGCGAACGGATCCTCAAACTCTTCTTTCTGTGGTTCTTGTCTCGCTTCAGTCTCGAGTTCACAACCTTACGCCCCATTGCTCATGGGCAATGCACCGGTCAGGGTTGTTACTGACGCTTTGAGCGCTCAGTCTTGGACCCCTACGAGACCGCGCACGCCATCTTCGTGGCACCTTCAAGCGATCATCATCTTCCTGCCCGTACGCCGCCCGTGCGTTTCCGACAGCTCTCCGCAGCCCGTGCTTCTCCGGCATCCAGTCTCGCGCGTGGAAGGCGACTGCGTGCAGTCGTCCGTCGTCCGTTGTCATAACTTCCACTACGGTCTGCCCACGGGTCTCTGTTGTGGCGTCGTTCCAATTGCCATCCCTCTACTGAACACGTCAACCGTCTGCTTACGGTGTCATGCTTCGCGCTGTTCCGACGCCAGGCGTCTCGCTGTCCGACTAGCGCGACCGTCTTCTTCCTACGTCCCGAGCTCCCACTCCAGCGCCGCGGTACGTGAAGATATGATGCACCTATAGACTTGCGACCCTCTCATACCCACTGAGCTGTGACGGTCAGCGAAGGGCCGTGTTACATAGCGCTAGTCAGCCAGCCATGCTACTATCGGTCTCAAGCTGAACGATCATGATTTCGTAGCACCGTGGGTACATCCCGTCTTTCCCCTGAGCGCTGTCTGCGAACATGACTGCAGTTGACTTCTGGTGTTCGATCTCCTCCCGCCACCCTTATGTCCACTCACGGACCGTCGCCGCTGGGTCCGCTGCTCATGGTACCTGCAATATCCTGACGGGGCGTGTGGCGGAGGAGGTCATGAAACTGCAGAAACGCGGCAGAACAGCGCATGCGCTGTAAGTTAATCTGTCTCGTTCTGAGGAAGCAATCGGGGTCTGACGCGAACGACTCTTTGACAGATTCATCGATGTTACGACGTCTCGATGTCAGTATCATCAGCTTCTTTGACCGCTGGCTGATATACCTTTGCGCTACTATAAGAGCGGTACCTGACAGTACGCTCAGGCTTCCTTTCATATCCGCATCCCTCGCAAGATCGCAGTTACGGTCTGAGATGCTTCCGAGGCTCGTGACGAGGCCCGCTCCTCTGCTTCCCGCTGGGCTGTCGGTCTCGAGCCACGGAGTCGACAGCTACCTCAACGGTCTCTGGAAATACGTCATACTTGGCGCCATCTCGACGACGATGCTAGGTACGCACATGCGCATAGACTCCTCGGCGTGAGCTGATGTTCCGTGCACTATCACAGGCATATTCAGCATCCTCGTGTTCTTCGCGACCATCGTGCTCGTGTGAGAACGGCCGTCATCTTACCATGTTCATGCCGAGCCTGATGCGCACTTGCACTTCAGTCGGAAAGGACTGCGGCACCGATCCACGTTGATCCTACTGGGAACGATGTACGCCATGTACGCATCGACCGTGACATACTGGGTCATACTCGTCCTCAACGCCATCGGGTACTACCACGCCGCGCAAGCGTACTGGTCGCAGTTCAACTGCCAGTGCCTCGCGGCCAGTATCTGGAGCGTCGTGCAGACGTCCGGGGTGCAAGACAACTGCACGCATCTCCAGTTTGGGCTGCCAGGGGCGATGCACGCGCTCACGACGTGCGTGCCGACGATCATCCTGACCGTGAACGTAGGTTTCTTCCAAGGGCATTTGGCTTCCTCGACGTGCGCTGACTGCTGCGCGATAGGTGCTTCTGGGCGACGCGATTGTTTGGTGGCGTGTCCTCGCGATTTGGCCGAACAGCCTCATAGTCCAGGTAGCTTGTGTCATCCTCCTCCAGTCGACCCTCTGTGAGTCTATCACCAACGGAGTGCTGCGTTCGTGCGCGATCACGATCTGGACTGACTCATAACGACGTAGCGATGGGACTGTTCGACATCAGCGACTCGTGTCCCGAGACGGTCTTCACGGATCTCACGCTGGCCAACCTCGCGATGGTCCCGTCTGGGACGATGTTCGAACAAGACCTCTTCGGACTCACTGCGTCTGTTCTCTCTCTCGCTTCGAACCTCGTCGCCACCGCGCTGGTCTGGTGTAAAGCATGGTACGCACGCATATTCTTCGCTCACAGCCCGGTACTGCTGGTAGTATCCGCGATTACTGACAGACACGGATGCTTAGGGAGCACAGGAAGTTCATCGCAAGTGTATCCCTCGGTCGAAGCTCGAGAGTCGAGAAGGTGTTGGCCCTCTTGGTAGAATCCGGCGCAGTATATTGCGTTCTTTGGGTACGATCTTCGACTACGAGTCTGCAACGGAACCGCTCTAACGCATCCGCGCTCGCTCCTTGCGTCGCACATCCTAGATGGCGATAGTCGCGTACCAAGTGACCTGGCAAGTTCAAGGTACGGACACGCTTCCGCACGTGGACGCCTTCGTCGACTACTTCATTAAGGGCTGTCTGATCCCGCTCGTGGTGCGTACATCACATGAATAACTTGGGGTCCGTCTCGTGTTGGAAGACTGGCTGACGCCAACTGTCACTGTCAGGGCATGTACCCGACGGCGATTATCCTCCTGGTCGCGCTGAACAAGTCGCACTTTGAAGGAACCACGCGTGGGGAGATCGTGACGCCACACCTGTCGTTTCGACGACCCGACAGCTCGTGTACCAGTGGAACGTTTGACTCGGAGCCTCCCGCCGCATGCTCTGTTGGATGGTCGCGAAAATCCTCGCAGGAGCGGTGGGACTCGAGCTCGAGTACACTTCCTGTGGGGTCGAAGAACACATCCATGCGGGCTCGGGGCGGCGAGCTTCGGTCGTTATGAAGATCATCCGTGCTTGTGCGACGTGTTCGTACAGGGAATTAGTGAGTAGTGCGAGATGCGGTACAAGAGGTTGAATACTAAGTAGTCCAGTACCACGAATAGACAAAGTCCGAGTCCATCAGCCCGTTATCCGAGTGTTCGAGCCCGAATTGGGTCCAACAGATGGCAGAAGCCTCCTCTCCGGCCTCGATCGCAATCTTAGAACGGGGGTTCAGCGGATCGCCGCTCAGCAGTTGCCCTCGCTCGCGACGTACGACTAGTATACGAAGTAGTCGGAGAAAACTTTGAGCGGAGTGTCCCCACTGCAGACGGCAATCCTACGTCGCGAGGATGTCAGTGGTATGCCTCAGCGGGCAAGGGAGTTGTTTACGCACCAATCAACGTGGCGAAGTACCCCTTGACGATGTCGACGTTGGTGGGCCAAGGGTCGTTCGACGCATCGAGGGCGCTGTGATTGTCATTCGTCAGTATTGACGACTCGGTGGATCGAGGCATATTCAACGCACTGGTAGAAGCCATCAATGAAGTTGTCCTTGGGTGATCGTCTTGCCTTCCGTCGAGAGCTGCTGCAGGATCTATCGACACCCAGCGCAGGTCAGGAAACATGCCCTCTTCGACCCGCGCTTCTACGCGACTCACCGAAGTTGGGACGCCCAATTCTTCGCTGTGCGGCGGCTCGCGACCCGGAGCGAGGTCCGCGTCGACGGTGCGAACAGCTGACAATTATCTAGATCGCACGCTATCACCGTCATCCGCTCTCGCGAGACACGAGAAAATGCCGGACCGCAGCGCGGATGCTCCTTGCATTTGAGTACACATAATCTTTACTGTTGTGGAGACATAAGTTGCTGGAGGGTTCAATGATGATTGAGGACCCCGTATCGGGAGGATGTGTCTCGTTCGATGCCGCGCTCGCCTTCTCCGCCTTCTTCTCGATGGTAGGTCTGCTCTGCGTTCCTACTGTCACGCCTCGGTTTTCAATTCTGTGTTATATTGGCGGAATCATGGGCAATTATCAGGTTGCTTTGGTTCTCGTCGACGCACGAGTCCCGAGTTACTTTCAACCTTAGATCCCACTGCTCCTGGGAGATGTAACCCGAAACGCGTGATTGCTGTCACCCTGCGAGCATACACCAATAGCGACGGCTTAGCTCTCAGTTTTGGACCCCTTGGACTCCGGGTTCGCCATTCTTATGACAACCTCAAAAATTACCCTCGCTGTTCCCCAGCATATTTTCATGCATCCGCATACCGCCAGCTCCGGCTCCCGGGCACGCGTGTGGAAGGCAGCTGCGTGCCGTCGTCCGCTCATGGTCTTCCCACGCGTTCCTGTCTTCGGGACGTACCTCCCCCCTTCAACAGACCCAATCTGCTGCTTAGGGGAGACAAGGGTCCCTCTGTTTACCACCCAGGAGCGTCCGCTATTTCCAGTCGTTCGCAATCGTTGATTCGGGCTTCTCGGGCCACAGGCGTCTCGCTGTCGGACGGTGCTGCCAGCGCGACAGGTTTCTTCCTAACTCCCAACTCCCGAGATTCCACTTCAGCGGTACAATATATGATATGCGGTACTCTCATCATGCCCACTCAGCTGTAACGTGACGGTCAGCGGCGGGCGGTGTTACATGTGGGTACAAATCGTCTTTCCCCTGTCTACGAACATGATTGAAGTTGACTTCTACTGTAAGATCTTCTCCCGCTATTATTATCTTCACTCACGGATTGCAAGGGTCTCTGCCGCATCCGCTGCTCATGATACATTCAATACCCTGACGGGGCGTGCGGTGGCGGATGTCTTGGAACTGGAGAAACGCAGCTGAAATGGTGTATCCGGTGTAAGCAAATCTGGCTCGTTCTGGAGAAGCCATGGGGATCTGAGTACTCGTTGACAGATTCATCGATGTTGCGACGCTTCGATATCAGCATCATCAGCTTCCTGGACCTGTGGCAGACATCGTCGCGCAGCTATAAGACCGTACCTGAATGCACGCTCGGGTTCTCTTCATACACGTATCCCTGCACAAGATCTCAGTCACGGTCTGCAATGCTTCCGCTGGTCGTGACGAGGCCCGCTCCTAAGATCCCCGCTGGGATATCAGTTTCGAGCCACGGAGTCAAAGGTTACCTCAAAGGTCTCTGGACGTACGTCATCCTTGGTGCCATTTCAACGACTATGCTGGGTGCGCACAGTTGCTCGATTCAGCCTCCTCCGCGTGTTCTGACGCTACACACACTACAACAGGAATATTTAGCATCCTCGTGTTCTGCGCGACCATCGTCCTCGCGTGAGAATGGCCCTGATTGCACCACATTCGTGTCGAGACTGACGCACGCTTGTACTACAGTCGGAAAGGACTGCGGAACCGATCCACCTTAATATTATTGGGGACGATGTACGCCATGTACGCATCGACTATGGGGTACTGGGTCATACTCGTCCTCAATGCCATCGGATACTACCAAGCCGCGCAAGCGTACGGGTGGCAATTCCACTGCCAGTGCTTGGCAGCGAGCTTTTGGAACGTCGTCGACACATTTCCAATGGAAAGTACCTGCACGCATCTCCAGTTTGGGCTGTCGGGGACGATGCAGGCGCTCACGACATGCGTGTCGACGATCATCCTCACCGTGAATGTAGGCTCCTTTTTGTGCTGGAGCATCCGGCTTCTTGTCGCGCGCTGACGTGTCTTCCGTGCTGCGCGATAGGTGATGCTCGGAGACGCGATTGTTTGGTGGCGTGTCCTCGCAATTTGGCCCGACAGTCTCATAGTCAAGGTGGCATGTGTCGTCCTGCTCCAGTCGACCCTCTGTGAGTGTGCCACCTATGGCGCCCGATCCCAATCAAGGCTCACTTCGAACTACATAGCAATGGGACTGTTCGACATCAGCGACTCGTGGCCCGAGACGGGTTTCGCGAATCTTGCGCTGGTCAACCTCGCGAAGGTCCCGTCCGGAACGTTGTTTGAACAGGACCTCTTCGGGCTCACTGCGTCCGTCCTGTCTCTCGCTTCAAATCTCGTCGCCACTGCGCTGATCTGGTGTAAAGCATGGTATGCATATTCTCGCTTTCCTGCCTGTATTCTCCGAGATGTACTGACTGCGGCGGATGCTTAGGGAGCACAGGAAGTTCATCGCAAGCGTATCGCTCGGGCGAAGCTCGAAAATCGAGAAGGTTCTGGCCTTGCTGGTAGAGTCCGGCGCAGTATATTGCGTTCTTTGGGTACAACCTTCGACTCCGAGTCTGCAGCGGAACCGCTCTGACGCATCCACGTTCGCTCCGTGCGTCGCACGTACTAGATGGCGATAGTCGCGTACCAAGTGACCTTGCAAGCTCAGGGTACAAATAGTCGGCCGCACGTGGATGCCTTTGTCGACTACTTCATCAAAGGATGTCTGATCCCGCTCGTGGTGAGTCGCGCGAAGAACTTCCGGCCGTCTCGTGGTGGAAGACTGACACCAACCACCAGGGCATGTACCCGACCGCGATCATCTTCCTGGTTGCGCTGAACAAGTCGCACTTCGAAGGAACCACGCGCGGGGACATCGTGACCTCACACCTGTCGTTTCAACAACCTGACAGCTCGTGCACCAGTGACAGATTCGACTCGGAGCCTCCCACCGCACGTGCTGTCGGATGGTGGGGACAAGCCTCAGCGCAGGGGCAGTGGGACTCGCGTTCAAATCCACTTCCGGCGGGGTCGAAGAGCGCGTCCGTGCGCGACGGGGGCCGCACGGTGCGGTCGTTGTGAGGATCATCCGTACTTATGCGATGTGTCCGTGCGAGGTCCTTAATTCGAGTGTCCGGGTGTTCGAGGCGGAAGGATCATTCTCGCAGACGTCGCAAGGAACAATGTCGGCGGAGCACCCCATGACGATGTCGACGTTGGTCAGTCAAGGGCCGTTGGACGCATCGAGAGCGCTACAAGCGAGGCTAGATTCGGCAGGGACGGGTAGCCTGGTGGAAACGGAGGATACCTACTGGTAGAAGCCGTCAATAAAGTTCTGCTTGGTGATCGTCTTGCCGTCCGTAGAGATCTGCTGCAGGATCTGTTGACATCCGGCACTGGTCAGCGGCCAGTTTCTGGACTGACGGGGGCTGTAGAGTACTCACGGAGGTCGCAACGCGCACGTCCTCGCTGTGCAGCGGCTAGCGTCCGGGAGCGAGGTCGGCGTCGACGGCGCGGATGAAGGGCTGGACGTTTCGGCGCGCTGGAAGCGGGCGGTCGGGGGCTTGAGGATGTCGGGAGGGCACGCGGAGTCGCGGATCCAAAGAGACACGCATCGTGCGAGGCGAAGTCTTCGAGGGCAGTCGCGGGTGATCTGCTTCTCGCAGGTCGTGCGGAGGGTGTTGCACTAGGGAAGTCGCTACCCTGACGCTTGGAAGCTGGGAGGGCGGCAGCGGAGCAAGAGAGGGCGAGGGCGAGGATAATCAGGACGAGGGCGAGCATGGTGAGAGGGTACGGGTCGGGTTGGGTTGGGTGAGATGCCACAATGAGTCGGAGACTGAGGTTGGTCGGTGAGGAAACAGGGTCGTTTTATACGGGACGGGTCCTAGCTCGTTGTCGATGTGGTTCCAGGCGGCGGGGCGCAGGGGATCTGGTATATGTCCCGGCTGGCTGCTTCAAGAACTACTGTTGCGGACGAGCCTGCACGGGCTGCACAAGGCCTTATATCGTGACATTTGTCCTGCGGATACCTGAAGTCAGCTACATAATGAAATCGCCGGATGGGCGAGAATATTTAGAGGCGTACCTGAATACGCTCACTGCTACGCCCTTCGGTGATCTGTGCGAACCAGCACGATCGGGAGGAGGAGAATTAATCAGGAAGAGAGGCTGCGGTCGAGCGAGACGCACTGCAGTGACTCTGGCATCACGCAGGCGCTTCTGGTACTTGCCTTCGACCGCCATGTTCCCTGGCCTCTAACGCACTTTGCACCAAGGTCTTCAACTATCCAGATGTATCTAGCCTACTGGGGACCGCACTGGGGGATAGAACGAGCGCGAGACGACGAACCTTCGCCCGTGTCGTGCTGCGAGCACGCGACTGCTCGCGGTGAAAGCCAAAAAAACATGCGGCCTCCGGAGGGGATCTCCTGAACGGCCACTGCATATCTATGGAACCCGGGGCTGACCTGCACTTGTCTAGCTGAGGGTATGCCTGTACGTGTTTTTTTTGTCTGTTCGCGAGCCCTCTGTCGACGTTCCCTGGTCTTGCCCGACACGTCGTGACCCTCGCCTTAATAACGTTAACGCGTACGACACTCTGCAGATCTGGCCTGTTTCCTACTTGGCCGTGCGGTACGTCTGAGTACTTATGCTCGCACTGTAGTAGCTAGATGACGCTCTTGCGAGACGTCGATGCTCTTTGAGTAAGGTATGTAACTCGAGAAGTATGCGATACATCAGTTGCGGAGTCCGATCTCTCACCTGTCCGAATGACTATACGCGTTGTCTACGCGTTTCGCACACCAACGTGTGAGATGGCCTACGGTCCCCGAGGCGACTTTCCTCGCTACGGGATACCCTCACGGCTTCATTCCTGGCTATCTGAGCTCTGCGTTAGCGTCCTGCATACACTCGCACTGGGGTGTTCTTGATTCGAGACTGCCAGTCTGGGGCCTCCTACCCTGGCGAGACACCGTTGTGTAACATGAGTGCGGCTCGATTCCGGTTGGACCGATGTACGATGGACTTACAACTCCAGCGCTGCTTTGAAAACGACTCGGTAGCAGATTGCGGCCGCTACTGTCCGCCTTCGTACTTCTCGCTGTGTCTGCAAGCACATTTGCGACGAAGGTGAAAAACGCTGCTACTCACCGGCACCTCGGATGCTTGGCCTACGAGCTGGGACGAGCTCGCCATCCAGTGTGGCCCAGCGAACTTGAGCAAATTCAGAGTACTTTGAGCTGAGAGGTTCGTGTTCCGAGGTCGGCTGTCGCGTCACAAGCGTCGTGCCATCGCGATGTAGCACCGCAGCAGGAGATGAATCTCATTGTTTCGCCCTTGTTCAGAGTCGTCGTGTGAAGCCGTCTCGTCGCGTTCGGTTTGTATCGTGCTGAGGAGGAGAAAGCAAGACAAGGCGGATGTCGAGCGCGGTTAGGGCGAAGCGCCAATTGATGTGGGCGCCTGTGCGGTCGCATGGGGACGCGTTGTGCTCGCTGGTGGCCGCGCTCTTCCTCCTCCCTCCCACCGCGTGTCTCCATGCGTCCACCGCCGCGCTTTCATCTTCGCTGTCTTCTGCAATAGCTTCAATACCAACCCCATAACCTCCAATCTCACAAGATTACGCCGATAACGAGAGCTTCATGAGCGTGCCGGAAGCGGTCGAGGGTCAGCGCGGTCATGGTGAGTAGCTTCCACTTTTCGTGAGCGTGCCAGGGCTGGAGGAGAGGTGGACCTACGGTAGATGGAGTTAAGCTTGAAAGTTGTGAGTGCTGAAGGTTTCTCTCTGCGTGCGCGCAAGGGCTGCACGGCAGCACACGACGCACTCAGTCAATCAAGACCTCATCTGCTGCATGACACGTCCTTGCATCGTCCCCGCTGCTCGTTTTACCTGCTCGGTATGCTCACGCACTTTAAGCGACTGGTGAGGGAAGGAAGTGTGAGCTTACCTGAGCAAGAACTGCGAGCAACGCGGCCGCTGTCCAGGTCTGTCTTTCATATGAGATGTGACTCTGCACGCGTCGTACGGTACCCATTGCGTGGTTAGTACCTCAATGACGACCCCCACTTCCTGCGACGTCGTCCTGTGGACAGCGAACAGGCGTATCGGTCCCCCATCCTTGCAAAGCCTCGATGGGCCATGTCCTTCGACGGACTCAACTCACGTTGTCTCATTGCGAGGATCGCGTCATCCGCAGCTATCGCAGTGTAGTCGCGATGATTAGGCAGGCGCATCGGTGAGCAGCGAACTGCCACGAGACTTGCTCCTCGCCCGTTGTCAGACGTTGACCGGCAATTTCTGCCACCCACACTCTCTTTTGTCCCCCGGACAGTTCGCCGAGCCATCTGTGGACAACTTCTCCGCCACGTCTCGTGGTCTACCTTTGTCTAGCTCGCGTGAACGGTTCTATGCTCTGATACGCGGGTTGCAACTGCGCGTAGAGACGATATCTGACAATCATGCCTTCCTCAGACGCGTCCGAGAATTGGGACGAAGATTTCGAGTTCAACGGCCACCCGACGACGTCTCACAGCGCTACCAAATCCCCTCCCTCGAGTCCGCGCCGATCCAACCCCTCCACGCCTGCGAAGGACCGACGTAGCTCCCTCAACAACTGGGCCGAACCTGGCCCATCCACTCCTTTGCGACGAATCCAGCCAGCCGAAAACTGGGACGACGACTTTCAAGACGCCGACTCTCCCGCCCCCCGAAAGACTTCGCATGTGAACGCCCAGAACGGCGGCGCACGCGGGAACGGACGATCTTCGTCACCGGTCGAGAACTGGGACGACGAGTTCGAGGACGGGACTGCGCGCACGCACGCGTCTCCGAAGAAGCGGACACCGAAGAAGCGGCCGTCGTGGCCGTCGTCAGACGAGGAGGACGAGTTTGGATTCGCCGATAAGGAGGACGACCGGACGGTGACGAGCCGTTCGCGAGGTGTGCCCTTCCATCTTTCGACCGAGATCCCGCCTCCCGTCCCTCCTCTCCCATCCCCCTTCCCTCGTTCTCCGACCGCGTCCGTCTTCTCCGTCCCCATCTCCACCACGACTGGGCGGGACTCGGTGGCCGGCTACTCGTACTCCTCGACCGCGCATCTCGCGCTGCGCCCGACTGTATCAGGCAGCTCGGGGGCTATTGCAGCGCGTCTCGCGCTTCTTCCCCCGAGTCCCCCCATCCATCGCGAGCGCCGCCGGCTGCGCAAGAAGTCCCGCCCGCCACCCAACTTCGAAGAGGGCATCTTCGAGCTCGACGACCGCGCTGAGCTGGCAGAACCGGTGCGACCCGTCACGCCCGAGAATCCGAAGAAGCCACGCGACGTGCCCGCCACTCCCGTCGACGAGCCTCCGCCTGATGTCGGGAACACCTCGACGAGGACGCCGCTCCTGTCGCGCATCGGCTCCGTCGGGAAGAAGTGGGGCACCGGGCGAAGGAAACGCGCCAGCACCGGTCCCTCAGAGATCGCCCTGCGAGAGCACGACGAGTCGTCGCGTGAGCGTGAACGACAGCCCGACAGCGAGCGTTCGCGTCCGGTGAGCTTCGCCGCGTCCAGCTCGCCCGGGCACAGCGGCGCCAAGTCGTGGTTTTTTCGCGGTGGTGGCGGCGGTCAGGGCCCCGGGTCGCCGCCGCGTCGCGAAGGGGTCCTGAAGCATGAGACGAGCGTGGAGCGGCTGCTGCACTTGATGGGAGTCGAGCGCGGGCGTGAGCCGCATCCGGACTCGCCGAGAAGCGCACAGTCCAAGAGGCTGCACGCGCGCGAAGGGACGGGCAGCTCAAGTCGGACGTTGCCTACGGACCTTGAGGAGGCGATAGACGGGAACGGACTGCCGGCCTCTGCGCTGCTCTTTGGCGGCACGCCGAAACGGCCAACGTCGACGTCAATGCAGGTGTCGGTGTCGAATGGCTCGTCGGGCTCGAGCACGCGCCCGCCCGTGCCCCGACACGTCTCGTACAATGACTCGCGACCGCGCCGGCCGGTCACTCCAGGCAGCCGTGGAAGCTCGAAACAGCGGTCTGCATCTGCGAGCGTGGAGGACGTGCACCGCGCGAAGAAGAGCTCGACGAGGACGTTCGACGACCACTCGAGCGACGCGCACGGCTGTGCGTCACCCGAACAGCCTCCGCTCGAGGACCAGAAGGGCAGCCGGCGGTTTATGGGTGGCATCCGGCGCATCAGCCTCGGTGGGAGCAAGCACAAGCGGACGAAGAGCATCACTGCGGAGGAGCACGAGAGGGAGAAGCGGTCGCAGCGCCCTGGGACGTCGTCGTCAGCACACGAGACGGACGCATCGCACGATCAGAGCACGCCGCGTCCGCCCTCGCGAGTGATTCGCAGCTCGCATGACGTCTCGCTCCTTCCGCCTATCGAGCTGCAGCCGCCGTCCCCGCCCCGGAACAAGACCCCACGCAAGCAGCTCGTGCTGGATAGCGCGAACCTTGCCACGCCGACGCGAAGCTCGATGGACCGCACGCTGGAGACGTCGCGTTCGCACCCGACGCTCTCGTCAAAGTCCTCTACCCAGACCGCTTCTACGGAGACTTCCCTCCCGACTATTCCTTCTCCCTTGCCGTCTCCGACTCGACCGCGAGGGTCGACGTCACCGGTCCAAACTGCGTCTCTTGGCCGGACGGCTCAACTTCCGAAGGAGCGCGATGGGTCGACTAGCTCAGCGCTGCGGCGGAATTCGCTTGGGGACCTCAAGATTCCGGCGCGAATCAGCCAGGCGCAGGTATCGTTGAAGCGCGATCTCACAATGGTGCGGGACTTCGCGACCAGCGTCGAGCGTGAGTATCTGCATCTCGTTGTGAAATGTACATGCTGATGGAGCAGCGTCATAGATCTCAAGCAGCTTCAGGCTACATACACGACGCTCGTCGGGCAAGTGCGAGAACTCATCAACGAACCGCAAGAGTCACAGTCGCGCCCGGTCTCGCCCAGCTTCATCCACTTCCCGAAGCCGTCTTCGCGGTCACGCGCGATGACGAACCCCGCCATGAACACTACGCCTACGCGAAGCCAGTTCAACACGGCGTTCCTCAACATCGAGGCCAAGTATCGGCTCTCGTGGGAGTGCGCCGAATTGCTCATCGACCTCGCGGGTGGCGGAGGGAATCAGCCTACGTCTCCGCCTCCTTCCAGCCAGTCTGCACCTGCTGTGCCGACTACCACGATCGACGGCCGCAAGAGTCGCGAACGTGCTATTACGCTGGCGGGCGACGAACCGAAGCCCGCGCTTGGATCGTCGTCGCCTGGTCCCATGTCACCACCTCTAGCGAGTCCCCCACCGTCGCAGTGGCGTGCGTCCACCGGCCGCCACGACCTCAGCCAGCGGCAGCTCTTGCTGCTCCGGGAGATGCTGAACAACCCTGATCCGTCAGCGACGATGTCGCTGGAGCCGAACATCCCGGAAGAGGACATCAACCGCAACTGGCGGTGGGGGGATGCAATGAACAGCACCATCACCCTCCCCAGCGAGGAGTCCGAGTCGATGCACGGGGTCCTGTCCCCGACGAAGAAGCAGAACTCGGCGCGCCGCGGGATGCGGCACATCCGCGAGATGCTGAGGCGGCTGAAGAAGAACCCGGGACAGCCGGTCATTCCACAGTCGACCTCGTCGGTGTCGGCGAGCACGGACTCGTCGCTGAACCTGCAGCATGAATCTCGCCCCCAGTCCGTCGTATCACGACGTCATGCGAAGACGAGCACTGGTCCGGAGTCCGTCGCGTCCAGGCATCCGAACTCGCCGTATGGCACCACGCCTTCTCTTACGCACAAGTCGTCTCCGCGGCGGCCGTCGCTCGCCTCCATCTTCCGGTTTGGGCAGAAGTCGAAGGCGGGGAACGCGTCTGTCGACGACCTCAGCTCGCCTGCGACTGGGTTGCCGAGCAGCAGCTCCGGGCTGGCGAGCGGTACGAGTCTCGCTGACGACGAGGCGGACTGGGATCGGGTCGAGTTCGCTTCGGATCTCGACCACGCCCCTCGCGCGTTGACCTTTTCGTCGGACGGTACTGCGACCGTGCGCGGGAAGAAAGGGAGGTCACCGTACCTGTTCCAGTCTCGCGTGTCGGACGCGGATGCTGCTCGTCGACCACCCGAAGCGTCTCTGTCGTCTCTGTTCACCCCTGCAGGCGAGTCCCCGAAGAAACCGGCCTCCGCGATACCCCCATCCATCCTCGAGAGCTACACTCGGTCTATCAAGCTGTCCGACGTCCGCGAGCACGATACTGGCGACGAGGGCGGCCCATCGCAGTCGAACAACTCGAGTGGGCAGTCGACGCGGGCCCCGTCGCGGAACAAGAAGCGGCAGTCTGCGCCCAGCCCGAGCGCACGTCGGCCACAGTCTCGTGGTAGGAAGAACCCGACGAGCTCTGTGCGCTCTGCGCCGCCGCAGCCGTGGGGTAATCCCAGTCCCGAGCTGAACCCGTATCCGCTGCCGCAGCCCGACTCGAGGCTCGCGATGGCCCCGGAGAACATCAAGCCGCTGCTCGAGAACGCGAGGGAGGTGCACGCTAGGTGCACGGACTGTATCGCGGAGCTCGAGGCTCTGCTAGGGAGCGGGGTCGGCGTGAGTGCTTAGGCTCGTTGATGATGTTCGGACTTTGTCATCAGTTCGTCGTTCGTTGTGGAATCTTCCGTTGTCGCTGTCGCTGTCGTGTCGCTCGTTGATCTCCAGTCACGCTTACTCTACGCTATTCATGTTGCTTTCGCATTTTGCACTCCTGCATACGCTATCACGCCGTTTTCATGTCTCGTCATGTATTTGATGCATTTATTACGCGTACTACTTACCGCCGCAATGTCAATCACGTTCATAAGCCCCGCCGGAGCGCGGCCGACGACGACGAACTGGAGAATATCTGGATCTGGAGCCTTCAAGGGCCTTCAAGGTCGCGCATACGCGGGGAACGGATCTGTGCTCCGCACTCGACTGGCCCGTCTGCGTGCTCGACCGCCATGAACCACTTCGAGGCTATAACAGTATCCCGACGCGGAACCGTTGTGCTCGAGGTCTCCCAAGCCTTCGCGACCGTGATTATGATGTCCACAACGGTGAATTCGTCATCTGAGTCAAGGGTACGGGAGTACTGAGTCGTCACCTGGGACAGGACTACATAGGTTCCCTGCGCCCTGACAGGTGAGACCGCCGTGCCCACGCAGTGGCTTCAGTTAGGCCGAATTATTTGGCCCCGCTAGTTAAGGCGGCTCCTCGATCATTTGGCGCCTTAGTACAAGGGCCAGTCGCAGATATTCGCCCGTATATACCGTCCAATTATTTGTGCACCGCCACTGTCTTGGTTCACTTGTACGATATTCAGTTCAACATCCGTATATTTGGTTCGAATATTCGGCGTTTATTTGGCCAATATTTGAGTAGAAACCGGCTGTCCGCCGATAACACTAATCACGTGTGGAGGAGAACTGGCACAAACTGTGTCGCGTTAGAGTGAACTACAGGAGATACATGAGGAGCACAAATCGAACATACCTGTGTCGCGTTAGAGTGAACTAAGGAGCAACACAGGCGCGGAGCGTCTTTTATGGTAACAAACAGGGACAAACACTGGAAGCGCGTGTAATCCCAGAGCGGGGTTACACTCTTCCCTATCCTCTGAAGATGAGGACGAGGGAGGCGAGGGGATGGGGATGGGGTATGCAGACAAGTAGAAAAACACAACGGCGGGAAACGGCGGGACTGGGAAGATACAAGGCGGCAATCAACATAGAAAACAGACAGCAGACAGGTCATCACGGGGAAGGGTAAGATCATTCTGAGAGGTTGTGTTCACGGAGGAACACATCGAGGGCGGCCAGGTCGCGGACGTCGGTACCGGCCATCCAGCTATCGGATCCGGGGCCGTATCCTTTCCAGCGGACGAGGTACTGCCAACCATGTCCTCGTCGTCGGCGGTCGAGGATGCGGTTGACAAAGTACTCTTCTTGGCCGTCTGCGGTGACAATCGGTCCAGGTTCGGGGTCGGAGCGTGCGGGGAAGCGTTCATTGTCGTTACTGAGGAAGGGTTTGAGGAGGGACCCGTGGAAGGTCGGGTGGATCTTCATCGAGGGTGGGAGGTCGAGTGTGTAGGTGGAAGTCGCCGGATAGGCGGAGGTTACATTGTATGGCCTGTCTTATCTGACCATGAACTTGGCGACCCGGAGGTCTCCGCGTTGCATGTAGTCTCGTCGTCGATGGAAGGTGCAGAGGAGGACGCGGTCGCCGACGGCGTACGCGTGTTCGGAGGAACGATGTGTGTTTGCAGCCATCGCCTGGTTTGTCTTCGCTAGCGTGAGATTGTCACGCGCTTCGAGCACGTTGGTTTCGATCTGCGAGAGAAGGGCGCGAGCGCGCTCGCCCTCTTCCGGATAGTCTGAAATGACAGTGTCAGCGTTCGTGTCTAACAGAGGGGGAATGACGCGTGGGGAGCACCCCAGGCGGAGCTGGAACGGCGTGAACCCTGTCGAGGCGTTCTCAGTGTTCATGAGTTGGAAACGTATTAGCGGGAGAGCGCGAGCCCAGCCGCGTTGCGTGCGTTCGACGTGGTATCGGATCATTTGGATGACAGTTTTGTTTGTGCGCTCGCTGAGGCCATCGGTCTGTGGGTGGTAGGAGGTCGACATCTTGAGGTCGACACCGGTGAGACGGTGTAGCGCACGCCAGAACTTGCTCATGAATAGCTTATTGTGATCTGAAATGATTTCGAGAGGTAAGCCATTTTCGCAATACCAATGTTTAAAG
Source organism: Lentinus brumalis (assembly GCA_001792895.1). Taxonomy (NCBI): domain Eukaryota; kingdom Fungi; phylum Basidiomycota; class Agaricomycetes; order Polyporales; family Polyporaceae; genus Lentinus; species Lentinus brumalis. The sequence goes on along the minus strand of MARA01000029.1, from coordinate 23,736 downwards.
AACAGCTCAGCGAAGTCATCCGCGCTCATGTCGGTCCGGCAGGGGACCATGCGAATATCAGCGCCGAGGCAGTCCGTGAAAGTAGCAATGCAGTTGAAACCGTCGTCCGTGGGTAGGGCCCCAATGAAGTCGATTGTAACACTGGTGAAGCGGCGTTCGGGGACAGGGAGTGGATGTAGAGGACCTCGCGGGCGTCTGGTGGAGGTCTTATTTCGTTGACATTTATCGCAGGTCGGGACGTAGATGTTACGACTGATCGTCGAGGGGGATCAGGGAAGACTCACGAGACGAGCAGGGGCGTCGACGAGCACTTGTGCAGCGAGAGCGGAGCAATGCTCGACGATCAGGGCTGGGGACAAGATGTATTGAGAGAGGTATCTACAGAGCGAAGTACAGCTTGGCTTACCTGGGGACAAGAGGTCGAAACTGAGGGTCCCCAGGTAGCGCTGGTGGTCTTATATACATGAGGGAACAATAGTGTCAGAAGACAATAGCGTGAGAGACATCATGGATGAAGACAATAGCGTGAGAGGGACCATGGGAATCATGGTGATCGAACAATAGGATGACTGGGAAAGGAAATGAATAGTACCGGGAGGCTGTTCGTAACAGTACCCCCCTCCCAAGGGTCGTGTCCGCACGACCTAACGGTGGGATGTTGGGTGTTGCGCGTAGAATTCCATAACCCGCTGTGGAGCATGGGTCAGGTTTTCTGCAGGCTCCCAGCTGTCGTGTTCGGGACCCCATCCCTTCCACCGTACGAGGTACTGGAGCTTCCTTCCTCGTCCATAGCGGCGAGACTCCAGCACCCGTTCAACTTCGTACTCCTCTTCTCCTTCCACTTCAATCGGTGCAGGCTCTGGTGGGTGCCGGCCCGGCAGGGAGCTGTGCTTGTGCGGCAGCAGCAGCGACACATGGAAGACTGGATGGATGGGTAGGTCTTTTGGTAGACGGAGTTCATAGGCAAGGTTGCCAACTCGGCGTACCACTGGATAGGGACCTGCATACCTGTCCACCAACTTCCGAGGCATTCCTGTGACTCGCAGGTTGCGAGTGTCCAGCCACACCTTCTGACCTGGCTCAAAGACCGGAGCGTCTCGAGCATGCTGGTCAAAGTGTGCCTTCATGCGTTCCGCAGTGAGCGTCAAGGCTGCAGTCGCATCCTCCCGGGCCCGTCGGAGTTCCTCGCGACGACTGTCCGCTGCAGGAACCTCAGTGGGTAGCATTGGGATGTGGAACTGTGGCTCGAACCCATAGAGCAGGTAGAAGGGTGAATACCCCGTAGAGGAGTGGACATGAGAGTTGAACGCAAACTCTGCAATGGGCAACCACTGCACCCAGTCGTCTCGGCGGCGTGAGCAGAACATCCGCAAGTAGGCTTCCACCTCCTGGTTCCACCTCTCTGACTGTCCGTCGGTCTGGGGGTGGTACGCAGTGGACAGTGCACTCTCAATGCCGAGACCCTTAAGAATGGCACGGAAGAGCTTGCTGGCGAACTGGGGGCCACGGTCGGAGATGATCTTTCGCGGTAGTCCATGGAGGCGGAAATACTCCCGTATGAAGTTGTTCGCCGCACCCTCGGCATCGATCTCGTCTCGACATGGAATGAGATGCACTAGCTTCGCATGCCGGTCCGCAATGAGCTGCAGCGCGTTGTACCCATCAACCTCTGGTAGGCCGGTGATGAAGTCACAGGTCACAACCTGACCAGGGCCGTCTGGGATCTCGTTTGGCTGCAGCTGACCGTGCCGTTTGCCATGGATTGGCTTGCCTCGTCGACAGGTGTCACAGGTCTCAACATAGTTTTTGATGAACTGTGTCATACCCGGCCACCAGTAGTTGCGGCTTACTAGCTCAATGGTCTTCCACTGGCCTGGGTGCCCAGCGGGTGGTAGGTCGTGGTGCAGGCGAACAATATCTGCCCGTAGTGCGCGATCGTTGGGGACGTAGACCTTGCCTCGATAGAGGAGAAGACCTTGCTCGACGTTCCAGTCCACCAGATCATTCTGCAGCCGTGCTGGCCCGAGTTGTTCCACCTTGCGCAGTGCCTCTGCCACCTCTTTCTCGCGGTCTCCACACTCTCGGATCCGACGCAGAAGTGACTTCTCCGGTACAAGGGCCAGATGTCCACGTCTAGCAGCCAGAGAGCGGAAGTGACTAGGCTGTAGCACCGTGCGACCTTGGTTGTCATCTGCGTCATCTCGCTGGTGGTCAGGGCGACGGGATAGTGCATCTGCTCGACCGTTAGATGTGCCCGGTTTGTGTGTGATGACGAAGTCAAAACGAGAGAGGTAGAGAGCCCATCGAGCCTGCCGTCTGGTGAGGTTCTGCGCCGTACGCCAGTATTCAAGATTCTTGTGATCTGACTGAATCTCGAATGTACTGGGCAGTCCTTCGAGGTAGTGGCGCCACGCCTGGAGGGCACGAATGATTGCGAGCATCTCTTTGTCATAGATCTCGTAGTTGCGCTCAGCATCATTCATGGATTCGGAGTGGAAGGCAATCGGGTGCCACTTTCCATCCTCCCCCTCCTGCGACAGCACCGCTCCTGTGGCAAACCCAGAGGCGTCGACTTCCACTCGTGTGGGACGGTCCGGGTCGTAGATGCGGAGTACGGGACTTGTCAGGAAGCACTGCTTCAGCTCCTCAAATGCCCGCTGCTCCTCCTCTCCCCATTGCCAAGGGACATTGCCGGTCAGCCTGTCTAGAGGCTTGCAGATGGCGCTGAAGTTCCGGATGAAGCGACGATAGAAGTTCGCAAAGCCGCGAAACTTCCTGATGTCTGACACATTGCGGGGAACTGGCCAGTCTGCGATGCCCTTGACCTTCACCGGGTCCATCTCGACCTGGTTCTCGGACACGAACATCCCGAGGTACTCCACTTTGGTCTGCTCGAATTCGCACTTCTCTGGTTTACAGAACAGGTCATGCTCCTTCAGACGCTTCAGGACCTCTCGGACAAGGGTGCGATGTTCAGCAAGGTCATTCGTAAAGATGAGGATGTCGTCGAGATAGACGGTGACCTTGCCAAGAACGATGAGGTCCTTGAAGATGTCGTTCATGAATGCAGAGAAGGTGCTGGGGGAGTTGGCCAGACCAAAGAACATGACTGTGGGCTCATAGAGTCCCCGGTTGGTCACGAAGGCCGCTTTCCACTCGTCGCCTGTCTTTATGCGAACGTTGTTGTACCCCCAGCGAATGTCGAGCTTCGTGAAGTACTTGGCCTTCTTGAGTCGATCCATCAGTTCCGAAACCAGCGGCAGCGGGTAACGGTTCTTAATGGTGATGTCGTTCAGCCTCCGATAGTCCTGCACAGGGCGAAGACTGCCATCCTTCTTTTTGACGAAGAAGAAGGGGGAGGACATCGGTGACTTCGACTCACGAATGTAACCCTTGGCCAGGTTCTCTTCAAGAAACTTATCAAGCTCGACTTGCTCGTTCGGGGATAGAGGGTACACCTTGGAGTGGAACATCTTGGCATCGGGAACCAGCTCGATAGCATGATCATAGGGGCGATGGTTGGGCAACCGTTCTGACGCCTCCTTTGAAAACACACTAAGGTACTCATGGTAGTGTTCCGGCACCAGTTGTTCGATAGGACGAGCTGGCCCCCGTTTCTGGTACTCCTGTTCCGCGAGCTCCTGGGAATAGGTATGGCTCGCAGAGACAAAGAGTTGAGGAGCGCCTTGTAGGCTGCGCCCCTCCATCCAGGCATCCAGAAGGGTTTGCTCAGATCCATCCCACTCCTCCTCATTCGGCAATGGTGGCTCATTAATGTCCTCCACCTCTTCGACCATCACCGCTGCACACACCCTGCCAATCTTCTTGGCCTTCCGGACCCGATCTGAACGTGAACGCGCCGTGAGCCTGACCTCCGTATCACGCGTCACAGTTGCAGCAGGTTCCGGTGCCTTCTTACTAGCATGGCATGTTGAAGGGCAGCGGGATAGGCGCAGCGAGCCACGTTCCCAGTCAATCTCCGGATTGTGCTCGCGCAGCCAGTCAAGGCCGATGATCACATCCTCGTCACCTACGTCTGTCACCATAAACACCACCTGCTCCTGGTGGTCCCCGATCGTCATCCCTAGCACGGCTACCTCTGCAATCGTGCCATCGCGGTTCTCTGTACCGTCGATGTTGTATAAACGGATGGGGGATGCTAGCTTCCGCGTAGCAACACGGTTCTCCTCCACAAACCGTCGATGCAAAAACTTTGTAGTGGCCCCACTGTCAACCATGGCCACCACATCCTTCTCTCGCCGCTTGCCGCTCAGTCGTACTGGGATGTGGAAGTGTTGTCCATCATGATTGAGTTCATAAATAAACGACGATCCCAGTACAGCATAACGACTATTGGTACATGAGCGTGCGCGCGCGGCATCTAGCGCAGCTCGAATCAAAAACCCTCCTTCTCCTTCATCGTCGTCAGCGTGGCAATGCGCTCCTCCAGTGCCTTGAGCTGCAACTGAAGGGCGACCACCTCATCCGACGTCGTGGAGGATGATGAGGAGGCTGCGGCGCGTTGACCGCCTTTCCTCTCCGGGCATTGGGCGGCCCTGTGACCGTTTCGTCCGCAGACGAAGCAACCGGTGGGACCGGAGGTAGGAGGACGTTCCTTATTCGCAGCTACCTTCTCGCCGCGTTTTGGGAACTTCCCGGTGCGAGGTCGCTCCTCTGACCGTCGTGCCAGGTGCTGGTCCATCTGCAAGGCAACCGTCTGCATCTTGACAAGGGTAGAGATGTCGTGAGCAGTGGTGGCGAACTCGTCCTTGATGCGATAGGGGAGTCCTTCACGGTAGCGCTCGCGCTTGTCGTCATCGGAGAACCCAGTCCGAGCAGCCACCGCATTGAACTCAGCAGTGTACTCCTTGACCGTGCCAAGCCTGTGCGAAGCCTTGCAAAGCTTGACCAGCTCAGCAGTGGCTGCCTCCTTGTCATCTACGGCGCAGAAGTGGGCCTTGAACGCATCTTCGAATGCAGCGACATCCGCCCAAGGAGTAGTTGTGGCTGCCGTGATGATATGCGGCCCGGCCCAGCTTGCAGCATCGCCTGTGAGGCGGTTCAAGACGACCATCCAGATCAGGTTCGCGTTACTCCTGCCCTGGTGGCAACTCCGTGATAGGCTGTGGCGCTGCTGATGAAGGTGAGGCCTTCCTGAGCATTCTTGCCATCGTACTCTCGAGGCAGTAGAACGGCAGGAGCTTGGTGACGTCAAAAGGAGCCGTCATGGTGGGGAGAGTGGGGGTGTGGGTGGCGGTGTGGTGGGGTGCGAGGAGCCTTGCGACGGAGCACTAGGGGTAGTCGTCCGCGAAGGATTCCGTGGAGGAAGAGGTGGTGGGGAAGTCCGAGGCGGGGAGTTGAGGACGATGTCAGGTTGTCGTCCCTCCGGCTGGGACTGAGGGGTAGTGCCGAGGTGGTGGCAACTGGACTAAAGGATCCTGATGCTCGACGTTGCAGGCGCTCGCTGGCAAGAACAAGCGCGGTGGGAGAGGGATACGGGATCCACCAAGTGGAGACTCAGTGGGAGGTGTATTGGTGCGGCTAGGAAGACGGCTAGGTGGGCGAGTGCCGGGTCTGCTGGATGAAAGGCGGACTGCTTCACGTAGCGGACGTCCACTAGCAGTAGTAGCAGCAACCGGTCGTTCTAGTCGCCTTCGAATGAGAGCCTCCTGTTCTGGGTCGGTGCGGACGTGGGGTGCGAGGCTGTCCCAGTCCCAGTCCCGAGCAGAAAGGCGTCGGTTGGGGCACGGCTGTTGCTCGCAGATGAACCACTGGTTCGCGCGTACGTCCCAATGCTGATCTTCGTGGGCAGTTGCGTGGAAGGCGTGGTACAGCTGAGGGCAGCGTAACGGGGGTGGGTCACTGTCCAGTGTGTAGAGGTCGGTGTCAGGTAGAACACAAGTTCACCTGACCTTCGCCTGTCAGTGGACTCAAAGTCGTACTGCACAGCGGTGGGGGTCCAGGAAGGTAGTACCGCGCACGTAGGTTATAGAACCAACAGCGACAGATACAGCTCAACACCAGGCGCGTGGTTATAGAACCAGCGATCAACTGATGGAGGGTGGGGGGGAGGAATACGCCAGTGCTCGTGTTGAAGTTTCGACCTAATGTTACGACTGATCGTCGAGGGGGATCAGGGAAGACTCACGAGACGAGCAGGGGCGTCGACGAGCACTTGTGCAGCGAGAGCGGAGCAAGGCTCGACGATCAGGGCTGGGGACAAGATGTATTGAGAGAGGTATCTACAGAGCGAAGTACAGCTTGGCTTACCTGGGGACAAGAGGTCGAAACTGAGGGTCCCCAGGTAGCGCTGGTGGTCTTATATACATGAGGGAACAATAGTGTCAGAAGACAATAGCGTGAGAGACATCATGGATGAAGACAATAGCGTGAGAGGGACCATGGGAATCATGGTGATCGAACAATAGGATGGCTGGGAAAGGAAATGAATAGTACCGGGAAGGCTGTTCGTAACAGTAGAGGTTCTCGAGATCTCAGCGCATGTTGGGCCAGTAGTACGAGTCACAGAGCAGTGCGTAGGACTTGTCAGAGCCGAAATGTCCCATGGAGTCATGGGCGAGGCGGTAGAGAGCTTCACGGAGGTCGTCGATGCGGGGAATGCAGAGTCGGTCGCCGACAAAGAGAAGCTTGTCGCGGACTTCAACACCAGCGACGGAGAGGCCGTTTAGCGCTCCAGATGTGAGAGCGACCAGGGGTTCCGTAGTATCCGAGATCAGGGACCGGAGAAGGCGGAGACACCAGCGATTGTTGGCATAGCCGGTGCGTATCTTGGCGAGCCAGGTGGCATCGGCGGAGATGGCTAGAGCCTGGACTGGTGCAATCGGCATGGGTGGCAGTGCACGGAGGCGGCTGAGGGCACGAGACGCGTGGCGGAGGGGACATAGTGCAGCGATGGGTACCGGGGGCAGAGTGTCGGAGACTGGATCAGGAGGGGGAGGGAGCCGGGAGAGAGTGTCGGCGACGGTGTTGTCGGAGCCTCGCAGGTAAAGGATTGTGAAGTCGTATTGGCCGAGGAATTCCTGCCATCGGGCTTGGCGGCAAGAAAGGTGTTTCTGTGTGTTAAAATTCTCGAGAGTGCGGTGATCTGTGTAGACAGTGAATGGCACACCGAGGAGATCTATTCGCCACTTCTTCAAGGGACGAACGATCGCCAGGAGCTCTTTCTCATGTACTGGGTAGTTGAGTTCTGCGCCACTTAGTTGCGCAGATTCAAAGGCGACAGGACGCGCCGTCTCCAGGGTTTCGCCATATGAAAGAACCGCACCGGTGCACCAGTCGCTGGCGTCGGTGGAGACGAATATCCTGTTCGTACCCATATTAGTGTGGACGATAGACGTGAGACATTCGTGCAATACCACGAGACGTTTGATGGTGTCGAACGCGGCGTCGTGTTTCGTGGTCCAAAGGAACTCTTTCTCGGCCTCTTTGGTTGTCAGAGGGTTCAAGATGGCGGTGAGGTCGGCGAGGTGTGGTAGGAATGAGGAAATATAGCGAACGAGGCCGAGGAACGAGCGAACATCATGGGCGGACGCTGGTGTGGGCCATGACGTAACTTTCTCGACTTTGGAGCCATCGGGCGTGATGCCATCTTGGGAGATGTGGTGTCCGAGGAATTGCAGGTCGGTGCAGAAGAGATCTGTCTTCTTCAGGGAACAATACAGCTGGTTAGCACGTAGCGCAGTGAGTATCGTTGCGACGTTATGTCGATGTTCTTCGAGCGATTGAGACCAGATGATAATATCGTCCAGATATACATGGCATATGGAGCCGATGTAGGGTCGGAGTGCCGTGTACATGCGTCTTTGGTGCGTGCTGGGGGCGTTACGGCAACCTTGAGGCATGACGGTCCATTCGTAGAGGCCGAAAGGTGTTGTGATGGCAGTGTATTTAACGTGATCTGGATGGACGCGGGTCTGAAAGAAGGAGTTAGTCATGTCGAGTTTTCCCCAGATTTTACCACGAGCACAGTCAGAGAGGATCTCGGGAATAGAGGGCAGCGGGTAGACGTCAGGGATAGTGTTCTCGTTCAGGACTCAATAGTCATTGACCCAGCGAGGGAGCGCAGTGGGGTCGGCCTTAGGAACCAGGAAGCAAGGGGACGCGTATGGTGACGAGGATTCCCGGAGTCGGCCAGCATCGAGGTGTTGGGTTAGCAAGGTTTTGAAGGCCTCGCGATACTTGCGTGGGCAGTCATATTGACGGCGAACAATAGTCATGTTGGCGTCTTTCAGATTGATCTCATGATAGGCGTTGGTCGGCAGGTTGTCAAGATGTGGGATGTCGTCAGGGAAACAGTCAGCGTAACGAGCTTTGAAGGCTAGATCTTTGTCCTTGAGAGAGGCGATGAAAGCGAGAAGTTCGACATTGATAGGTATTTCTGTAACCCCCTAGTGTTATAATCCGCAAAGTTTACCCCAAACTTTGGACGGACGGAGATGGACGGCAGCATTGTGGGGCAAATACTCACATTTGTATAGGGGACGGCTTGTACGTCAGGTAGCCCTGGTCTAAGGCTATCTGATGAGGCCATTGCCGTGGCTGTAGTGGTGTTGGTCAGAGAGATACGCCTCCGTCTCTACGTTTTCTGCCCAAATTTGGAGCGGACGGCACTGGACGGCACTGGACGGCACTGGACGGCACTGGACGGCAGTATTATGGACAAACTAGCAATGATTGTATAGGACACAGTATGTAAGTCAGATAGCCCTCACTCAGGACTACTTGATATCTCTGACATCACGGTCTTAGTGTCTCTTCTTGATGTGATTTACCTCAATTGTTACCTTTTTCTGACCAATTTCACTGCGGACGGCACAAGACGGCTTCATTCCCGCTGAACGACTGATAATTATACAGCGGACGGTTAGTAGGTCAGATACCCCTTGCGCAGTGTAATATATCAAGCTCAACATAATGGCTGTAGTGTTATTTGTCAAGGAGAACCAGGTCCGTCTTTGGCTATAGTGCATACAGCACACCAATAATTTGAGGGCAGTATTTCAAGCAAAGTACGACATTTGATACCCTATATTATGTTACATGTTCGTCCTGAAGAGTGCCCTTTTATGTATATATGTACCTGCTATTGGTAATACCCAGCAATGTTGGTGGTTTGAGCATGTTGCGCTGAAACCACCTGCTCTAGTCACGGTCTTCAAAGTACTCAATCTGTTATTTTGTTCATTGGTTTCAAATCACATTATCCATCAGTACTTGGAACTATATAATGCATAGCCACAATTAGAGGGATGCGAGCCTACAGATGACGAGCAGGAATGTGGTTATAGGTCCATGTAGTGGCTGTGTTGGCCTGCCTGCTCTTTCTCTGCATCCACCACCATCCTCTGCACTCTGTTTGCTTCCCAGCTGATCTCACCATCCATTCACCACTTCTGCTTGTCCTCATGGCTCATCATATCCATACACCTGCTCCCAATGCCCTTCTGGGTCTTCCTAGCTGGTGGTTTATCCATGGTGTGAATCCCCAACTTCCCACTCCTCCCTCCTCCCCCCCTCCTACTGCTACCAGCCCCCAGCCCACAGGCAGATATTCAGCCACATTCCCAGGAGAGCTGGAGGTGGTTGCACAGAAGCTGTATGCCATCTGTGATCTTATGGTGGTTGGGCAGCCACACCCAAGTGATCAGTGGTTTCTGCTTTGTGCAACTCAACACCCTGTGCTCTCCTTGGCCACTGGTGATGAGTTCTGCTATGTTCCAGCCATCTACAAGCCTGCTCTTCAGCTGCTTTGCACAGTGCTTGCTGCCTACAAAGTCCCCCTGTCATCGAGCTTGATTCTGCTGAGAACCAGGCTTGGTTCAAGGCTGAGCTGGACACTGCAGTGGAGGTCATGGCTTGGACTGTGGAATGGCTTGATCAGGCTAGCCTGAAGGTGCCCAATTGGATGAGTGAGTCCTGCATTTTCGCAATTTTTAACCCTTTTTATATCTTTTCTGCAGCCCATCCTTTTGGTTACTATCACTCCAGTGTGGCTAGCCTTGTTGCTCTGCCAGAGTTGATGCAGTGGTTTGAACAGCAGAAAGGTGAGCATAACAATCATGTATCATTGGCACTATCTGATCAGCTTCAGCCTCCAACCACCACTATCATGAGACCATTCGGCACATGATTGAGGAACATCAGCAACAGGACGATATTCAGCAACCTTTGCTTGTGGCCAAGAAGTTCCACAACTTCTACAGCATGCTTATGCTAAAGAACTGGAGGGCTTCGTTGAGTGCGTCTCAATTTTAATTCCATGGCTCATATTTGACTGATCTTCTCATAGAAGCAGCCAAGAAGGCCTAGATTCAGAGTCAATTCATATACACATTTTGTACTATTATATATGACATTTACATGCTACACTGGTTGCAAGCAGTCTGATATTCCGCATTTGGGCATGTTTATATTGACCATACATTCCTCAATAGTCAGTCATTTGAAGGGACATCAGTAGCATTCAACAGCCCTTGCCGGTGGGTACAAACTCACAAAAAAATGCAAAATGACATTGCTGCACGCACTTTGTTCTTCCGCATTTGGGCAAGTTTGTATTGGCTATAGCTTGGTCAATTGTCAATTACTTAATGGCATATTAGTACCGTTGAAGAGCCCTTTTGTGTGGTAACAAACTCAGCCAATATGGTAATGTGCCGATATGGAGTCATGTGATCTAACTTGGGGACAAGACCCAACTTCAGACATGTGACCCAGAGAAGGAGTCATGTGACCTAACTTGGGGACAGGACCCAACTTCAGACATGTGACCCGGAGATGGAGTCATGTGACCTAACTTGGGCACAGGCCCTAACTAATGTCACCTGATGCATATTACCTAAGTTACTTCATATTTGGCTGTGTTTGGTCCATGACCTTTATATAAGGGCTCTTGTTTGATTTGTCTCTTGATTCTGATCCCCCATCATCCTTTCCCAAACCACCATCTGGCCTGCTGGCTGCTGCTCAACCACCCACCACTGCTGCTCAACCACCCACCACCTGTTCTGCTGCTCAATCATCTCTCCACTGCTGCTCAACCATTCACCACCTCTGCTGCTGCTCAACCACCAGCCTCATTTCTAAACCACCTAAGCCCCCAGTTGTGAGTTACTTCAATTTAGCATGCATGAACATACATACTTACCATTCACAGCCTTCATGTCTTCTATCAATCCAGCCACCATCACCCTTGAGCAGGCCTTTGATCCTGGAACATATACTTCGTTGTCAACCTCAGACATCAAAGTAGCTGTGAAGACAGCATACAAGCATGTCCACCATCCAGACCTTAAGGACTTCAAGAAGCTACTCCAGGCCATTGCCCATTGATAGGTATTTCTGTAACCCCCTTAGGGTTAGGGGGAGGTAAGGGTGAGCATTATTCGGCCGAATGTACGTTGCGAGCGGTCGAGTTGCTGGAGAGCATAAATTGCGGCGGAGGAGCGGTTGGTGGCAGGGAGGTGGGTGTGATTGGTATAAGTAGCGAACGAGCGGGCAACCGCTCAGAACTGTGTAGAAGGTAAACGGTTGCAGAATGTATGGTGAGCAGTCGGCCATCCACGGCACGTTACAAGCGGCCGACCACCTGCTGTCGTGAGCGGTTGACCGCTCGTACCTCATCGTGAGCGGACGACCGCTCGTACCTCGTCGTGAGCGGCCGACCGCCTGCTGTGAGCGGACAACCGCTCGTACCGTACCGTGAGCGGCCGACCGCCCGTACTGTACCTTGAGTGGTCGACCGTACTGTACCGTGAGCGGTCGACCGCTCGTACCTTGTCGTGAGTGGTCGACCGTACCGTACCGTGAGCGGTTGACCGCTCGTACCGTACCGTGCGCGGCTGACCGCCTGCTACGAGCGGACGACCGCTCGTACCGTACCGTGAGCGGCCGACCGCCCGTTATGTACCTTCAGTGGCCGACCGTACTGTACCGTGAGCGGTCGACCGCTCGTACCTTGTCGTGAGTGGTCGACCGTACCGTACCGTGAGCGGTCGACCGCTCGTACCGTACCGTGAGCGGCTGCACGCTTGTACCGTACCCCTTGTCGTGAGCATTCGACTGCTCGTACACTGCTATGAGCGGTCGACCGCTCGTACCGTACCGTGAGCGGTCGACAGCTCGTACCGTGCCATATGAGCGGTTGGCAGCTCGTGCCTCGCTGTGAGCGGTCGGCCGCTCGCTGCGATGTTCTAGGCGAGAACTGCCTGCTGCCGTGCACTGTCCAACTGCTGATCATGGAAAACCAAGGGACATCTGGTGAATGCAGGCCGCGAGCGGTCGACCGCTCACCACGGGTGCGTCTGCCGGACATAGCGTTGGACGTGCCGGGATGCAGGCTAGTACACCGGACCTGCAACTCCAAGCGTACAATCCAAGCGGCCGACCGCTCTCGAATATGTGTTGGTGCGGTATCTCCTGTCGCTCGCGACGCGCCGCCGAGCATGTTCTGAGCACGCCCTGATACAAGACTGATGTGTTCAACGCTTAGTGTATCGGCACGCCGCCGGACACGTCTTGAGTGCAAATACCATACTTATGCATCCCGTGCTACGTTCAGCGACCCCCATTACCCTGCCGTGAGCGGCCGACCGCTCGTGGGTGCTCACGGTATTGTATATCAGCCCTCCTGGCTTAGTTGGTAGACCACTTAGAAGCTGTGCCGCTGCACGTCGTGGTCGCAGGTTCGATTCCTGCAGGGCTGTATTCGGCTTGGGAATCAGCTTTTTTGTGGCCTGGCGACGCGATGAGTGGGGTGACGCGGGGTTCTACTGATGCCGTTGTGGGCCCTACTGGCTTAGTGGGTAAGCCGCTCTGCGAACGCATCGAGCGTCGCAGGTTCGATTCCTGTGGGGCTCTTATGGTCGCCTAAACACTTTTTTCTGGTTCGATTCCACCGCTCGATGCCAGTAGGGGCCACTGTTCCTCATCGCGTCGCCAGGCGACAAAAACCGAGATACCCAAGACGAATACAGCCCTGCAGGAATCGAACCTGCGCCCACGACGTGCAGCGGCACAGCTTCTAAGTGGTCTACCAACTAAGCCAGGAGGGCTGATATACAATACCGTGAGCACCCACGAGCGGTCGGCCGCTCACGGCAGGGTAATGGGGGTCGCTGAACGTAGCACGGGATGCATAAGTATGGTATTTGCACTCAAGACGTGTCCGGCGGCGTGCCGATACACTAAGCGTTGAACACATCAGTCTTGTATCAGGGCGTGCTCAGAACATGCTCGGCGGCGCGTCGCGAGCGACAGGAGATACCGCACCAACACATATTCGAGAGCGGTCGGCCGCTTGGATTGTACGCTTGGAGTTGCAGGTCCGGTGTACTAGCCTGCATCCCGGCACGTCCAACGCTATGTCCGGCAGACGCACCCGTGGTGAGCGGTCGACCGCTCGCGGCCTGCATTCACCAGATGTCCCTTCGTTTTCCATGATCAGCAGTTGGACAGTGCACGGCAGCAGGCAGTTCTCGCCTAGAACATCGCAGCGAGCGGCCGACCGCTCACAGCGAGGTACGAGCGGGCGAGGGCGGACAGCAGGGTACGAGCGGTCGACCGCTCACAGCGAGGTGTGCGAGCGGTCGACCGCTCATATTGTTCACGATACAATATGATGCATTCACCAGATGTCCCTTCGTTTTCCATGATCAGCAGTTGGACAGTGCACGGCAGCAGGCAGTTCTCGCCTAGAACATCGCAGCGAGCGGCCTAGCGCTCACAGCGAGGTACGAGCGGGCGAGGGCGGACAGTAGGGTACGAGCGGTCGACCGCTCACAGCGAGGTGTGCGAGCGGTCGACCGCTCACAGCGAGGTGTGCGAGCGGTCGACCGCTCATATTGTTCACGATACAATATGAGCACTCGAGTATAGGGTCACCCAGGATATCCCCTCGGCACATGTAAGCGCCCAACAGGAGCCGCCGCTGGGAGCCGTCAGCTGCGTGGTTCAATTATGGTACCTTACTTCGGGTGTAGCATTACATACAAGAGTTATCTGAGTCAGAGGCAGACATGCACACAGTCGCACTCTGTGCTCCTGGGCAGTGATGCAACAACATAGAGAGACCGTGTCAGAAGTTTCCCATATGTGTAGGGATAATGGGCCCCTAAGCACCTATCTTCTGGCTGGTCCTGGGACCTCGGAGCGCCACTCCTCAGAGATATGAACACATAAGGTACACCCCAGTCTATATATTATGTGTTCTATCACCCGGAGACACCTTGGCTCCACGTGTATGGTGGAGCTTGTTACATCACAGGCTGATATACTGTTGAGACTGTCCACACCGGGACAAAGTCCAGGTGAAGTTGGGAGTTACGGACTTACAAAGTCCGGAAGGATGTGTGCGGAGGAAGAAGGATTCAGCAAAGCTATGGATCAACACCTTGAGGATGCGTGGGTGTCTTCAATGTAAGACGGACAAGAGATCCGGAATTCATAACAGGAGCAAGCAACAAGTAAGAAGAAAAGCAAGAGTAGTGATGTGCAACGCCCGGCCTCGAGCCATCAGGCTCCCCAAGCCGGCCGTATTCAGGCCGAGCCAAGCTGAGCTTTCGAGGCGGCCTGGGGAGCCTGACGGCTCGGCACACGACCACAATGAGCTCGAGCTGGGCTCTCGAGCTTGGGCTCAATGACGCTGGCATAGGGCGAGCAATATTGATCACTGAACTAATGATACTGCGATTTATGTGGGTTTTAAACATACGTTAGCACTGCAGTACTCACATTTTCTTCATCAGGAAGACTCATAAGTAGTCTTGTCACTCTTGTGTATCAATTACTCGGGACTGAGAGCATGCAGTGCACGCTAGGTCAAAGGTCAGAGGGCAGGGCAAAGCAGATGGCGACGAGAAGTGTCACTGGACGTGTTCTCTCATCGTTCTTCATGCTCTTGCAGCGCAGGAGGCCGGGGCAAGAACCGTCAGCCTGAGGTCGACGACGGATGCGTCATTGGACACGTCTTCTTGCTCTTCCTGGTGTCAAGCAGCGCGGGAGGGCAGGTGCAGAGGCGGAGTGCAACGAAACACGTTGTTGGACACGTCTCATTATGGGTCTTTGCACTCTGGCAGTGCAGAGGTGCGGGCAGGAGGTAAGTAGCACCCACCACCTGCAGGCTCTGGCTCAGGCCGAGCTGAGCTCGAGCCGTCTTCAAGAGCCCGGCCTGCAGTTCGAGCAGGCCGTAGCTCTCCAGGCCGAGCCGTAGCCGCGGCTTTGCAGCCGAGCCGGGCTCGCACATCACTAAGCAAGAGACAAGACCAAGTGGAAAGAAAGTCAAGCCAGAGGTGCGAGGTTAAGCAGAAGTCAGAGTGAGAGGTTGGAGGTCAGGAATCAGAAGTCTGGTTGGAAAGATCAGACTATGAGAGGAGAGCAAACAGAACAGATCGATCTCACAGTTGTAACAGGGAGCGTAACGAGATATTAGAACTGAGAACTAAGTGTCGCTACAAGGAGGCTTATATGGCAAAGTCCAAAAGTCCGAAGAGCAGTAGCCAAGACAGAAGTACAGGAGGTCAGGAACCAGAGTCAGGTGGAAACTTATGATCAGCCAATGCAAAGTATTCCGCCGCTTGTGGGCCTCTTGTGTGCGATAGTGAGTGGTCCGCCGCTCACGGGCCTCTTTCTGCTGTTGTCCGCTCGTAATCTCCTGTCGATAGTCACGCACAGTGGGCGCTTACAGTGGAGATAGGCATAAATACACCTGTGACCGCAAACTGTGTGTGACTATCGACAGGAGGTTACGAGCGGACAACAGCAGAAAGATGCCCGCGAGCGGCCGACCGCTCGCTATCGAACATAAGCAGAAAGATGCCCGCGAGCGGCCAACCGCTCGCTATCGAACATACGCAGCAAGATGCCCGCGAGCGGCCGACCGCTCGCTATCGAACATACGCAGAAAGATGCCCGCGAGCGGCCGACCGCTCGCTATCGAACATACGCAGAAAGATGCCCGCGAGCGGCCACCGCTCGCTATCGAACATACGCAGCAAGATGCCCGCGAGCGGCGACCGCTCGCTATCGAACATACGCAGAAAGATGCCCGCGAGCGGCGACCGCTCGCTATCGAACATACGCAGAAAGAGGCCCGCGAGCGGCGACCGCTCGCTATCGAACATACGCAGAAAGAGGCCCGCGAGCGGCGACCGCTCGCTATCGAACATACGCAGAAAGAGGCCCGCGAGCGGGACCGCTCGCTATCGAACATACGCAGAAAGAGGCCTGCGGGCGGCCGACCGCTTGCTATCGAACATACCCAGAAATATGCCCGCGAGCGGGCGACCGCTCGCTATCGAACATATGCAGAAAGATGCCCGCGAGCGGGCGACCGCTGCTATCGAACATACGCAGAAAGAGGCCTGCGGGCGGCCGACCGTTCACTATTGGAGACGCAGAGACAACGCGTCGCGATCGGGCGACCGCGCGCAGGAGGAGATAGTGATTTGACACTTGAGGGATGCACGTGGGCGGCATAGCCACGTGGCAAGTACGTCATGATGATTCGTGATCGAGTGTGACAGTTTATGTCGATCAATCAGGAACGCGATCATCTGTGGAAGTGTGGTTAGAGGACATCACGGGCTGAACGCTTCAGAGGGAAGGACGTGCAGGGATGGGCGGTGGGGTACAGATTATGTCGCGTCCAAGTGCGAAACACCGGAGATGAGGAGATGAGGAGATGGATGAGCGTGATGGCGAACGAAAAAGGGAATCGCAGTGCTCGAGAGAATAGATGATCCCTGCACGGAAAAGGACAAGGTTGGGATTGTTCCGATCGATGGGCCGCGATGCAGGCATGAGGCCGCAGGCAGGCAGAGATAGATAGAGCGGGGGGAGCGACTCTCTCTCTCTCTCTCTCCCCGCGATCACCCTCTGAGCGACCGCACTCCCCTACTACAGACACTCCTCCACTCCTCTCTTACTGGCACGATGAGTACTGCAACAAAGGCAAGCAAGGCTGGCAAGAAGGCGAAGGCGACGAAGACCCAGGCCGCGGCGGGGGTTGGTAAAACGAAGGATGGGGCGGCGGGCGACGCGCCGCGAGCATCTGGAGATATATCTCCTGCCGGTCGCGATGAGGTGAGTACTGTATGCAGCATCGCGTGTGAGTGCGGATGAGCTGAGGGATGGGATTGGACAGCTCGCGGCTGCGCCTCCCCTTGAGCGGATGGCGCTGATGGCGGAGAAGCAGAGCAAGGAGTTGGCTTTGAAGAAGGAGATGGCAGCGGCGCGACTTGGGTACGCCACTGTTAACCTCCTCAACCCCGGGGTCCAGCTGTCGTTCGGTCAATACAACAACCGAGCTTTGAACAAGAAGGCCGTCTCCGACCTTGTGCACAGTTTCCGCGGCATGGGCATCCAGCACGAGGACCACCCGATGCCGGTTGCTGTCAAGGTGGACTGGGTGGACCCCGGTTGTCTTGTTCAGAATGCCGACGACAACGACTTGAAGGCCGTGCAGTGGACGTCGAAGGTCCAAGGCGCCGAGGTCACCGTTCTCGGCGGGCAGCACCGACATGCGGCCGTGCAGGGCTTCAAGAAGCAGCTTGAAGTTGAGGCGGCGAAGCTGAAGACGGCGCTCTCGAAGAAGCAGAAGAAGCTGAACGACATCGGCGACGGCGGCGACGTCACCAGGAAGGGCAAGGCGGCCGTGAAGAAGGAGGCGGAGGGCGCGCTGCGATCGGAGCTCGCGGACATGGCGGACAAGCTCGCGAAGATCAAGAGCCTCCTCGGCGAAATAGGGACGTGGACGGTGGAGCTGTATGACATTGGTGAGTGTTGCATGTATGAGATTGTTTTATATCGAGCGGTCGACCGCTCGACCGGTGCTGTTGTAGTGCGAGCGGTCGACCGCTCGAGAGGCGTGGTCAGTGTGAGCGGTCGCCCGCTCGACCGAGTCCGAGCGGTCGACCGCTCGCGAGGCGTGGTCAGTGTGAGCGGTCGACCGCTCGACCGAGTTCGAGCGGTCGACCGCTCAAAAGGTGTCGCCAGCATCGCCCGCTCGGACTCGGTCGAGCGGGCGACCGCTCGCGAGGCGTGGTCAGTGTGAGCGGTCGACCGCTCAAAAGGTGTCGCCAGCATCGCCCGCTGCGTGTGCGATGTTGCGATTCGAGCGGTCGACCGCTCGCGAGGCTCGGTCAGTAGGAGCGGCCTCGCCAATGTGAGCGGTCGCCCGCTCGAGAGGCGTGGCGAGCGCGAGGGCGTGACCGCTTTCTCCGACCATACACTGCGGCTGTTTTAGATTGTACTTCACGAGATCACACGACTGATGATGCGCTATGTTATAGATAAGCTGCAGGAGCCAACCCTCCGCCATCTCTCCATGAACAAGATCGATCCCCAGCTCTCGGAGACGATGGTAGAGCGAACATGGCGGTGGGTGTACGAGCTGAAGGCCGCGGCAGCGCAGCTTGCCAAGACGCACAATATCCCGGTGGAGACACTCGTCCCCGGCAATGGGTGGTGGAGTTCGCGACTCCTGGAGGATGTGATGGGCGACCCGAAAACGCGTCGGAAGTATTCCTCCTTCATGAAGCCGTTCCATAATCCGTCCACCTGGAACCTCATGTCGCTCATGAGTGTGTTCCCATACTACACGAGCGAAGCCGTGGTCAACACGAAGGCATTTGGGGACTACCTGGACGACGGCGATTACGGTGACTGGGTGCGTGCTTTTTTCTGGCTTGTGTGTATGCGGATGCGAGTGCTGACCTGCTTGTGTCAGCTTCACATGGAGATATTGCGTTCAGGGCTGGCAGCGCTGCATTTCATCGCGAGTGACTGTGAGTGGCCGGAGGTGAACCAGCAGGGGAAGCTGGTGAATCCCCAGGCCTCTGCGCTCGGCAGCGAGGTGTATGCGTTCCAGATCGCGAGCATCCAGGAGGCCGAGGAACGGACGGCGGTGATGGAGGCGTTGCAGAATGGCCAGGAGGCGATTCTCCCTGCGGTGTCGAAGACCGCGGTGGGTGCCCGTCGGCAGGCGCAGAATAGGTACGAGGAGGTCATGGCGACGGTGCGGGCCGCACGAGTTGTGCAAGAGGTGTTCCCGAAGGAGCTCCTGGACACGATCGACGCGGCGTACCGGTCGTGCCTCAAGGACCGGCTTGCGCACATGGCGCACAGCGACTCGCCTCTGTGGATGGACGCGCTGCGTGGCTATCAGGCCTCGATCCGGCGGTCGTGTGCGCAGTACTGGACGGCGACCCTCGACAAGCTGCGGGCGACGACTCCGGACTCGGAGTCCATTCGTGCGCTGGAGAACGCACCCCAGAAGCTGGAGTGGGTGTTCGAGCTGCAGCGGCTCGGGCTGGCCTTCGCGCTCCCGGTCCCGACGAAGACGTTCATGGACGCCCTGAAGGAGAAGTTGACCGCGGCAGACGACGGAATCGCGACGGTGAGTGGTATTGCCTTTGTCCATCGGACTGTTCGATCGCCGAGACGCAGCGTGAGCGGCCGCCGCTCGTTCGAAGAGGTTACGATGCGAGCGGTCGCCCGCTCATCCCAGGGATGTGCTCCGAGCGGTCGCCCGCTCGGCCCTAGAGTTACGGTGCGAGCGGTCGCCCGCTCATGCCATGGACGTGCTCCGAGCGGTCGCCCGCTCGGCCCTAGAGTTACGGTGCGAGCGGTCGCCCGCTCATGCCATGGACGTGCTCCGAGCGGTCGCCCGCTCGGCCCTAGAGTTACGGTGCGAGCGGTCGCCCGCTCGGCCAAGAGATAGGGCACGAAGGGTGAATACATACTTCGAGCGGTCGCCCGCTCGGCCGCGGAGTTACACTGTGAACAGCTGTGCTAACACCTCTCCCTGCAGCTCATGTTCATGCTCGATCCGCTCCACGGCGGCAATCCCCATAACCTCCTCGGTGACCAAATCAACGCCCTCCTGTCAGATGCGACACTTTTCCGACAAGTCCCTGGTGTCTCAGTCTGGGTAAGTCTGATCGGATACCTTCTGCACGCTCACAGTTCATGCACTGACGGCCCAACAGTGGTGGTCGTTTGTGCTCCGCGAGCACATCAAGCTTACCGACATAGGCCGCATGGTCCACGCAATGGCAACAACTGGCTCCGATGCCCTGCGTGGTACTCGGCGGTTCATCTTCGAGAAGATCGGCAAAGCTGTGTGGGGGAAGGGCGGCGTCAACGCGAAGTTGTCCCCCTTCGGCGCATTCATCGACTTCAACTCGGAGGACGATCCGTGGAAGCCGACCTGCGAGGCGTACTACAAGGGATGAAGGAGGCTCTGACCGTCATGCGGAAGGACGCAGATGCGGAGAACGGGGGGTTCACTACATCCCAGCTCGACAAGCTGCCCGCGCTCCGCATGCTCGTCACCACGTCCGCTCCCGAGTTCCGATCGTTCGTGGCGAAGAAGGCAAACAGCGCCGGAGAGGACAAGGCGTTGAAGGCTCTGAGCGTCGAGCTTCCGGTCAGGTGGGCGTACCAGCTTGAGCACGTCGCGCCATTCTACGCCTCTCTGGCGTTCAAAAGCCTGCGGGCGGCCGCAGCGAAACACCTGAGCGCGATTGGTGCATTCGAGTCCATCGGGCGCGAGGGGCGGCGCGTCAGTGTCTGGAAGTACTGGGACGCTGAGCTCGGGAAAGTGTACGAGACCCAAGCGTCGCCGCTGCCTGTCTCGGTGGATGTGCTCGACCTCGACCTCGACACATTCCTCGAGTCCGCCACCATGCGGGCTACGTTCTCCGCGGAGATCTCGACCATCATCAAGACCGTCAGGTCGTCCAAGGTCGCGCATTTCGGCCCCACCGCTGCCAAGAAACAGGTGGTCCTCGACCGCGAGGTGCTCACCTCTTTCGAAGACTTGATCAAGGTGAGTGCGGCGTCTGGATGTACTATGCTTTGTACTCACTGCGCATCGCGTGCTTTCAGACACTCTGGACGAACGCGAACCGGCAGGTGGCCCGCGCAAGCGGGACAACGGCTCCGTACGTCGAGCCGTCTGGACGGCGGGACCATTTCTACGAGGAGTTCCCGACTATGGCGGCGAAGGCGGACAGCTCCGCGTACCCGTCGCTCAATTATATGCAGATCCAAGCCGAGAGGACCGCGCGGTCGCGGAAGGAGATGGACCGGTACGAGGGCGCATTGGAGAGGCTTGGTTATCCCAAGCCGCAGCTCTTGGGCCCGTACAAGGACACGGACATTCTCCCGCAAGACCTCGTCGGCTGGAACGGGCCGTGGGGGCGATGAAGCTCGATGCGGCCAGCGTTCCTGCGCGCGCACTCGCGGCGGCGGCGCTCGCGAAGGAGGAACATCGTTCGGACGTCGAGGATGTCGAAATGGAGATGGGCGGACCCAGCGGTGCGAGCACGGCGACTCACGGAGAGCCCACCGACCCGGCCGATCGGGAGTCTGACAACCAGAGCGCGTCCGAGGGCGCTGACAAGGACAAGGACGAGGGCGACGATGAGGAGGACGACGACGACGACGACGACGCGGACGACGACGCGGACGGGACGACGACGGGGACGACGACGAGGACGGGGATGGGACGAGGACGAGGGCGATGAGAACGGCGAAGACCAGCTCCAATCAAGCAGCGACGAGCCTCCTCAGGGCAATCACGGCAAGAACGACCAGTCGGCTCACGGCGAGGACCTCGACGCAGAGGGGGAGGATGCCGATGAAGAGAAGCTCTGGGCCTCTGTGGATCCCATCACGCTCGATGAGCCCAGCGGTGAGCACACCGACGAGGTTTCCACCGCCCCGGCAACGCAGAGTGCCTCGGAGCACGCCACGGACGAAGCGAAGTCCGTTCCCCCTGAGGAGGCTCAGCCTGACGAGGATGTCCCTCGCGAGCGGTCGCCCGCTCGCGACGCTATGGAGGTCGATGACAAGGGTCCTTCCGAGCCCGAAGACGGCCCCCCTACCTCTGAGGTCCCCGACGACAACGGCGACGATGCGGAGGACGACGCGCCGCAGCCTTTGCGACGTCTCAAGAACACGGGAGGACCGACCGCATGGTGGACCTCGACGACGATGCTGAGCAGGGCGTTGAGGACCTCGCTCATAGTGAGTTCTCATTGTCTTACGCAAATGACAGGTGAAGACGCAGCAAATGTATTCTCGGAGCGGTCGACCGCTCAAGAGGGGATCGCAGCCGCACGTCAGAACGAGCGGTCGACCGCTCGCATGGTCCCCTTCTGGTGGATGCAATCCCGACATTGCCTTCGAGCGGTCGACCGCTCAACATGACGTGCGGCCGCTAAGATACTCGCGAGCGGTCGACCGCTCAGACGGTACCTGCCGCTGCGAGCTAGCGAGCGGTCGACCGCTCGCGAGCTCACCACGATCCACTACTGTTGTCCGACAATGGATGCTCGTGAGCGGTCGACCGCTCAGACGGTATCTGCCGCTGCGAGCTAGCGAGCGGTCGACCGTCAGACGGTATCTGCCGCTGCGAGCTAGCGAGCGTCGTCCGCTCGCGAGCATGATCCGCTACCTTCTGTCCGACAGCTGATGCTCGCGAGCGGTCGACCGCTCGAACACATCCTCACCCACGCTCCACTACCTTCTGTCCGACATTGAAGCTCACGCAATGATTGTACAGACGTCAGTTCCATGGTGGTCACCCCGCCGGTCTCGCACGCTCAGAAGGACGACAACCAAGGCACCGCCCGCATTACTCGCAAGCGTGCCGCGACAAGTACAGCAGAGCCGAAGATAAGGCGGTCAAGGTCCTGAAGAAGGACCTCAAGACTGGCTCTGGCGCGGCCAGCTCGACGCAGCCTGTCGCGGCGAGGACTCGTCAACGTCCTCAGCCGGCGCGAAGTCCAAGGCAAATGCCGCGATGGTTAAGGACGACGACACTGACGCGATGATCGGTTGAGTTCTTTGTCCCGTCTCTCCTTCCGCGCTCCTGTGCCCGCCGTCTGTTTGTCGTTCGCTGAATGTCGCGCTTCCTCATTGTACTTGTATCGCATATCCTTCCCTCCCTCCGTCGCATAGTCCTGCCCATGTACCACTCCTACTCGTTCCTGTATATCTCTCCTCGCCATAATTGAATGCAATTGTCTCTCGCCTTTTAAATGATGACTCATCTGAAATGACACACCCCGATCGCACAACCAAATAGCGTTCCGCTGCTTGAACGTTGAAGCCCTCTGATCCGCTCTTTCTAGCCTACCGCTGCCTTGGGGTCGCATAAATCATTGCTGCGTGGTCAAAAGTCGTCTGCGGTCCCCTCCCACCCTTACCCAACTCCCAACTTGTCGCCCCTCCTCCAGCATTCTATTCCATCTCCCGCGTCGCGATATCTCCTGCTGCTCGCGATGGACACCAACTTCGCCTTCTACGATGATCAACCGACGTTTTCTCAAGAGGAGCCGTCCTTCGAACAAGATGAACAGCCGGAAGAAGACGTAAAGTACGTGTCTGAGGGCATCTATCTATCTGGCCACTGTCCTGCTTTGCGCACTCCGTCCTCATCGTACCCTCCCCCTCTCTCAATAGCGAACTCGACGAGCCCCTCGGCGGCGGCGTACACCGATGACGAGGAAGACGGGCCTCTCCGCGAGCCGTTCAACATCAGCTTCGTCCCGCCGACCATGGTGACCGAGGACAGTGTCTCGCAGGAGGAGGTCACCCGCGGCCATCTCGTCGCGGACGCTCACTTTGACGAGTTGGCGAGAGGTATCGAGATGCCGACCAGAACCGTCCTCCTCTCCGATCTTGAGCGGAACTTCAACTCCCGCAACC